>CM066917.1:4995865-5328365 GCA_033964015.1 Scolanthus callimorphus
CATCAATAGCACTGTAGCACATCAATAGCACTGTAGCACATCAATAGCACTGTAGCACATCAATAGCACTGCAGCACAGCACTGTAGCACATCAATAGCACTGTAGCACATCAATAGCACTGTAGCACATCAATAGCACTGTAACACATCAATAGCACTGTAACACATCAATAGCACTGTAACACATCAATAGCACTGTAGCACATCAATAGCACTTTAGCACATCAATAGCACTGTAACACATCAATAGCACTGTAACACATCAATAGCATTGTAGCACATCAATAGCACTGTAGCACATCAATAGCACTGTAGCACATCAATAGCACTGGGTAGCACATCAATAGCACTGTAGCACATCAATAGTGCTGTATGTGTGAGTCACCTTAAAACTGAGCATTTCTTTCTCGTTACAGATCCTGAGTGCAAGTGTGATGACTCGGCGATATGTGTTAACTCTCCAGATTATGGATGTGAATTGCAAACAAGAAATGCACAGTATAATCAGTTAAAGGGTAAGACATGAGCTCATTTATTTAAAACTTTGATGTCTTCCTAAATGCACACCAATATTCAACATAAACTTAATGATGGGAAAAGCTGAAGTGTTGGGATTTCCCACTGCTATCAATGACTATCCAGACGCTTCCCATACTTCTACCATATGGTGTAATAATGTGTGCGTGTGACATCAAAACTTGGCATCACATTTGACATCAAGACTGAATAATGTGCACTTTGTTGTGTTGCAGAAATTTGCCTCAAACTTTAATATTAAGGATTGGTCAGTCTGCATGCTCAAATTTGAATTGCTTGGCTGATTGCATTGTTTGAAAGAAGAGATTCATCCAGTTGTATTAAGGGGGGGGGGGGGGGGGGGGAGGCTCGCACCGGGGAGGGGGGGATTCCACCCGGGACTCGCAAAAGTTGCTCGAATGGGCATCCATTCTACTGTATTCGTTTCGAACAAAATATATCCTATAAAACAGTTCCCCAAGTATGTAAGGTAATGGAGTGGCTTAGCAGTTCTGTCGTGCATTCCTTTTATCTGGTTTATGTGGAAACTGTTTGACCCCAATATCACGTATTATATATTTAAGCGTTGAAAGCACACCTTTCTATGACTTTGTCGACGCAATTAAGCACGCGTAATGTTCGGGAGAGACATGAGACATTGTAAAATCGCAAGCCGCAGGCGAGTGAATTTAATACGTTTCGAGTGTCCGGCCCTCCAAACTTCACAAGTGCTCTATGCGCCGATAAAGCCATACCAAGTTGTGCTGTAATGCTTTTATGATATAGCTGGAGAGAACCATTACTTTATCGGTGGAATAGAGCATAAATTTAGACTATTCGGAGCACGCTATATTTCGCAGCTTCGTCCCAAACGGAATAACAGATTACAAAGCTTTTGAAGGGCAGAAAACAAATATAATTATATTTTTATTAAATGTTAAAATATGAAGTAATCAATAAAACTAGTTTTCCTTTTACGATGAAATTATTGGGTTGTCTGTCGATGTCGATAAGTGAACACTTTAACCATCAAAATTGGTAACGTTTGAAAATTGAATTGAATTCACTAAGTAGTAGAAAAAGAAATACAACGTAACGAAGGAGGGGGATAAAAAAATAGAGGGAGCATTCTGAAAAACATTTGCCTATCTTGATCTCAAAACCGATGTGATACTGTACTTCACTTCAAAGTGAGCTTCACGGCTAAATTTCAGTCATATATAGTACATCAATTTAGCCACTGTCTAAAAGCGGAGCTCCCGGTTACATCTGTGTTTGGATTTGCAAAACGCCATTAACCGCGTCACTTCCTCTTGTCCCGTCTTTGCTAAGAAAGTACCCGAAACCGTAGCGGAGCATGCCTCCGAAGATCCCCCAGAAGTCGTGGGCGTCTCCTTCGCTGCGGATGTGATGTAACGGAACAAACAATTGGTATTAGTGCTACGCGAATGCAGTACCTCGTTCACCGCGTCTTCACTGACCACTGACGAAATACACGATAGTTTACGCGACGCTCGCACTCTTGTTATTGTTGAGTTTCGTCCCCTGGACGGCCCAAGATCGTTGATTCGTGTCGATCCTGCCTCCGGTATCAGGTCCCTAAGCATCAACGATTCCCTCAAGCACATTACAGCTGTTTTGAGTATTCTGCGAACTCTCACGTTCGACTTCCAATGGCGTTCTGACTTCCGTCAATCAAACTCTCGGGTCTAATTTGAGTCTAAGCCGACGGAAAGTTAGGCCATTTGTTTGGAAAAGGATGGTAAAAGATGCTGTGTGTTGGGGCATTTCAGTAGGATGGCGAATAACTGAATTCTATGTATTCCAAAGAGTTTCAAAGTTTGATTGACCTAAGCCAGAAAGCGGTTTGACGGTTGGAAATCGATCTTGAGAGTTCGCAGAATACTAAAAACAGCTGCAACGCCTTTTTCGAACTTGGACGAGAGAAAAACAAGAACAAGAATCCTGTAGCTGAAGAGCCGTTCTCGAATTTACGGAAAAGCTACTCCGCCAACAGCCTGGGCAGCGGTCTCGTAAGGGGTGTGACTCTCGCTTTAGACACAGCACGTCTTATATAATTCGCGTATTCGCCATTTGGGCCTTTCTGCTCGCAAACTGTGGACTCAACGAAGTCAATATACCAACAAACAGCTGCCGATCCAAGATCTTCAAGTAATCTTAGAAAAACACAGACAGCGCATAGTGAACCACCCCTACAGCGAGAAGGCTAAGAACCCGTCGGGTCGCCTACCCTTTGAACCTACAGTGCAGGTAGTATTGTGTACCTTTCGTGCAACAAAGACATGACCAAGGCTCGCAATCGCTCTACCTCGAAGTGAACATTGATTCTAATTGTTGCTTTGTGGCGACGTTTTTTGGAGCTCAACTTTCGCGCTACGTCATACAAAGTGAAACTCGTTGAATGCTACGCCGTCCCCGCATTCGTCAGTCAGTCCAGGTAGGAAATATTGTGTACCTTTCGTGCAACAAAGACATGACCAAGGCTCGCAATCGCTCTACCTCGTAGTGAACATTGATTCTCCTTGGTGCTTTGTGGAGATGTCGGTCGGTCGGTCAGTTATTATTATTGCATCAGATTAAAACTTGATTAAAACTTGATTTGCAATGGCAAACACCACAGCAACGCTGCGGTGAAGGACAAGAATAAAAACATCATAACCGAGGAGAGCAGGAGACTAGAGAGATGTAAGGAACATTTCGAGGAAATTCTCTTTAGGGATCCACGTGAGAACCCAATGGAAAACGCAAATGATATAACAGCATCAGTGATCGAAAGTATAAACACAGAACCAATCAGTGTACAAAAAGTCAGGCTGGCCGCTCTCAAAGATGGTAAAGCAGGCGGCATTGATAATATCGTAGCGGAGCTTTTGAAGGACGATCTAGAAACGTCATCCCAGAAGCTTCATGAGATCATAAATATCATATGGGAAGAAGAGGAGGCTCCCGAGGAGTGGCTTAAAGGGCTAATAGTCAAGATTTCAATGAAAGGCGACCTGGGCGAATGTGGAAATTGGAGAGGTATTACGCTCCTAGTAATTGCCAGCAAAGTTCTGGGCAAGATTATCATTGGAATAATGAAAGTTGGAGTGAGCACAAGGTTGAGACCAGAGCAAGCAAGATTCCTAGAAGGACGGAACATCACCGAACAGATATTAATCTTAAGGAACATCATAGAACAAGCATGTGAGTGGCAAGACCCGCTATTAATTAACTTCATCGACTTTGAGAAAGCTTTCGATTTGCTTCAACGAGACAGTCTCTGGCTCATTATGAGATCATATGGGTTCCCAGGGAAGATGATCAACATAGTCAAAATACTCTACAACAATGCCGAGTGTGCTGTCCTTGACAATGGCCACACATCTGAATGGTTCAAGTTAAAAACAGGCGTGAAGCAAGGCTGCGTGATGTCAGGATTCCTTTTCCTACTAGCCATAGACTGGGTGATGCGGCGAGCAACAGGAAATGGTAACACGGAAATACGTTGAAAGATGATGAGTCAATTAGAAGATCTTGACTTTGCAGATGATATCGCATTGATATCCACAACAACAGCCCAAATGCAGAAGAAAACATCAAAGATAGCTGACGCAGCTTGTAGGATCGGTCTTAAGATCAATAAGAAGACAATGGAGGTCCTTAAGATCAATGTTAAAAATAAGAAACGTGGCAACAAGATCAAGTTCAAGGAAGGTCACGAGAATAGGGAGGTTCACGATTTTGTTTACCTCGGCGCAACAGTGAGTGACACGGAAGGAGCGGATGCGGACATAGGAAAGCGGCTTGGGAAAGCAAAGTCAACGTTTGGCAGGCTAAGGAAGATCTGGGACTCGAAGAAATACAGTAGGAAAACCAAGATCAAGCTCTATAACACTCTTGTCATACCAGTTGTGATGGGTCTTTTTCTAATAATTGAGGAGAAGGTGCTGCCTTTGCTTTAACATCTGCAAATGGTTAGACCTTCGCGTCTTCTCGGATAAGGACGTTAAAGGCCCATCACCAACCGAGAGCCTTTGCGGACTCTTAGCCAATCAGAGCAGCCGAAAAACAATGGATCAATTTGAAAACAAAAGAAAACGGGGCGCAAAGGCTCCCGGTTGGTGATGGGCCTTTAAACCGTAGGTCCCGTCTCTCGGAAGTTGCCCATCCTCAGTGCAGGGCTTACAATTTACTAACCCACTACACCGATAAGGGAACCTCGTAATTGGAGCCTCGCTCTGTGAGTATTTGCCCGCCCTTGGGCAAATCATATAAGTAAATAAATAAATAAAAAGTAAAGTACGGTTGCGAAACGTGGAAAACAATCGTAGCAGACAACAAAAGATTAGACTCATTCCAGTATAAATGCCTGAAGAAGATATATGGGGATATACTGGCCCTACATTATTTCCATGGAGGAGCTAAACGAGCTTTGCGGGTGTGAGCGCGTAAATCCAGCGTTCTAGGCCATGTACTGCGCATGCTAGAGAAAATCATTGCGCTATTGCATTAACGTTGAGACCGGAATGGAGCATTCTCGTACCCAGAGCTCCCCGGCTCGTCTCCTCGCAGGGGAGGCTCTGGGGACATCCATTTGAGGACCTTTGCTGATTGGCTGGTTTTGAACGTTGGTGCATGCGCAGAAAGGTCTTTCTCTCAACGGCTCTGTATCAAATCTCGCGCATGCGTCAGTGGCTGTCACCTTGCCTCCCCCGCGAGACAAGACGAGCCGGGGAGCTCTGGGTAAGAGAATGGGAATGAAGGCGCAAGGTCGGGAGGCCAAAAACAACAATGCGGAGAACGGTAGAGAAGGAGAAGGTGGGCAGGTTGGAGGTCGCGGGAGGTGGTGCAGGGCGTCGCTAAGGACAGGGAGAGTTGGTTTTGTGTTACGGCCTTATGCGCAACAGAGCGCAAAGAGGATAGGTAAGGTAAGTATATATGTGTTTTTTAATATATTTTTCAGTGCCTAAATCTATCTATTATCTTGGGAAGGCATGAACTTCAGACAACCTAGCCTGCCAGCCGGCTCTCCAGTGAGTTTTTCCGGATATGTTATTTTTTGGCGCGCGGGATTCCTGACACCTTATTGGCCGAAAGGTTCGTCATATTTGGCTATTGTCAAGTAGGAATATAAAATTTATCTTACAAAGCAAAGCAATACTGCTGTTCTAAATACAAGTTCAATATAAATACCACACTCTAACTTCTCACTCTCTAAAATGTCTTTCACTTTTTTTTTAAATAGTTCTTCAACACAAATGTCTTTCACTTTTTTTTTCAAATTAGTTCTTCAACACAGTTCCTCGAACTTTCTTATCCATGCTAGGTTCTTTGGCTTGAGCAATAACTGTTCTGTGGCACTAATTCATTTCACGGCTACTTACACTTTTCGCAAGTAAACTTTCCGCCGTTTCCCTTCAATTCCACCACCAGTTCTCGTATGCCCGTTTCATCGCAACCCTTAACAGCATCTCTGGATTTTATAGAATTTCAGCTTGACCACTTTGATCATTTCTTAGCTTACTCACACCTACTAACTTAATCTAACTTTGAAAGTTCTTTTACGCACTCGTCCTTGAGAAATTTTACATAATCTAGCGTAATTCAGTTCAATTTTCCCGACTCAAAATAAACAGTCTTTTTTCCAAAGACTACGAGTACCTAAAAGTCCTTGAAGTGGCACGTTGAAAGGCGTTTAAAGATCTCTTTACGTCGATGACCTAATTTCTATAGTCCATTGCATAACTTTTACGTGAAACAAAATATTCAATTGGCGTAAGAGCCCGTGATTTCATGAAGTAAGGCGTGACTAGAGCGCGTGACATATGGCGTTACTAATAGACCGTGACGTGAAGAATTGGAGATCACGCGCGCACTTTATTACGAGAAACTAAAAAAAATTCTCTAAACGCGATTTTTTTGTCGAACATCTTAAGGTGGATCGACCCAGTAATTTTGTACCCATGCCAACCAATTTTGAACCTCTCATATAAAATCAGGTTGATTTCTATCGCGCAGCCAATGTAACACATATGCTACCAACAGACTGAAATACATGTCAGTGCAAAAGTTTTGGAGATCGGAGTTAGTATCACCTGATAATCGGGCCACGCCTATTTCTACGCTCAGCCCAGGTTCAGGCTGTAACGACATTTTTTTTCAAAAATGCTCTACGGTACCTCGAGATGGAGTGGTTTCCTCCGTGTAACGGGAGTCTGATTAAAACCTACAAGCCCGATTTGAAGATATTTTAGGATTTATAAATCAGGGCTATAATTTATGTAATATTCAGTAAAGTGAATAAATATGTCAGAGCTTGGTACTTCATGGTTATAAATTGAATGCTTTTATAGCTAAATCTATTTGTAATTGTTCAAGGAAGGTCATTCTTTTGATTAAAATTTTATTTTTTTTACGATTTCGAAAAATATAGAAATGTACGTATCAACATAATTCCTCCACGCATCGGCTCAACGCGAAATTTGGGCCTACTTTCACGAAATTTGGTCTGATTTAAAAAATCGTAAGTTTTTTTTTTCGCTTCAAAATTTTGGATAACTCCAATCAATCAATCTAAAGTTTGTCTTCAACGTTTCATATCAATTGAAATCTTCTAAGGCTGTCAACTTTTCTACTCTGGGATTTGCTTTTGTTCCCCATTCGGCACAAAATCAAATTTCAATGGAGCGCTCGTGGCTAGTCTCATTTAATTACCATACGTCGGCACAGGGAGCTCACCTTTACAGTTTAAAACAAGAAAAATGCTAGAAAAATCTTTCCATTTTTCGCTGAATAAAGCGAAAGGAAATCTATTTCTTTGCCCTGCGTTCTGGTCTTTTCTGATTGGCCTAATTATGCTTTGCCCAGACTCGCCCACTAGGGCCTCATTACCACGAAATGGCTTCCGTCTGGCCCTAACCTACGAGGTTAGGGCCAGACGGAAGCCATTTCGTGGTAATGAGGCCTTAGTGGGCGAGTCTGGGCAAAGCATAATTAGCCAATCAGAAAAGACCAGAACGCAGGGCAAATAAAATAGATTTCCTTTCGTTTTATTCAGCGAAAAATGGAAAGATTTTTAGCATTTTTCTTGTTTTAAACTGTAAAGGTGAGCTCCCTGTGCGTCGGGGACAATTCGGAGAGCAGTCACGCGCGAATATCAACGTGTGCCGCATTGGAATTCGATTTTGTGCCAAAAGAAGAACAAAAGCTAGTCCCTGAGCAGAAACTAGACGAATCCATCCAATATTTACCGATCTTTGCGTCCACAGTGATGACCATAGAACATTTCAATTGATATGAAACGCTGGAGACAAACTTTACATTGATCAATCGGAGTCGTCCAAAATTTTAAGCGAAAATAAACTACGATTTTTCAGATCAGTCCGAATTTCGTGAAAGTAGTCCCAAATTTCGCAGTAAGCTGATGCGTGGGGCCATTATGTTGATACTTACATTTGTATCCTTTTCGAAATCGCAAAGAAATATTCAATTCTAATAAAAAGCATGACCTTCCTTAAACATGGGAAACATACACAAATAGAATGAGCTATAAAAACTTTCAATTTATAACCATGAAGTACCAAACTCTGTCATGTTAATTATAACACTGGATTTTACGTAAATTAAAGCCCTGATTTATTTATAAGTCCTAAAATATAATCAGATCTGTAGAATTTAGTCAAACTTCGGTTACACGTAGGCAATCAGTCAATCTCGAAGTACCATAGAGCATTTTTCGAAAAAATGTCGTTACAACCTGAAACTGGGCTGAGAGTGGAATTAGGCGTGGCCCAATTGTCACGCGATACTAACTCCGCTCTCCCCAACGTATGTACTGACATGTATTTCTGTCTATGGGCAGTATGTGTGTTATATTGGCTGCGCGATAGAAATGAACCTGCTTTTATATGAGAGGTTCAAAATTGGTTGACATGGGTACAAAATTACTGGGTCGATCCACCTGAAACGTCACTTAAGTAATTATACTGAGCCTCGGGTTCCGTAAAACTCGGCGAATTAAAGTCAGCTGGACTTCGTCTCTGTGAATATTCGCCAATATTTACGCCTTCGGCGACTAATTGTTAAATATTAAAAATATTGTTTGTTTTCTACTCTTCAAGAGCTTTGATAATATCTATACAACGGAAACGACAACGTTTTGCCAAAGGATTCTGTAAACTTTTCCCCATACCTTAAGAGCGCCCGTCTGTAAATATCGACTGAGGGGTTCAGAATGAGATTTTCCAAAAACTCTCAAATTTCGTCAGAAGCTAACCCTAGATGACCAAGTTGTGTTGTGAAAGTTTAAAATCGATGCGGTAAATATTTCGCGAGAACGGCAAAGGAAATGGTTTCATCGAATAAATTCTGGAGTTTTCGCCGTTTTTCACGTCATCCGAAAAATCACCAAAATCTCCACAAAACCAAGACCGGAAGCAAATTAAAATTACAGAAACCTAAAGATAAGAGGATCAGGGTCAAACAGAGTCAATTGCGAACTCTTCCCGATCAAAGATAATATTTGAGCGATTTTTGAATTATTTTCCGTTTTATTATTGCTCAAACTATGCTTCAGTTTAGCATATTATATCTCCGATGAGACGTGGAATTCCTAGAACTTTTGGTATCCTGATCGAAGATCAACCTTTCCCCTCTCGATTACTGAAATGAAATTTTGAGGGAGTTCAAACGCCGAAATGATATGACCCGAAAAGTAAACACTGCTGAGCGTCGATAAAACGACAAGAACTGAACAATAGAGGTCACGAAGTTCCACAAAAATCACCTACCTTGGTACAAGACGAGCTAGCCACAGCAAATAAACCTCAGAAAATCCTCTATAATAGTCCTGTGTCATTGTTATCGCTTGCTTGGAGTCAATTTATAGCGAGAACTAGAAATCTCGTCTGTATTCCTTCGCCTCTAAGTAAATAAACAGCCCAGTAAGCGAGACGCGTGTTAGCAAGATTGTAAGTTTCTCTCGAAAACATTTGTACTGAACGGTGATTTTACACTCACCGGAAGAAGGAAAACCCTAGTAGTTCCTGTGATATTTTATATCCTGATTGTTCATTGAAAATAGAGCCAAAACCCGGGAAAACAACGCGACTCCTGTGTTGATCCCGACGAAGTTATGACACACACGTGTTTGATTATCAGAGCTAACTGTCACAACACTGGGTGTCACGCAACCGACCGAACGCGAAGGGGCTCTGATCGCTGTTTATCTAAAATGCTCGCAAACGACAACTATGTAATATAATAATGCATTGGAAATGCTTGTTAAATTTAACATTATTTACAATACTCTTAGCATCCGTGTAGTAGTAGTTTAGTTTATTTATACACGTAGTTTATCATAGTTCTAACTCTGATTTACATAAAAGCCACGTGACGACTTGTTGCGCACAGCTTGATACCCTACAAACCAGGAATTTATTTCGCAATTGCTAGCACAGTCTGTTTGAGAACACGTGCGATCAACTTGATAGTGAGATAGTGCGTTTAGATCAATAGATACAGCGTCTTTTCAAGGAGGTTTTCACTGAAAAGAAACCGCGAGCATCTAGCCAAAATGACTACGTGCGATTACGCTGCTTGCGTTGGTGGCGAATGTGGTGCAAGCGTGGATAATGACTCAAACACTACGTGCATAGTACTAAGAGAGTGCAAGAAAGACATCCAGGGGCACAAGCAGCACTTGAAAATCAAGGATAAATCTTTAAATACAGAACTCCAACTTCTGCTTGCGAGAGCTGGTAAGTTGGTGTCTTTTGAGTTGTTCGCGGCTTGCGCATTTTTATTTACTGACTTGACAGGAAGTGCTATAAAAATAGCGGTATTAAATGCATTCAATGTGCATTTTGAGTTATGGTGCCGCAAACTCGTGGAAAATAATTAGCAGAAATCGCACAGTTCTTCCGTTGGAGCGGTTTCTTTCAAGAATAGGTAATTGAAATATAGTATTGCTGTAGAATTTCTCAATATTTTAGAAATACATGTATCATGAATAAATGTTATTACACACGTCTCACAGGACTGTTTGAAGACGAAAGACTATTTGATAGCCTAACCGTATGCCCTCGCCATCGGGATCTACACGGTATAAGGTTCCGTTGCCACAAGAAGTACTGCGCCATCCATTCTGAATGGGCTCCTCACAAAAGCGCCAACCCTGTCGGAGATGCCGCAGTGACCTTTCTACAGTCAAAGGAACTGAAGCGACTGACCAATCAACTAATCCCAGTTGGTGTCCGTAAGTATACATAGCAAGGACTACACTCTATAATTGAGGTGAGAGTACCAGAGGATGCGCATATAGAAGTTCTGAGATAGTTGCTGTTCTTGTCTTCTATTTTCAGCTATTTGTCAACGATGCCGCGCTAAACTTAAGTCAGAAACATCTACCACCGGGACCGCATTTGTAGAAACGACTGCACCCGCCTTCGCAGCAAGTGATACAGTTCCAGGACCATCTGCTGCACAAACTGAACTGTCCTACAGAGCGCTTTCTCCCACTCAGTCGTCCGTTTATAGTTCAGAGGAAGAGGTTCGTTTCTTTAAATGTTAAAAAGCTGGCGAAAAGGCATTTCAATTTGTTTTTTTCTGCGCGTTTGTTGCCCTAACAACCGTTCCCATTTCCTTGCAGAATCTAGAAATTCGCGGTTGCGACAGTGAAAAATCCCTTGTCGACGCATTGGAAGAGCTTAGTCTTCATGAAAGGGACGCCAGTTTCCTGCCCTCGGATACTACCAGCACCGGCAGCACTGCTTCATCGGATGGTGTCAAGCTAAAGACGCAGGCACTCAGGCGCACAAAACTCAACGAGTTTCTACAAGTTTGCGGAAGCACAGATGCGATAGGCAGACCTAAGAAAGCATGGCAAGATATGAGCGTAAGTGCGCAGAGGACACACACCACACGCGCGTCATACGCTATCGTATCGATGTTAGACGTTATAACACCTGACGACGCGGGTAGCCTGTGGCAGGCCGTGCAGTCCTCCAAAAGGGTCGAGCAAGCACTCGGAATCCGCTCGTCAGTGACTGATGTCAGGTACTTGCAGGCCTTAGCGGAGACTTACGAGAACGCCACCAGCTGGGACACGAAACGGCAGGCACTTGCTGTCATGGTAGATCTCGTGCCCCTCAGTGAGTTGCGGCACTACATTCCTAATCTTAACGAGTACCGCTGCAAAGCTGCTAGGCGCCACCTTCTAAAGTATGGTAGAGGAGCTCCAGTGCCTACAGAGACAACGGCACGAGTAAGAGTTGATGAAAAACGTCTGGATACGTTTCTGTCCTTCATCACCAGTCCCCATGTCATCCAGGACTTACCTTTTGGACAAAAATACATCCGCCTCTCCAATGGTGACATCCTCGAAACACCGAACGTTATTCGTTCAATGATTCCTTCGAGAATATATGCACAATATTCACAATACTGCGTGGAAAGTGGTATGACTCCACTAAGCGAGTCAACAGCAAGGCGGATCCTCACTGTATGTCCAGCTACCGTTCGTAAATCTCTTCAGGGGCTGGACTACATTTCAGCGGAGGGTGCAAAGGCATTCGACGATCTTGAAGTGGTAGTCCGTAAATTGGAGGGTGTCAGTGAGTGTGACCACAGCTGGGTATCTATATGTGAGAGAGCCTTGAAACAGTCAAAGCAATACCTCAAATCAGACTATAAGGTAAGAAAAGAAAACAAACACGACAAAGTTTGGGTATTAACCCTCTGTACGAGGAACGTTTCTGAAGTTCCTTTTTATAATTCGCCTTAGTTCACTTTTTGCGCGCGCGTTTGGTCGTATATATTATTATTACAGTGATGTTCAAAGTCATAATGCTTATTTAAAGCATACCGCATTTACTGGAGTAAGCACCGCATTTGAATACGCGCCCCACCCCATTCAGGAATGACTTGCGATTGTAAAGAAAAGCAAATTTTAGGAGATTTCTATAGTTTTTAGAAGTTAGCGCGAGTCTTTTTTAGTACGGATCCCCTTTTCTATGCATATGATACACCATTAAAAGGGAAAACAAATTGCGTTTTTTATTAGCTGCACCGTCGAACAAGTTGAATCCTTGCATAGTTAGTACACAGTCCCCTCTACTAACTATGATCGTTGGTTGTATCGTGTATCCTTTGATGTATATCCTTTTTTTTGGGGGGGGGGGGGGGGCATTTACCATCAAATATCCGAAATTGTCCATACTATCCCGTAGGTACACGTCTCTGACAACAGCAACGTGGCGGACCATTGCGCAGCATATGCGCTGAGTGATCCAAAGGAGCCCCTGTTCGCCACTGCACCATGCGACCACCAACATGAAATGTGCTGCTCCTCTTGTGGTGACCTCGAGAGTGTGCTAAGTGATATTGGGGAGGCTGTAAAATCTTCATCTGGCATCCTATCAACAGAACAGTACGACGATGTCACCTACACGTGGCGTACTTCTACCAACGCCATCCAAGCGTGGAAGTCACACCAGCTACGCTCGATCCAACAGGATAAGCCCCGCCTGTGCCTGCTCAGTGAGATCGCGCCCCACCAGGTCCTTATCGTCCAGGACTGGGCCATGAAATTCCTCCCTCAAAAATACAGAGAGACCCAAGCAGACTGGTTTGGAAAGAGAGGAATTTCATGGCACATCAGTGTTGTGATTCGTCGATCCGCAATGGGAACACTAGAGCACCAAGCTTTGGTTCACATTGTGGAAAACTGCAACCAAGACAGCACTGCTGTGATAAGCATCATGGACCACGCCCTGCGGACCATCAAGACCAGTAACCCCGAAGTGACATCTGCTTTCTACAGGCAGGATAACGCTGGATGTTATCATTGTGCAGCCATGATTACAGCCTGTCTGTTTATGGGCTCGAGGACAGGAATAAAGGTAATAGACGCTATAGTAAAATAATTGATGCAAGGCGAAAAATGCTTCCTTTGTCTGTGAGAATACTTTGAGAAGTGTGTGTTTCTTTGCATTACAGGTGGAAAGAGTCGACTTTAGCGATCCCCAGGGTGGAAAGGGGGCATGCGATAGGAAGGCGGCAACTATCAAGGCTCACGTGCGGCGACACATCGCTGAAGGAAACGACGTCAACACCGCTAGTGATTTGCGCGATGCCATTTTGTCACACGGTGGCGTGCCGGGTGTCCGTGTAGCATTGGTGGATGCTCGCTCACTGAAACCCGTGGCGGAGGCGAAGATCGACGGCATCAGCAAAATGAACAACTTCAGAATAACCGATGAAGGCATCAGGATGTGGAGGGCATATGATATCGGCAAGGGAAAAACTCTTACGTTGGCGGAACTAAAGGGTAAGTTTCGTAATTACTGCAAGTGCCTCTTCTCCGGGATTTTATTTATTGTTAATTTTTTATTTTAATGCGTTTAAAATCTCGCGCACGCCTTCTTTGCGATTAAGCAAGCATTACAAACGCCTATGCCATACAATAATCGGAACCTCAGCTCCCATACTTCTTTTAAAATTATTTCCCAAACAACGAAAAAGTTATTACCGACTATTTAATGACACGTGACCCCCTCCCCCTCCCTTATATGTGCGAATTAAAGGGCCATCGTGTCCATATTACTAATCAATTTCATTAAAATCTATTTTATTCATTTGTTAATATACACATGTTCTTGTATGGATATCGGTTTAACGTTTAGCATCATTTCACTTTTTACTTAGTTTCTGAGACACTGGACATCACGAGCTTTGACAGCACTTTTAGCCCTGGGAACTTCATGCCCATCATGTCCCGAACTACAAAGTCAGGCGATGGTGGAGTGGCTGATTCTGATAACCAATCTGGGGCCGATGGGGAGGATGAGGAGGATGCGATAGGCTCATCGAAATTGTTTTCCTGTCCGGTGCCTGGCTGTATAAAAGCCTTTCAACACTTTTCCTCACTGGACCACCACGTGCAGTTTGGGAAGTGCACCATTGTTGAAGAGAAAATGAGCCTTGTCGACAGGGCTGTTATACAGTACAGGGAGAAACTTCTGGAAGGACAGGAAAAACAGCCACACCTAAAGGCAGCGTCGCTATCCCAGTCAAAAGAAACCGGAAGCTTGGTGCGCGGGTGGGCCTTGAAAACCACAAAGAAGGCAGTCCGCTTCAACAACAACCAGAAAGGCTTCTTGGACGAGCTGTTTGAACAGGGCCTGGAAACTGGGCACAAACCAGATGCTGCAACTGTCGCCCTAGAGATGCGCTACGCCAAGGACTTGGCTGGTAATCGGCGATTCAAAGTCGACGATTTCCTGACCGCCAGTCAGGTGCAGTCCTACTTTTCGAGAAAGGCGTCCAAGCTCAAGAAAGCTAAAGACCGAGTTGAAGCACACACTGGGCCGGTTGGCGAGCTTGACGAAGACCAAGACGAAGATGAACTTGCCGCAGATGACCAGGCAGCGTATTCTACTGCGCGTGCTCAAGTCTTACAGGATTGCCAGCTAAGGCACCCGATATTGTACAAATCAATAAATTTATGCAATCTGTACAAGAAGGAGAAACTGACATCCCTGACGTTGGCTTTGCTCCGTAGCGTATCTGAGTCCCTGGACCTTGAAATTTCAGATCTCGCCAAGTGCCGCAGGAAGGCCCCATTTGTGGAACGAATCTCCGCAGTGATCAAGCAATGTTCCTGCAACTAATCAGCATGAGACCGCCAGAAGCCGCGTGTAAACCGCGTCACAGTTTAGCTGCCCAAGTTTGCTTGAAAAACACAAACACTAGACATATCATGTAGTTTTGCTTATTGTTTGTAAATACTGAAGCGATTGACTCGCTAAAATTGTACAGAGTTGGTCGGCCACGGTGCGAGTCAAATAAAAAGAAGGTTGTTCAGGGTGACTGAGAAAGCCAGAAACTAATTACCTTGATTATTTCTACTTTCTAGGAGGGAGTCGCACAGAGAAGAAAGGGGAGGTGGCGGTATGAATACTAATTCCTTTCGTTATTTTTTTTTTCGGCCGGGGATTTCAAAAAGGCTGATAAACCAGTTTGAATATGCTGTGTACCTCTTCTTTGACTATAAAATTAGAAGATGCGATATTTATTTCGGGACTTGAACACAAAAACAGCTAACACGGCCAGACAACCTCCTCCAATGTCTTTTTTATAGTATTATACTCACACCAAAATTGCTTAATCGGCTTCCAAATCAGCAAGAAATATCCTCAGTCCCGTCAAATATCTAGAATTTCTCCACATGCGGCGCTCGATATCAGGATACCTGTGGTCGGTTGCGTGACACCCAGTGTTGTGACAGTTAGCTCTGATAATCAAACACGTGTGTGTCATAACTTCGTCGGGATCAACACAGGAGTCGCGTTGTTTTTCCCGGGTTTTGGCTCTATTTTCAATGAACAATCAGGATATAAAATATCACAGGAACTACTAGGTTTTCCTTCTTCCGTGAGTGTAAAATCAACGTTCAATACAAATGTTTTCGAGAGAAACTTACAATCTTGCTAACACGCGTCTCGCTTACTGGGCTGTTTATTTACTTAGAGGCGAAGGAATACAGACGAGATTTCTAGTTCTCGCTATAAATTGACTCCAAGCAAGCGATAACAATGACACAGGACTATTATAGAGGATTTTCTGAGGTTTATTTGCTGTGGCTAGTTCGTCTTGTACCAAGGTAGGTGATTTTTGTGGAACTTCGTGACCTCTATTGTTAAGTTCTTGTCGTTTTATCGACGCTCAGCAGTGTTTACTTTTCGGGTCATATCATTTCGGCGTTTGAACTCCCTCAAAATTTTATTTCAGTAATCGAGAGGGGAAAGGTTGATCTTCGATCAGGATACCAAAAGTTCTAGGAATTCCACGTCTCATCGGAGATATAATATGCTAAACTGAAGCATAGTTTGAGCAATAATAAAACGGAAAATAATTCAAAAATCGCTCAAATATTTATCTTTGATCGGGAAGAGTTCGCAATTGACTCTGTTTGACCCTGATCCTCTTATCTTTAGGTTTCTGCAATAGCGCTGCGCGGACGTACTAAAAATAGATTTCCGGTACCTAGACCGCCCACTGGGGTCGGACAAGTACAGCAAGATTGAAGAGTAATAGTGTAGCGAAAACTATAATTTATCGCTGTATTCGTTGTATTTCGCGCTCCAAATGGTATCTACGACATACATCTGCTGGGAATGGCATTGCCGTGTTCCTGGGTATCAAGCGAAACTTCAAACGGCTGCCAATAAGCAACCAGAGGAAGAAAAACCTTGTTTTATAGCTTTTAGTCATATGAACATGAGACGCTCGCGGAGGCTGGAGATTGCTAAAAAGCGGCTGACCCTGTTGTATTGCTAATGCTCTTGCCACGCAATCGATGCTGCAAAGCGCAGAAGCTGCATGACTTCTTGTTCTATTGTGATTTTTGTAATCTTTATTCTCCCGACTGAATTAAGCGGGCTCTGAAAGTTTCCGCGTTTCAAGAAACAAGAAAGGTCACCGATAACAGCCAAAACGCTATTCAAAGATATACTTCGAACGTTTTCCAGAAGCTGTAGATATTGAAAAAAACAGTTTCGGACCAGATGAGTTATCAAAACTTATAAAGATTATCGAAAACTCATTCAATTCAAAATGCGGCAGCTATACTAGCTAAAGCGTAAAAGAGCAAATCGCAAAAGCATTTTTTTTACAAAAGCATACATTACAAGATACAATAATGAATCCTATGTCTAAGACAAAGCACGTTATTCCACTAGAATCTGCTGGTTGAAAGTTAAATTTTCCATTTGACATTTGACGAAATACCCGAGTTATTCTAACTAGTGTTATAGTGTTATATGAAATAAATGACCACTTTTTCTCTTCGTTTGAAACTTTAAAATACACTTTCTCAAAGTGATTGTATAATCTCCTTGACTAGAAGTCACACTGGAGTCAAAAAAGTTTTTGTCTTCAGTGAAAATGACGAGATTTGTTTGAGAGAAATTGCGTTGATTCTCCATACAAAATACTGTAACTAGTATACCACTTCCGGTGCGAATGTCCGACCTCACCGCGGGGTAGCACTTTAGTGACGTAACGTCCGCGCAGCGCTATTTTAATTTGCTTCCGGTCTTGGTTTTGTGGAGATTTTGGTGATTTTTCGGATGACGTGAAAAACACCGAAAACTCCAGAATATATTCGATGAAACCATTTCCTTTGCCGTTCTCGCGAAATATTTACCGCATCGATCTTAAACTTTCACAACATAACTTGGTCATCTAGGGTTAGCTTCTGACGAAATTTGAGAGTTTTTGGAAAATCTCATTCTGAACCCCTCAGTCGATATTTACAGACGGGCGCTCTTAATAAAACATAGGAATCCCATATAAAGGCTAGAAGTGATAACCATGCATGAATGCTTTATTCAAGCAGTGGCGTGGGTCATGTTTTATTTATTTATTTAAAGAAGCTATCGGAAGACCTTACCCTATAGGATTGATGCACCTCAGTGAAAACAATGGGAACACAAGAATAGAACGAGAATACAATAGAACAATGAGGTTCATCAAGCCAATAACGTTAGATCGTACGAGCAGCTGCTACATAACTGAAGTGGCGTAGCCAGGAGTTTTATACCAAGGGGCCCTTCCTTAGACATTTTGTCGTGCGTTTTTATTTTGGAAAAGACCCTTTCTTTCTTTCTCATTGTTCAGACTCGACCCGCATTGTTAATGGACATGAAGCCGCAAGGAACGCTCATCCCTGGCAAGCGGCGCTTATACGGAATCGTACAGGCCGACTAACGCAGTTTTGCGGAGGCTCTCTTATCACTCAAAATCATGTAATCACTGCCGCTCACTGCGTGGATCGGATGACTAAATATGATATCCCTACTTTGATTGTCAGGTAAGCAATGTCCGAAGTATTTTATGACTCTTTTTTCTCCAAGCTATACCCGTTTTACTTTCTGATCTGCTAATTTAAGTCTTCGCTTGCATGTAACGTAAATTCTACGGCCTCGGCTCGTGAGTTTCTTTAATCGTCTTTTTTCCAACACTCCTATGGGTGCGTTTATTACATTATAAACCACAGAAATCCACTGTTTATTGCTTAAGAATATTGTTTTTACAGCTTTGCGAAGAAAGACAACCGCAAAAATTGAAGTTAGCTTCCGATTCGATTTGCCTCCGATTCAGTCAGCTTCCGATTCAGATACTGCACGAGGTGTTAGCCGAGTCAGTATAAAAAGAAACTGAGTTCATTGTATTGCCAGCAAGTGCGTGTATTTGTCATAAAACACGAAATAAAAGTCTCTAACACTTTTAATAGACAATCTGAGTTCACGGCGTGGACCTGCGTGAGGAAGTATCAGAATGGTTTCCCTGACTAGACTCAAAATCAATTAGAACTTTTACTTCAAATGCAAGTATCTTAAGGAGGCTCATAGCAGTTTTTCATGTCCTCACCCCCTGAACTTCAATGGTCTGTATCTAATGCGGAAATGCACAGAACGGAAAGCAACTTTACAAGTAAACGTGCTATGGATTGTTCTTTGTGTCAACATATGTTTTGTTTACATTGGTGCTTCCATGGCAACGTAATGGCGACCCTCCAAAAATTTTAAGTTGCAAAATTCACCTAGACAAAGAGAAATTTGGGCAAAACCCTCTTAATGCCAAAGGCACTAGACTATAAGCATTACTTGGACAAAGTTTGAAAAAAAAGTAGCATCGCGTTTTCGAAATATAACGCGGTCAATTTTTTTCGTCAAAAAATTATAATTTTTTATTAGCCTACTTTCTTGACCCTCAAACTGTGCCTTAAATCTCGTAGTGATTTAGTTCTTAGTTTCACATAAAGACCGAGGCATTTTCTTTAAGCACCGAAACTTTCAGAGCCAGTGCTTATTCCGATCACGATTAATCTGAAAAGTTTTGAAAGCCTTTTCTTGCTCACGCCAAACTCAAACAACTAGTCCTGCGTTTCAATTCCTAGTAAAAAGAATCCGAGATAAATGTTTGTCTAAATCTCCGAAAAGAGAGTTCAATTATTCTATACCTTGTTGATGTATTTTTTAGAGCCATAATTCTTTAAAAAAGCCGCGAAAAAAAATCAAATCTTGATGCGGTGTTTCGCTTGACTTGAAAGCGGGCAGCTTTCCCATTTAGGTGTGTACTCATTTCAATATTTGTCAATTCGGTGTTATTATCACGGCTCATTGTCTTTGCTACACTTAAGTTGATATTTTAGTAACGCAATACGGTCCAACTTCAAATTTTACAACTTTCTCTTCAATATAAGACATTTGAAAACACATTATCAAACACTTTATCAAATTTCTTTACTGTTTGTTTTCCGTCCGAAAGATAGTTTCGAAGAGTTACGCTCTTCGAATAATTAGATGAAAAATTGCAATAGAATCAATGAGCCGTGATAACATTACTGCATTGCCATGCTTTGTCATAGTGAAAGAAACATATCCTAAATGGGAAACAAGATTGAAACTGGCCGCTTTCAAGTCAAGCAAAACACCGCATCAAAATGTTTTTTTTTCGCAGCTTTTTTAAAGAATTATGGCTCTAAAAAATACATCTACAAGGTATAGAATAATTGAACTCTCTTTGCGGAGATTTAGACAAAGATTTATCTCGGATTTTTTAAACTAGGCATTGAAACGCAGGACTAGTTGTTTGAGTTTGGCGTGAGCAAGAAAAGGCTTTCAAAACTTTTCAGATTAATCGTGATCAGAATAAGCAGTGGCATTGAAATTTTCTGTGCTTAAAGAAAATGCCTCGGTCTTTATGCGGAACTGAAAACTAAATCACTACGAGCTTTTAGGCATAGTTTGAGGGTCAAGAAAGTAGGCTAATAAAAAATTATAATTTTTTGACGAAAAAATTTGACCGCGTTATATTTTTCGAAAAAGCGATGCTAGTTTTCTTCAAACTTTGTCCAAGTAATGCTTATAGCCTAGTGTCTTTGGCATTAAGAGGGTTTTGCCCAAATTTCTCTTTGTCTGGGTGAATTTTGCAACTTAAAATTTTTGGAGGGTCGCCATTACGTTGCCATGGAAGCACCAATGTAAACAAAACATAGGTTGACACAAAGAACAATCCATAGCATGTTTACTTGTAAAGTGGCTTTCCGATCTGTGCATTTCCGCACTAGATACAGACCATTGAAGTTCAGGGGGTGAGGACTTAAGGTGACTCATTCGAAATTCAAAATGCACCCAACTGTGTCTAGAGCGCAAATCTGCGTCGCCAAACTCAAGGCTATAACGTTTGTGTCTTTTCCTCTATTGTTATAATTCTTTTTTCAAATCCTACCTTAATGATGTATAAATAAGTTATTAATAACCGATCTTCTTGGAAACATTTTTAGAAGTCACAATCTATATTTTTGTGAGGCCCTTATTTCATATTCAGGTCGTACCAGAAAAAAAATTTGCCGGTTTTTTTGGCTCAAACTCCAGGAATCGATTCCAGTTGAAGTAATCTCAAATCGAGCTAAGTTACAGAAAATTCGTCGGAACAGAAACGCGGTAATAAAATGCCGTCAACTTTGGCCAAATTAGAAGCTGATTCTGCTCGGCTTGAATTGAATTTTAATAGTGCTCCGAAAACATATTATTTTGGGCTCTTCCCTTGGCACTATGTTGTATAGTAATGTATTAAACTTTACCGAAGGTCAGATTGTAAATACCATGAACTACTAAAATGTTGGAAAATTATTTACCGAGGAAAGAATCGTGAAAGCGCAATGAATTTATTACAAGAATGTCGCGTTAAACTGTGTCGTTATTACGTAGTATTTCTTGCTAAGATATATATAGACGTTAACCTTGTGGCATTGGTAAACCTTATTAACCAAGTTTGACCATTATATGCGCTTATTTGGTATAGAAGAAAATTACAAAGTTACGACATTCACCCTCTTTGCACGCAGATTTGAAGCTCTCTTGTTTATGAATGATAATGAAATCTGACGTTTTTCCATGGGGAGCTCATTAGGCCAAATCTAATCAATAGCATGAGTCACGCTCCGAAAATAGCAATTGTCTTATTAAGTCCCTATGAAACATAAAAACTTGCTATGATAAAAGCTTTCTTTGTTCGCTGATTAGAGTAGGCCTAAATGTGCTCCCCCTGGCGAAACGTCAGATTTCATTACCATTCATAAACAAGAGAGCTTCAAATCTGCGTGCAAGACTAGAGGGTGAATGTCGTAACTTTGTAATTTTCTTCTACACCAAACAAGCACATATAATGGTCAAATTTGGTTACTAAGTTTTACCAATGCCACAAGCTTTTCGTCTATATAAATCTTAGCAAGAACGCGACATTCTTGTAATAAATTCATTGCGCTTTCACGATTACTTTCCTCGGTAGATAATTTTCCAACATTTTAGTAGTTCATGGTGTTTACAATTTGACTTTCGGTAAAGTTTAATACATTACTATACAAGATAGTGCCGAAGGAAGAGCCCCAAATAATGAGTTTTCGGAGCACTATTAAAATTCAATTCAAGCCAAGCTGAGTCAGCCTTTTTATTTGGCCAAAGTTGACGGCATTTTTATTACCGCGTTTCTGTTCCTACGAATTTTCTGTAACTTAGCTCGATTTGAGATTACAGTAAAAACCCGCATAAAAGAACAGGTGTTTTGGGGAATCAGGCTGATTTTGTTCTTGTTTATTGGGTGCTTTCTGCAAAATCAGCCTGAAAATGTTCTTAAGGTGTTCTTAAAGTTTTTTCTTAACATCAAATACTGCATACACTACCAACAGTCAAATAAAGAATGTGATTGGTATAAAGGTGACAGTCATTTAGAAACGTCAATTAGTCAAGTCTAAAAAACAATTGCTAAATGTACCCTGGAATTCCTGCTGTAGAACTCGGTGTGTGCATGGTCTAGCACATTACATATTGATCTCCTCGGTCTCTATCACACAATGGGTTACTGTACTCGAATCTAACTGGCAGCAATTTTTTTATACAAGAACAATTTTCATTTTTCAGGCTGCATGTGTTCTTATGTATAAGGTACCTTTTTGACCAAATTTCAGCCTGAGTGTTCTTAAACCACTTGTTCTTTTATGCGGGTTTTTACTGTACTTCAACTGGAATCGATTCCTGGAGTTTGAGCCAAATAAACCGGCAAATGTTTTTTCTGGTACGACCTGAATATGAAATTAGGGCCTCACTAAAATTTAGATGGTGACTTTTAAAAACGTTTCCAAGAAGATCGGTTATTAATAACTGATTTATACATCATTAAAGTAGGATTTGAAAAAAGAATTTTAACAATAGGGGAAAAGACACAAAAGTTATAACCCTGAGTTTGGCGACGCATATTTGCGCTCTAGACACAGTTGGGTGCATTTTGAATTTCGAATGAGTCACCTTAATTGAACTCGGAATATTTTAGGTAGTATGAACTGCATTCTGATAGCTCGGAAAATAAAAAGCATGAATCAAAATTATTGATAAGTATTAATAAGTTGTAAAATCAAGAAAGATTTGCACTTGCAGTGAACACTGCACGATTTTTATGCGTTTTTACCAATAACGCACTCGCCCTGTTCGATGTCGCTAGGTAACGAAAAGTCACGTGATCAATTTTAACCAATGGGGTCCGCGCATTTTGTCCAGTGCATGAAGATTGTATATTAAAATGTATTAATGCAATGTCTTCCTTGGTAAGCTTGAAAAGGTATTTGTATTGCAAGAGTATGAATATTATGGTTGATTGAAATCGAATATGTGCTAGGTAAACTTCACTCTAGATCTGTAAGCTAAAATTTAAATTTTCTATTAATAGGGCAATTTAATGAATTTCAAATCAATTCAATTCAATTTTATTGCCATTAAAGTAATAAATACAATAAAGCAGTACACAAAAAAATAGAGGCGAGAGGGCCTCAAAAAACCACCAGGCTTGGAGGAGGCCCCCTCTTTACAGTTAAATAATTATTATCTAGACGTAATTCTTTACAGTTAAATAATTAATATCTAGACGTAATTGTGAGACCTGCGATGTGCGATAGAATCCTATGATATCTCTTTTTTGTGTAAATTGAGGACGAGATATCATAGGATTCAAGTATATTCAAAGCGTTCAGTCGGTAGATTCCGCCGAAAATAGTACTCAAAAAGACGATATCGCCCTCGTCGCTGCGCGACTCGTGCCATATCGCTTTTTTCGTGCTATTTTCTTAGCGGAATCTAGCCTCCTGAAGCTTTGAATAATCCTATAGAGTCCCATACCTCTATTCTATCGCGCGCGCTGATTGGCTAAGAAGGAGAGGTATTTTTTGTGGAATACCCCAATTACACAGGGCTCCCGTCATTTAAATTTAAAAAATCGACGAGTTTTTTAGTTAGAGCCTATGATATCTCTTTTTGTGTAATTTGAGGACGAGATATCATAGGATTCAAGTATATTCAAAGCGTTCAGTCGGTAGATTCCGCCGAAAATAGCACTCAAAAAGGCGATATCGCCCTCGTCGCTGCGCGACTCGTCTGCGATATCGCTTTTTTCGTGGTATTTTCTTAGCGGAATCTAGCCTCCTGAAGCTTTGAATAATCCTATAGTACAGCATTCCCGGACTATTAATCAGATAGCACAAACAAAAAAATCAAATTTGTTTTATAGCGGAACTCCCCGTGCCGAAGGCACGGAGTTGAGCCCCATACGTATCATTCAACGTCACATGAGAAAGCAACCCATCCAAGCCAAAACGATACGTTCAGCGGCTTACGAAAACATCGCGGGCTCTTATTTATGCATGCGCACTTGCGTTAGTGGCGACCCGTGTACACAGCCAATCACAGTCCGTCTTGGATCACTGAGCGCGCGTCATTTTGTCCTCCAGCACACCGCCGCGCGCGCTTGGCAGAGGACACGGACCGGAAGTCGCTCCTTCATTTTCCCGCCGAAAAAACTCACAAAACACGCGCCCGCGTCGGCTCACTCGAGTTCATTCAGACGAAATTTTTGTTGAGTCAAACTGAGACAAACTCGTGGGTGCGAACCACGCCAAATTTGCTCAAAAGAAATATCTAATGATTGTCAAAATACTTCGGATTCGATTCCTTCGCCGATATTTCATAATGTTGTTTAGTCATTTTGGAGAAACTATGAGGGAGTTGCAAAAGCTTCAAAGGCTAGATTGCAGAATACCCGGCCCACGGCGAAGCAAGGCGTTCTTCTGAAGAAAAACAACAGTTTCTTTCGTAAAAGCTGCAAACGACCTGTTCTACGAATACTCATATGAGATCTACGAATCTACGAAGAGGGAGCCAGAACTGGATTGAACAGGATTGACAATAACAGAAAATTGCAATGGTTTTAGCCGAATAATATATTTAGGAAAATTGGCTTCAACACGACGGAGACTTTCGGAGGAAAGAAACGACTTCACTATCAGTTATCGGTAAGCACAAAGCTTGAAATTGCTTCTTATGCTATTTATATTTTTAGCTTCCAAGTTTATTGCATTCCTGATGAGAAAATTCTGACTTTACATGTAACGTTTACGTTTTGCTGCTTTAGTTGGCTCCCTCAAGGTTTCTTTTTCTCCGGCTAAACTCGAATTATGTTTTGAGTAAGCTTGACTTTTTGGCCCTGCTTTGCCTTATTCTTATGTAAACAGGTCATTTCTGATATTCTAGCCTTGATTTTCCTTTGTCACATGTTAGATTTAGTTAGTACAATGAGACAAATACTATGTCAAGTATTCTTTGTTGTGGATTTCGCTGAAAATCTTATTTTTCATTTTTATTTCAAGGAGATTTATATTTTGTAACATATCAGAACGCGCTAATACTATCATTGCCGTATAATGGTAACATGAATTTTCTTGATTTAAACTGTAAAGGTGAGCTCCCTGTGAGTAAGACTTGGGGTGTGTATGATTGGAGTTCCGCTTTTAGGCATTGCCTAAATCTATATTAGTTTTTGATAGAAGTTAGTTACGATAAAAGCACAGGGGAAATGAATTTATCTCCATTTTTCGTATGACAGTTTTTCGCGCGCTTTTTGAAACGTGGGCACACGCGCCTCCACAAAACACAAAACGCCCAAACTCTCGTCTGGTCAACACAACAAGTTTTGGAAACAAAATCTCTCTGGTTCCTCCAAAGTTTCGGGTATTTCTACCCTGGGTATGCAAGGCAATGTCCAGGTATTTACTTTACAAGATAATCTCAACGAGAAGCTGTTGGCTCGTTCGATGAAAGTTATGTTATCGGTGAAAAGTTGTGTCAAATGTTAGAGGTGGAAAACACATGCAAAACGAACAACACTACAGGAGCTGCGGTATTTACCAAGAATAAAGGAGATAGAAAGCCGTAAGGGAACAAGAAATCAAACAAGTAAGCTTTAAAAGTTAAAATATTTTCGATCAGTAAGATAAATTTACTAATTCAAATCATTTGAAACTTTTGTAGACTCGATCGCTTTTTTTCAAATTGGCTTCAGTCACTTCAGTGTGTCGACAATCTTACTTTAGACTTATAACACTCATCTAAACATTTATATATATTGTAATTTCTTGTTTTAAAGATTCGCTATTGCAGCAAAGTCTAATTTCAAGGGACTTTCGTTTTGAGATTCAGAAAATTCCATCGCTTCGCATTCGCGCGGCTTTCAAGCGCACGAAATCCACTATCAATTCTCTTAAATTTAGACTTAATTTTCTAAAAATGTCCGGTATGGGATTCAGAGAAAATCCATTACCTGACTCGGGAATTCCACACTAAATTTCACTTGAAAAACCGATATCGCTCTCGTCGCTGCGCGACTCGAGCGATATCGGTTTTTCGCGTGAAATTTAGCGTGGAATTCCCGAGTCAGGCAATGGATTTACCTATAGAACTGGGATTATAATGATGTTAGCTTACAGAATTGAAGTTTAGCACTTTAAATCAACCCATTATTCAAGCTTTCCAAAACTTTTGGCAAAAGGCATTTTGTTGGTAACCAACCCCCCTCCCCCCCCCCCACCACACCCTTCCCCCGGCCCCCCGATCTGAATCGGAAGCTGGAAATCATTTGTGAGGGAAACGAATGTTTTTCGGCCTAAGTAGAATTTCCGTTTGTATTTTCAATGATGAAGTTTTGTTCTGATTTTTCATTCCAGACTTGGAGCTCATAATATAGAGGCTAATTATGAGATCAACAGACGGGATTACAAAGTGCGAAGAATCATAATACATAGGGATTTCGACGAAATCAGACTCTACAACGATATTGCGATACTCACACTAGCGAATCCCGCCTACATTGATACATATGTCAAACTAGTCTGGTTGCCCGACTTTGGCGTACCGTCGCCGATCGCCGGCGCAAGGTATGACATTATCGTATCGTAAATTAGTATGGAGGTATATTAGTGACAAATTTTATCAAAACGGCTTTGTCAAAATCTACAAATTTGACAAATTTAATTTGACAAAATCTACTTCAAGTTTGTCGAATCTTTTTGTCAAAGACTATTGACAAAATGCGAATGTATATGCGGACCAAACGGAAACAGCAACGCATCGAACGCGCAAAAACATATTATCGAACCACGGGCGATAGGATAGTATACATCAGTATTATTATGGAAACTCTATTTGACTACATTTGTGTTCAGGATTTGAGAAAGGGGGGTCACATCTATACAAATGTATGGAGCTCTATGCAAAGTCATTTGCATAATAATAATGAATGCCCTGGAATATGCAAATCATGAATACAAAAGGGTCACGCGGGATCCACCCATTGTCACTCCACTCTGGTCGATGTTAGCTGTACGGTCGAGCGGCCCAGTGGAGGAAGCCGGGGTTTAGAGTGTAGTAATGCACACTTTATACTCGTTTTGTTTTGGGTTTGTCCCAGGCCAGAGCGATTTCCCATACCTTATTTACATATCATGAATAACAATAGCCATCCCGGAATATTATACTATTCCAGCTTACCGATTTTTTTCTTAATGTTTACTGTATTTTCTTCTAAACAAAAGCCCCCCGGTTTCTACGCCCCTGTTTTGACTTGTGTGTAATAAATCGATTTAAATGGGCTCGCTATTTAGCTTGCAAAACTTCACGAATCACCATGAAAATAAGACTTTATACAATTAAAAACTTCTCGAAGGACACTAACAACTGTTTATCTAGTCTTAAATACAGTTATTTTTTGCTTCCTGGTTTGTATGAGATGTTTTCCCCTTTTAAACGAAGAGCGGATCCGTTGTGTACGCTTTCCATTCAAGAGACAGTTAGTTATTAGGACTAACCGACACGCAACGTAACGATAACCAAATGGCGATGTATACTATACAATCCTATTGCCCGTGGTTCGATTATATGGCTTTGCGTTCGATGGGTTCCTATTTCCGTTTGGTCAGCATATGCATTCGCATTTTGTCAATAGTCTTTGACAAAAAGGGTTCGACAAAATACACTTGAAGTAGATTTTGTCACATTATATTTGTCAAATTTGTAGATTTTGACCAATCTGTTTTGTGAAAATCGACTCTGTAAATGCCAAATTTGACTTAACCCTATTCAGACGGGGGGGGGGGGGGGGGGGGGCTTTTCGAGCCCCCCCCCCCCCCTCTCCAGTAAAATCCTGATCACTCTAAAACCACCGAAGCTATGATGGTGAAACTTCGTGTTCCTAAAATTTATCTTGGGACATTTTGGTGTCAATGACATGTCAGTGTCAACGACCCACAGATTCTATGGCAACCAATTTTTGACATGCAGGTTTTGCAAAAAACGAAAAACGTGAATTTTTCATATATTTCAAGCTTAATGTTAGACACATTGCCCAATTTATGACTATTAGAGCTTGTTCTCATTAGTAATTTATGTATAGGCTAATTAATTTTTGACACAAAATCTTTTTGGGGGAGGGGTAGGGGGGTTTTGTTCATCTTTACATATGGTCCAAAACTAGCTCTGGAGTTCTTTAATTCAACTTCTTGAATGTCAAACACTTCTTTGATGAGTATTTTGTACATTCTGACCATTTTGTTCTCATTGAGTATTTATCTGAAGAGTCAAATCGAAATCAAGATGGCGGATCCAAGATGGTGGATCCAAGATTGCGGACAATATTTTTGAAATTCGTCATTATGAAGCAAGTTTAATAAAATCTATCTGTTAATGTCACAAATTATTACATTTACATTATCTTGATGTTAATGTGTTGGCTTTTAGAGCATTATTTACCAAGTTTTTGGAAGTTCATTGAAATAACCTAAAAATTGATAAACACTTAAGAATGACGTCATTGTGACGTCACATTTTGCTTCCAAAAGGCTCATGGTCATTGTGTGAAAGTTTGATGATCATAGCTCCAGTGGTTCCCGAGATATAGAGGGGGGCCGAATTAGCCCCCCCCCCCCCCCCCCCCCCCCCTCCCAGTCACAGATGGTCAAAAAAGCCTAGTCTGAATAGGGTTAATGAATTTCCAAATCCCCTTTTGTTACTAAGTTTGTCACTAATATACCTGCATAAATTAGCTAATTAATGTAATCTTCTAATATTATACGCTAAAAGAAATACGAGAAAATGAATTGTCATAGCCGTAACTCATCACTCAGAAATTATTCGTTTCAACCGATAAACCATATTAAATCTTCCACGGTTTTATCTCTACAGTCCATAAACATTCTCCCAGTTTCTCTGTTTCATTGTCTAAGGGGCCGATTACATGGAGAATTGCAGCCCGGGCTGAGCAGCCCGGGTAGGGGGGCTGAATCGCTAGCCCGGCCTTCTTGACAAATACATGTAATAAGAAATTTACGATTACATGAAGAAAATCTCAGCCCGGGCTGAAATTCGGCCCGGGCTGAAAATCCTGGCCCGGTCAGAGCGACCCGGGCTAGGATTTTCAGCCCGGGTTGTTTCGCGAAATTTCACCATGTAATCACAGCAGAATTTCAGCCCGGGCTGGAAATTTGCGCCCATGCTGTCTTATATCCAGCGTAAAAGCCAAATGACATGCGCTTTAGTTGCAAGATGGCGCTGGGATTTGAAACAGCCCGGGCTGAAATGCCACATATAATCACAACAAAAAATCAGCCCGGTCGCCTGGCTGAAACCTCAGCCCGGGCTGAAATTCTCCATGTAATCGACCCCTAAGTGCCGCCGAAAACAAAAGGCGCCCTTGACGTCGCCGGTAAAACCAAACACTTTACCAACTTCCCCCTGTCGGATTTCTACGAAATTTGGATATGTTATTCCTACATATGTTTTTGACAATTAGTACCAAAAATGTCCCATGTTGCAATTATTTATTTATTTATTTATTTATTTATTATGCTTCGTCTACAAAATGATACAGGAAAGGAAAAAAAAATAACGTGCGAGGAGAAAAACAAGACTAAAAATTGACACGACATGTAGACAGGGACACCACAACAGCAAAGCCAATTACTGTGGGCCCTTGGATAAAACTACGAAAAACGTTAATACAACATGTAACATTTAACATTTAAAATGACTAGAAACAACAAGAGATGGGCGTGTCCAGGAGGCGAGGTACATGACATTTAACACAGATAGTCTTAAATGACCTCGGATCATCGGGGCTGTAGGATTGTACCAACGCCCTCCTGTAGTACTCAAGAAGTAGTGATCTAAACTGGTTGAGAGATAAGCTCTCGAGTCTGTATTGTACTGGCAGAGTGTTCCAAGTGCGTGAAACGCGGACAAAAAAAGAATTCTGGAAGGACGTTGTTCTGCACTTGCGAGGGCGGAAACTGATAGCATTTGGGTTGGCAGTGGATCTAGTTGTTCTAATTGGTTTGATACGGGAAGGTAAAACTTCAGGTGAAATGCTAACAAGGCAATTGATGGCTTTATAGAAAAAGACCAGGTCAAGGAACTCGTGCCAATAGCACAAAGGCAACAGGCTAGCGGCGAGAAGGCGATCTTTATAGGTTTCTGTGCATAAGAACGGTAAATCTAAGATGAACTTAGTGGCTCTTCTCTGAACTCTTTCAACGTTTTCTATTAACCTAACTGACTGTGGGCTCCAGACCTGTGTTGCATAACCTAACGCTGGGCGCACTATCGCCAGGTAGAGTGTGCGGCGAGTTTCTAAACTACACAAGTCCACGGTGGTTCTGCGCAGGAAGCCAAGTAATTTGTTAGCCTTCGCGCATCCCTCAGTGACATGTTTAGTCCACGTTAGGTCACTGGCGACCCACACTCCCAGGTCTTTTTCAAAGGGAGTAACTGCAAGCGGTGACTCGTTGAGAGTGTATGCCACTTGGGTTGGCTGAGACTTCCTTGTAATGCGCTGACACTTGCACTTGCTTTCGTTGAAGACTAGTCCAGATACTTTGGACCAGTCCTCTAAGCTACTCAGATCTTGCTGTAGTAGGGCAGCATCTTCATCCGAGTTTACGCACTTAATAATCTTGGTGTCGTCTGCGAAGCACGCAACTTTGGAGTTTTGCACAGCGTCCGGCAAGTCATTCACGTAGAGCAAGAATAGTATTGGCCCTAACAGACTGCCCTGTGGAACACCGGATGTGACTATAGCCTCGGGTGATGTACAGCCAAGAACTGTTACACGTTGCCTTCGGTTGTTCAAGTAAGAATTGAGCCAGCGTAGCAGGGGACCAGAGATACCAAAGCCATGCTCGAGTTTGTAAATAAGAGCGGCGTGGTCAACCTTGTCGAAGGCTTTCGACATATCCATATATATGACGTCCGTTTGCTTCCCGCTATCCAGGAGAGAACCGATATAGTCTAATACCTCGAGAAGCTGGGTAGTACAGGACCTTCCGGGCAGGAAGCCGTGCTGGATGTTTTTGATCAATGTAATTAAAACGTCCCGGATGTTAGACAGCACGCAGCGCTCCAAGACCTTGGATATGACTGACAACAGAGAAATCGGACGATAGTTCTCAACGTGTTGCTTCCCCCCTTTCTTGTGAACTGGAATTATGTTAGCCAGTTTCCACTCATCAGGCACGACGCCGAGGCGAAGAGACAGGTTGTAAAGGTGAGTGAGTGAGGGAGCAATCTGTTGCGCGGTTTCCTTGATCAAGCGACAAGGGATCCCATCTGGGCCTGTAGCTTTGTTTACATCCAGGGCTGAAAGCGCACTCCGCACCTCCTGAACTTCGAGCTGCACACAGTGTAGGGGTGATGCGCTCAGATGATCGAGCAGTCCTGGGGCTTGATAGGGGAGCGGGTGCGCAAGCGCAGTAGGACCAAACACGGAGGAGAAGTAACCATTGAATAAACTTGCAATCGAGGCTGGTGTGGTTGCGAGGCGCGCTGGTTGGTTACCTCCCACATCACTCATTCCTACAGACATAGTGCCTGGGAAACGCGAGTCTTTACTTTTCAGCTTAAAGACAGACCAGAATCTTTTAGGATTGGAACAGAGATCCGCGTCGAGGGAGCTGAAGTAGTCGATGCGGCTAGTTGCAATCATGTTCTTAATTTCAGTTCTTAATTCCTTAAATCTGTCCTTCAAAGCGTCAGTAGGAGATTTCTTGAGCTTTTTCCGCACGGCTTCCTTCCTCCTCAGGGCATGGATGATATCCCCGTTGATCCAAGGCGGCGAATGTCTTCCCTTGATCCTTTTTATAGGTATGTAATCTTTTACAGCGGCGAGAAAAGTGTCTTTCCACTCAAGCCAGCTGGCGTTCACGTCGTTTTGGTGGATGGTGTTTGATAGGTCGACAGCCTCTATGGCAGAACGCAAGCCATCGAAATCGCCTTCCTTGTAATCGTACACAGTACGCACTTTCTTAGGTGCTGCCTTTTTAGAGGTGTTGAACTGGAAAACAATTGAACCGTGGTCCGTAAACAGGCCGCTTTCCGCTGGGCTTAGCACGTGAATATCGTAGATTTGGTTTGGCACGCTTGTTATCACCAGATCCAGCACATTATCGCCTCTTGTCGGGATGGTATTCAGTTGTGTTAGGAAGTAATCAGCTAATTGTTCAACAAAAGCGATTTCTTTTGCGCCTGTTGTATTCTCCTGTGACTCCCATGAGACCTTCGGTAGGTTGAAGTCACCACAAATTAGAATGTTGGCGTAGCGTGACGCGAGATCTGATAGAAATAAATCAAATTTATCAGGCCAGTCATCCTCGGGTTCAGGCACTCTATAGCAGCAGCAGACGAGCAGTTTTAACTTGGATTTAGTAGTTAGTTCCACAGTGACGACTTCAAGATCGTGGGTTGTAAAGTCGGTAATTTGGCGGAATGACTCAAATGCTGTTGTTTTAATTGCTAATAAAACGCCACCAAGTTCGGGCTTTTTTCTTTTTAAATTGACCGGACTACACTGGCCGCTGGGCAACGAGGTCGGGCTGATCATGAGAAGGTGGAACTTGTTTCGATGACGTCACTGGTTAAAACAATGCGGTGCTATTTCTCATTTTGGGTTTTGGCGATAAATTTCAGAAAATAGTGTGCATGCTGCTCAGTGGCAACTTTATTCTCTAAGTAGTTCTACCTTTTCCCCTATCGATTTGGAAATAAAAAATAACCTTTTCAATCACACACTTCCGGTAATAAAACCGCCGGGCTTATGTGTGGGAGGTTGGGAGAGTTCAAACCCCGGCCGGACCAACACTCAGGGTCTTTTCTAAATAATTGAGGAGATTTGCTCTAACATCTGCAAATGGTTAGACCTTCACGTCTTCTCGGATAAGGACAGAAAAAACCGTAGGCCCCGCAACGGAAGAAGAACCACCTAGTGGAAACCGATTTGCATAAGAACTCGTCTAGACTTCATTTCGGGACTCATTTCTTGAACTTGTTCTTACTCTTTTCTCTCCTGTAAGTTTTTCCTTTTCAGTTTCATCCGTTTCATTCATATGTGTCTATGTCTTGATAATAAGTCCCTTGTCAATTTTGACCGGCGTTTGCTGAATTCCACGCTCGATTATGACTCGATCGCGACAAAACTCGGAAAAATCCACCTCGTAAATAAGGTGATTGGAACAAAACATCACTACTTTTGAAATATGCAGCACAAAACGGAGGAAATGTTTCATTTTCATGCACTCCGGCTTCATTTGATCTCTTGCATCAAGAAAACGTATTGCGCACGTCCAGTGACAACTTTAATATTGTTATCGTTTTACTACGTGAGCATACTTATTTATGTGTCGTAATGGAAATATCGTAAATAATACACGATGGTGGGCATGTCCACATGGACGACTGATTGGATTATGTGGCCTATATATATGTTGGCAGAGGTATACTGCTTAGAAAGGAGAACGGACAAGACACAGGATAGCCAACGGCGATTAAAGAGTAGTATAGTAATACATTCTCACTGGTCCCATTGTGCCATATAAGATATGGGGAGAGAAGACCTGGCTCCGTTTATCTGACACTTGTAAGGAGACTCTCACTATCTAACCTGATAACTATCCCAAAACTAGCGATCTCGCTAGGAAACAAGACATTTTAGTAGCTGAGCAAGCTCGCTAGGCTATAAACCCATGCCAAACAGACATTTAGCAGCTGAGCAACCTTGCTGGGCTGAGAGCCCGTGCCAAACAACGCGAACGAAAAATCTGAACCCGGTGCACAACGGTGAGAGGCAAGCGCCTACACACTGCGCCACCCGTGCTTCCCATGTTATAGACAAGAGTAAATATGAAAAGCCTTGATGCAAACCGAAACAACAGTTTTACGAATGCGAACTAAACTAAATAAGCTGCAAATTGAATGAAGGTGTAACTATAAAGCGCGTGAATAGATAAATATTATAGCAAGATATAGGTGCATGAGTCTAAACGAGACTGTATTAAACAAGGGATATTAAACAAGGGAACTAGATACGAACTAAACTAAAGAAGCTGCCAAACTGAATGAAGGTGCAACTATAAAACGCGTGCATAGATAAATTTATAGCAAGATACAGGTACATGAGTCTAAACGAGACTGTAAAGGGAACTTGAAGATACCTGGCGAAGCTCCAACACGTGGCGGCGAATTACCAAGTTTGAAAAAAAAAATTGCAGACGACACCAACGAAGAAAAGGAGACTTGTAAGTGCTGTAGGCGGGAGAAATGAGTGGAGACGACGAGGAACGTTGACTTTAATTGTAGAATTGCGAAGACTTGTGAAGAACAGAGTGTAAACTAGAGTCCACCAGAGACGAGTTCTAAAACCAACTTACTATGCTAATCAGTTGATATCTTATATATGCACTGCTGGGGGCCAGTGAGAATAGCCTGAATGATCAGGGTCTGTTTACTGAAGTGGATTCTAATTAAAAACGAAGTGGAATGCTTCTGATTGGTCGAGGGATCACCATGGCAACCAACAATGATTGATCCAAACATTGACGCCATGATATGTTGTTATCGCCGGCACCAAGGGGTGGGAGATAATATGTTCCATAAAAAGGGTTTGGAGATAATATATGCCATGAAAAAGAGGTGGAGGATGAAAGACAACAATTTACCCCCTAATATTCGACACCCTGGGGAGTTTGGGACAAAGAAAGAGTCTGTAATATTTGGTTCAATAAGACCACAAGAAAACAAAGACCACCCCTTTATCAATATCCACCCTTCCCTAATTTTCGAGACCGTTAAGTGTGTCCTAGTTCGACCTTGCCTCGTTCAAAGTGAATAAAAAATTCCCGGAAAAAGTAAAGAAACAAAGTAAGAAACAGAACATATATGACAAGGCAAAAACTGTTTATTCATAGTCGGCGAATTATTTGTATTAGTACCTGCTGTTACGTGCATAGACAATACATGGATTATCGTCGGATCCCGCCAAAATATAGTCATGGTGATGACGTTATAGCGTATTATTAAATTAGAGTGGTTTTCATCCGACTGTGAAATAGATACTAACCAAATAGGCACTACTATACACTACGAAAGTCATTTTTATTGTATTTTCCTTTGTAATTATGACTAGTAGACACTATTAAACACTGACTATTAGTTTTTGTTTCACAGCCGGATGAAAACCACTCTATAGTTATAGTACTAGATTATAGTAATAGAAGCATGGTACTAAATTATAGCTCTATAATATTAGATTATAGTTATAGTACTAAATTTTAGTTATAGTGCTAAATCATAGTAGCAGTACTAAACTATAGCTTTAGTACTAAATTCATTAGCTAACCTATTTTATTATATTAGCATCAGCACATGACGCAGGGGTAGGGGAAATGATATTTATTTAAAAGGGGGGTTATACACGAATACATCATAATAAGCAAAATTAGTTGAACAATTTTTGTTTTCATATTATATTGATATGGAGAACGACGGTACGGTCAGGTACTGTTGACGTCATCACATTTTGATTGACAGATGTCAGTTACCGATGTGCGAGATAATTCAGTTGATTTGCTGACAAAATTCCATATCAAAAATAAGCCGTCGTTTTTGCAAAATGCCTATAAGGGGACTGGGGCAAGCCGCGCGGGTTCCCTGTGGATGCTCAAAATAGATCAAGCCTGGCTGCTAAGCTAGATCCAACATGGAGGATCTTTTGAAAAATCGAGTAGCTGAAATGCCTGGAAGTTCTCGCTCAAAATTCAGTGTTTTTCTTGCAAATGTCGCCGAAATTCTTATCAGAAAGGGATCTACCGTCACTTCCAAATAAGGCAAATACTTCCAAATAAGGTTTTGGCCGTGAGTGTTCCAAAAACGACGGTTTTGATCAGGGTATATCTGATATGCGGCGGTTGTCTATTAGTAACACAGTTTAAAAGCATTTTTTAGGAAATATATATCAAGAGTTTCCATATTTACTACGCCCGAATAACAGTCAGAAAAGTGTCTATTTTTAGAACTAGGATTCCCGCGAACATTCGTCATCCACAGGGCTCCCACTTTCTCGTCACGCAAACAGTTGTGAGATCCAGCCTAAAATTAAATCGCAGATCAATCGAAAAACCTTTAAAGTCGCAAAGATAAGGTAGGATATTCTCTATTTGTTGTGTATTGGGTATACGAGCATTCGAACCTGAGCATTCGAATACTTTCGCGCGCGAAATTCAAATCTAAAAATAGACACATTTCTGACTGTGATGGGGAGAAATACTGTACGAAAGATTCTAACTCTTGTTAATCCACTCTTGATATATAGGATAGTCTATAGGGTAGGCCATAGGGTAGGGCATGGCCTAGGCCGCGTTTTGTCTCGACCCCCTGTTCTTCTACCCTTTCTCTGAGGCTCGATGAAATGCGTTTATCAAAATTAAGGCGCGCTTTGCGCGGAATGAAAGAAAAATGTGCGTTTATAAAATGTTTATTTTGGCTTGGCGATATTTATAGTGTTTATGTGGCTATGTATAAGAGTAATCGATAAACTCGCTAAATTGCTATAAAATCGTCACTGCGTTCTGGTAAATTATGGCAGATAAAAGTAGAAGACATTAAGTTGTCCTGTTGTCCTTTCCTCGTCTAAAGGTGTTGAAGAGTATTTCCGAGGGTTCCACCAGACCCCTCTAACCAGAGGTGAAGGCTCCAAACAACAATCTCGCACACCTCACATCGCGACCGAATTTCTTCGATAAATCGCCACTCGATCGGCGCCCTAATCACACCAGGAGAACCGTCTTGTATATATCTTTCCTACAAAGCGGCGCTGTCTCGATTAAAACTTCCGAACACGGTGAACTTCAGTATTTTTCCGTTGAACTTCGACAAGCCACTATCACCGACTTGCGAAGTCAGAGCCCTTTGGCCCCAGGAAAGTCGTTGCTCCAGGTTGCAGCGTTGTTTACATTTAACTCGAGGCCACTGACCTTTAGCTTTGCTATCAAATAAATTAATAACAGAACTGCTTCTCTCAACAGGTGTACTGTCACTGGCTGGGGTGCTCTGTCAGCCGGTGGATCTAAACCAAGCTCGCTCAGGGAAGCCGAAGTTCCGCTGATTAGCAACGAGCATTGTCGTCAGTTGTATGCTGGTAAGATTCCTGGGAAGATCATCGACAGTATGATATGTGCAGGGAGAAATCTGCGAGACACTTGCTCGGGCGACTCAGGTGGACCACTATTATGCGGGAGATGGTTCCTGGAAGGAATTACTAGTTTTGGGATCGGATGCGCCAACCCTGACTATCCTGGTGTCTACACCAAAGTACGGCATTTCTTGCAATGGGTGAAGAATATAGTCGAGGTGTACTAATTAAATGTCTTCTGGACGAGGCATTACAGGAAAACGACCGATAACGCAACGAAGATCTAATTACAAAACATCATCCAAGATTTCACAACCATATTTACGTATAGGGTGGATTGCAGATGACTGTCGTGAGTAATTCGCAATTACTTTGTAATTACTCCCATACGTTTTGTTCAGAATTGGTGTAATTCCTTTGCGATTAGTTTCACGACAGTCATATGAAAACCGCTCTAATATCAGAAACATATAATTCAGTGAAACATGTAACGATGAACCATGCTGTGGATTATTCGCGGCGAGTTTATGACCATTTTTTGTCAGTTAATGAATTCTCGCCTGCTTACCCAAGCAGGTTTTATTTTAATAATATTTCTTTTTTTTGGTCAAATAAAGTAGAGCAACAGTGGTATCATACTAACATTTAACATCTTGAAGTCTTGCAACGACATTATTTTCAGAGTCAGTTCAATTGTTTGTTCTGCGAATATTCCGTAGCTTGGTTCTAAAGCAATGTATGTTTGCTAGCTTTTGCTACACGTTTCAACTCGTTTCTAATGTTTCTATTAATACTCATTAGTATATACCAAATCATTGAATAGTCATTTTCGCGCGCTCTGATTGGTTCCTCAACTAGTAGATATCTAGCATTAGTATATACCAGCTCGGCAACCTCCTAAGAACGAGCATTTTGATTGGTTTAGAATCTCGGAATCTGAAACATTATTTACCTCCGAAACAGTAGATATTGTGTTGGCAAGCAAGTTTCTTGTAGTGGCGATTTTTATTTAAAAAGCGGAAGAGAAGTCAGTCAACAAAACTAAACAAGTAACTAGATTTCCTTGTCTCAAAATCGGTCTCTCTGGATACATAAGTCTCACAAATCTTCTGAGCGTTGTTTGTTAAAAACACGCTTGCACTGAAACCCGGGTTGAAAAACTTTAGCTGGCTAAGCATGAATGAAAATTGCTTTTTGGCATGTATTTTCCCTTTTTTTTATTAAATTGACAAAAATCAAAACTATAATCTACAATATGTCGAGAAAATACAGTCGAAAGAGTTAATTTTCAAAGTACCTGAGGATGGGTTTGTGTCTTACTAATCGGCAGCTAGACTTTCTCAAAGTCCGCTGTTCCGTTTTTTTTTTTAAATTGGCTTATTTTGTACAACGGACTTTTCTCGCTCGCTTCCCGCCAGTTTTTACCGACCTAAATTTAGGTCGGGGGTGTGTCTGATAAACATCCAATCCGAGTGAGAGAAAGTTTGACGTCACATTTTACGCCATCGCCTTCATTCGCGCGATTTGAAACGGAAAATATTTTTCACACAGACATCCTCTGTTGGGCGAAAACATATTTTAGGTATCAAACGCTGCGCTTTAAAGTCTTTCCACTTGTAGATCTATTCTTATGAATTTTCGTAAGCATTTCTTTATATAAATTTTCCAAAACTAGCATTATAACACGACGAAATCATGCAACAAAAGTCTTGATTCTTTGGCAAATGTTCAGTTGTTGACAAAATTCACGGCGCGCACTGCTGACGAAGATCACGCCACTGAGCGCGCGCTGTTTTGCATTCGTTTTCCGCGGCAAAAATATGCAAATTAAAATCAAAAGCGTGCGAGCGAAACAAGTCGTACTCTCCCGCGCTCCACCGTGTGCTTTTTTCACTTTGTTCTAAGGAAAAACGTAGAGTACGACTTGGGGCAAGTCTAATCGGCAGCTATCTTGTAGTTTTTTTGCGAGCGAACTGTCAGCACCAAAGGAGACTTCTGTATGTAGTTAGTTCTCCTTCTTTTGCCTAATAATAACCCCATAAGCCTTTTCGTGTAGCTGTTCCACCCTGCTAAATCGTTGTTCCCCTCAAATATCCAGTGTTTACGGTGTTCATTCACTCCAATTTTCCAGCAAACTAAACTTGTGCAACGAGTGGCTGCCGACAAATAATTTTCATCTCCTCGGAAACCTTTGGTGAATTGCTTACAAATGCTCTTCAATTTGAACCTATATTCCTTCTTGAATTGAAATGATACAATATATTGCTCACTACATGTCCAATTTTGTTGAAAATCCCTTGAATTGTCCACATTTTTCCCCATCGAAGTAAGAATGCTTGCAAACTTTCTAGAGCTGTCAAAATCGACCAAAAACGTGCTTATGCAAATCATCTAAGTTGCGTGAGTTATGTCACGCGCGTAGTTTTAAAACGCTAACACAACTTTTTTTATTGTTTTTCGACTAAAAATTCAACAAGTTGCCTTGCTGGTATATACTAAAACACTTATTCTATTTCAATTTCGGTGGATAATGGCTTTAGGAATATTTACCTCGAGCCTGCGGCTCTCGGTAAATATTCTGCCAGTATCCACCTCAATTGAAATAGAATAAGTGCACTATTTACTGTTTTGAGAAAACTCTCAAAATGGCGGCTCGTTTGGCGCGCGATATTGCGTTTGAACATTTTAATCACCGTATTTTATTCTACTGATTTGGTATATACTAAAACAATTATCCCCCTCAGGGTCGGTGCCCAGCGGTGGATAAATACCTAGACGCGAAGCGTCGAGGTATATATCCACCGCTATTCACCTCCCCTTCGGAGGATAGTTGTTCATTATTATATAGACACGTCACGAGTGTTTTGTATAGGTAATCATACGACTTCGAGTTCAATTTGGCATTAATTACACGAGTGAGTTTTTTAAAAAGTAACGAAAGTGCACGAGCCCGTAGGGCGCGTGCAATTAATTTGAGCTTTTTGAAAAACTCACACGAATGTAATTATTCCCAAATTGAACGAGGTGTTGAAGAATTCCTCTTCACGTCATCTGATTATTTTAACATTACGCCACTAGCACCTAATTTCCACTTGCCTGAATCCACCAATTTCGGCACACAAGTAGAAGACATCATAATCTTTAGCACTACGCCATTTGTTTTGCCAGAGGTTGAAAGGAAAATAGCGTATTTTGCAATTTGCATGAAAGAAACAGTCAATTCAAACCAGCAGACCGTGAGCTAGACATGCACAACCAACAGAGAACTTTGGAATTTTTTTTCCGGCGTCTTAAAAAACTTCAATTGAGCAGGCGTTCGGATTGGTCATTGCAAATGTTGTGAACTTCAATCCAACAGAAATCGACCAAAATTGACCGATAGGTTTTTGAATTGCATAAACGAAGTCTATTGAAATAATTCTAAAACTGGTACAACATGCGACCACTAGATCCGGAGAACTAAGACATATTACAGTATGACTTATTTTTTTGGAGAGCTGCCCTCTAGACTATAAGAAATAGGGAAAAACGCAATTCAGATCTGCAGATCGGGCTCCCTGAGCTGGGATCACATGTCACATGAGCTGCGTCCCCTGGGAATTGACTCTATGAATATCAGGACGAAGAAAGGCCATTATTTCCGAACTTTGGCGTGAAAATACGCTATTTTCCTCTCAACCTCTGGCAAAACAAATGGCGTAGTGCTAAAGATGATGATGTCTTCTAAATGTGTGCTGAATTTGGTGGAATTTCAGGCAAGTGACAAATTAGGTGCTAGCAAAAGTGGATTAACAAGAGTTAGAATCTTTCGTACAGTATTTGTACACATCACAGTCAGAAAGGTGTCTGTTTTTAGAATTGAATTTCGCGCGAAAGTATTCGAATGCTCAGGTTCGAATGCTCGTATCCCCAATACACAACAAATAGAGAATATCCTACCTTATCTTTGCGACTTTAAAGGTTTTTCGATTGATCTGCGATTTATTTTAGGCTGGATCTCACAACTGTTTGCGTGGCGAGAAAGTGGGAACCCTGTGGATGATGAATTTTCGCGGCAATCCTAGTTCTAAAAATAGACACTTTTCTGACTGTGATTCGGGCGTACATAGTAAATAAGGAAACTCTTGGTAATCCACTCTTGGTGCTAGTGGCACTTTAATAGTTTTGTAGACACAGTCTTCGTATGAGACTCAGCTCAGATGAAGTTCTTACGGCACTAAAAATGGCCCCATCTGGTGCACCCTTGAAGGTTTCAATGTAACATTGGAAAGCGTAAGTTGCCCAACGACATCTAACCATGCGCAAATTAGATACAACTGCCACGGTTCCTGACCAATAGGCCGGCGCAACATGATCTTCGACTTTTGATGATACGAGTGTTTTAGCTATCAATCCATCAATCTTGAAATTAGTCTGTCAACGAAGTTTGGGGGCAAAAGGTTGATGGTCCATCATCAACCAAGAGCCTTTGCGGTCTGTTAGCCAATCAGAGCACCCGAAAAATAATGGATCAATTCGAAATAAAAAGAAAACACGGCGCAAAGGCTCCCGGTAAAGATTGAGACAATATCGCAAAAACTTATTCGATTTCACGAAAACGTAATTATATTTCTAACATTTTAAAATGACAAGCTTGCTAAAATCTATTCACACCACGAGAGAGAGCGCGCAGAAATTAATAAAAATGTCATGCAAGTTTCGGGTTTAATAAAGCAGTTATAAAAATATATTTTTAGATTAGGGAAGGTAGGGAATGGTTAAAGATTCGTGTCTTTACATGGCTATATGTTCGTAAGTTTTAAACCACTCGCTCAAAAACTTACCAGCTTTACTTAAGGCAACGTCACACGAGAAACTAGCAACTTTCAACGCAATTTGTTGCATTGCGAATTGCAGTAAACATTTCGCGGGTGACATACCGCGGCAACGCAACAAAATTTTGAGTTGCGAGTTGCAGAAAAATTAAAGATTTCATTTCTACTTTACGCAACATTGCGAGCAAAATTGCTGCGTATGACATGTCTCTGCAGCTCGTCATTCAGCGCACAACATTCATTGCCACGTTTCATATCGTGAGGGACTGCGTACGAATCCCTTTATATTACGATAGTCAAAACAAGATCCACTTAGTAAGAAAGAGCACATCGATTTGTATAAAATCCGAAAATTTGGTGTTAATGGAATCAATACTGACCAAAATACAACAATTTCAAAACTCAAAAATGTGATTAGAAATGTATGGCGTCCGGACAAAATCGACAGAAATGTCCGCACACCCTACGTTATTTATTGCATTTTGGATTTTTTGAATTGCTATATCTTTATCGGTATTGACTCAACATCAAATTTTCGGATTTTGTACAGGTCGATGTGCTCTTTCTTACTAGGTGGGTCTTGTTTCGATTTCCGTAATATTAGGGAACTCGAACCCAGTCCCTCCCGATATGAAACTCGGGCAATGTTTTACTTGGATAAGCCGTTGTACTTTATAATATTAGGGACTTTAAGATGTGACAACGGCAAAGAGAACGACAACAGCAAAGAACAATGTGATTGCAGAGTTACAATGCTTGCACGTGCAAATCCATAAAGTCAAATGCATTTCAACCGTTTTCTTCTGAACTGCGACGTGAAACTGTCATGGTTTACGCTCTGGTGAGAACGGGAACGTGGATGACGATTTTGCTGTATTTTTGTTTCACGTTTTCACGAGATGGATGCGGATCTGCTGTTATCAAGGTTAAAATGCAAAGGAAAATTGGAAACGGTTGATGAATATTAAGAAATGTGAGGAAACCAGTATACAAATTTTAGTGAGATGTCGCCGTTTCCGTTGCCGTTGTCGCATCTTAAACTCCCTATTATCGCGATCGTGTTGTATGTTGCGAGTGTGTGACTCGCGCCAACGCGCAATGTTTTTATTAATTCAATCGTCATCGTTGCGCGTTGTGTATTGCAAGAAAAATTGCCTCGTGTGACACTGCCTTAAAAGGGAAGTTTTTGGTTCAAATTTTAGCTCACCTGTCGGCAAACGTTTCGCATCTTTAAACACGTGACACTTGTGTGACATTTGCGCGCGCTTTACCTTATGGCCCTCAGAGTTGACGAAAATCCTTCCGTCCATATTAAAAATATGCCGTCGTTTTTGCCAAATGCCTATAAGGGGACGGGGGGGGGGGGGGGAACAGCGCGGGTTCCCTGTGGATGCTCAAAATAGATCAGGGAGGATGGATGCTTTGAAATATCGAGTCGCTCAAATGCCTGGAAGTTCTCGCTCAAAATTCAGTGTTTTTCTGGCAAATGTCGCCGACATTCTTATCAAAAGGAGATCTAAAATCGCTTCCAAATAAGGTGAATACTTCCTAATTTGGTTTTGGCCGTGAGTGTTTCAAAAACGACGGTTTTGATCAGGGTATTTTTTATATGAACCGGGCACAAACACTTCGACAACCGTGAGAACCATCTTGAACTGATTCTTATAAAATAGACATTTGTGTAACGGCATCATGGTGCCTTAGATTTTCTTAGTTATATTTTAGTCGTTACGTCACGATCATTTGTACCGCTAGCGATCACGTGACCTTAGCTTAAAACCGCAGCATTTTGTAAAATCATAAGGCTCACAAAGATTCGACGGGTTGACACGGGTTCGGCCGCCCCGGCTAAACCTTTGCTGTAAATCTATCCTAGTTGTTGCACGCAATAAACCCTCGCCTTGTGGAATTCGAGAGTATCTTAATCAATAGGACATTAGCATGATGACGTGGTTGATCGGACTACAACTACCAGAAACCTTTGCGTGACGGCTTCTTGGCGTGTAGAAAATTTTGGCTATTACGTTCCTTCACGTAGGAATTTGTTGATCTGAATAAGAAAAGGAAACTTAGAACTTAGAAAAGATACTCCCGTACTTAGAGTAATCTTTCTTAGGGAGGGACAGTCTACAGCCTGCGAAGGTGGCTGGTCACCTTGAGCGCTCTTAATAGCAGGTGTAAGAGCAGATTTAAATGAAGGCAGGTCTGCAGCGCTCACAACGTCAGCAGGAAGACAGTTCCAAGTACGAATAGTTCTTGGGAAGAATGAGTAGCTATAGGATTCTGGTAGTTGCCAGTCAAATGACGTCATTATGCAAATGTCCTATCCTCTCCGCCACGTAGAGTTGTCGCCGCTATAATTTATCATCGTCGTTTTTCCGTTGTTTTAAGCTGAGTAATGCATCAGACCAAAATTGGTGTATATACTGTCGCGAGAAGGTGTAAGGAGAAGCTGATCTTTAAAAATTCAGATATTTTGCTCTATTATGAACTCCACAGCGAAAACTGTCCACGGTTTTGTGATAAATCAAGCGATTGAGACACGCTCACACTACGGATTTCGACGAAAGGATACGATTCTGCCCGCTCGGAATTCCTTCTCGTCTGCCCTCGCGCTCGGTTATAGCGAAAAAAATAGGGTTTAATTTTGCTGTCTTCGTTTTGGGCCTCGCGTCTCTTCGAGCTCTCATTGCAAACAATATGAACCCTTCGTTTTCTCTCTGGCTCTGCCGCGAAGTCTACAACAAAATCATTAAACCATTCTTCTTCAGACAGATCTGAATGTCTGCAATATATGGACAAATAAATCTCGTAAACTTCGCGCCATCGTCCGCCAAGTTTGATTTCTAAATGTTGTTCTACCCCCAGTCTTTGCCATGAGTTTCTTGTTCGTTAGGTGAAAAAGCTGACCGCATGAATTTGCATAGCACGACCATTGAATTTAGCACAATTCAATTAGTGAAGGCGAAACGATCATTGAGGTGTGAAAATCGCCTAATTACCCGGAGTTTCATCTCCATTCTCTCACAACTCCCTGGCCTAGCTGAAGATGTATTATGACTATTTATTCATTAGCGCGTGTTTTGAATTTCTACGCAAGCGTTCCGATAATTTACTTTCATTATATCTTCGAAGGTGTAGGATGACTAGAAAAAACGGACGGACGGAAAACAGAATAGAATTTGCGAAATATTTCTTTCTTTAGATATTTGTTCTACAGAATATTCCAGCGGAGTTTCAGTACTTCCTCATGCAATCATCTCGCAAAATACCCCGTCAGTATTTGATTTCCTCCTTGACAAAGGAAAAGCGTGAAAAGTAGAATGGGCAGCTTAATGCTGTACGCAGTACTGTCGTTCACGTTGAAGAATAAAGTTCTAGCGCCCTCCAATTTGAGATTTGAAGTGCACTATAAATTTAAATCGCGCTGTTCCCAACACGCGCGTAAATCGAATTGAATTTTGAATAGCGCGTGAGACAACAAATGACTCGCAAGGCTTGGCGCCGACAGCTTGTAGGCTTTAGTCTTTTGGGTGACAAACTTTATTGAAACCACTATATATGAATATGGAAGCATTCCAAACAAAGAGAAAATACTCATGGGAATGCCACGTGATCTGAAATGGGCAAAACATTACACCCAAGCCGAGGAGGTCTATTGCTGAATGGCCGCAAAGGTACACTCATAACTTATCGTTCAAATACGCATTAATTATTCATGACCTAATCAGCCAACCAGAGCTCTCATTTTGTACCACGTGCAGTACCTTGAAATCCTAGGAAGATACTGCAAGTGGGCCTTGAAAGCTTTTCAAGGTCCAAGGACTAACGGACTGGAACTACTACCGAAACAGGTAGAGCGTTTATTAGGCTCGAGAAAAAACACTCGTTTCTAGACAAAAACATTCACGATTTAGTTTGAATTCCTTTACTGAGGTCAGTGATGCGTGCAACTCAAATATTTCAATTTGGGAAAATTTCAACTTAAAACACAAGAAAAGGCATCTGCTCGTGTTTTCTACTAATTTTATGAGGTAAGAAATACAAATCAGTGTGTTATTTTCCAATTTCGAACGATTTTCTGTGGCAGCGACTGAACGCATGATTGATTTCGTGCGAAGGAATGCAATCAGACTCGCCAACGTTTTTGTCTGAAGACGAGCGCTTTTTGTCGAGCCCGATAAACGCTCTACCTGTTTCGGTAGTAATTGCACGGACTTTGAGATCCCGTCAAGTCCTCATAGTCGGCTTTTAAATATTACTTGCAATCCTTCACATTGAGGATGGCTTGATGGCAGATTCGCTCATCAAAATTACGCTCTTTGAAAAAAACTACGTGCTCCCTGAATGATTATGCGAATCAATTGTGACATAAGGCCCGTTCACACTTACAAATTTTGCTGCAATTTAAAAAAAATAATAATCGGAGAAGGAAAAGTGATGATGCAACGACAAACATTTTATTTTCAAATATTCTTTTGTGTATAACTCGAGCACCATGCAATTATATAATGGAAATTTTAATGGAAATTTTTAATGGAAATTTTTCCAGTGAACTTCACAAATGTGAATAATAACACTAATGAACAGTACAGTATTAGGGACCGGTCATTATTTATAGCCTGGGGAGGGGGGGGGGGGGGGGGGGGGGTCAGAGGATTTTGGGTAATACAAGGTCAAAATGCAGTGATCCTCCCTCTATAAGTACAATGATTAACGTGATCCCCCCGCCCCCTATTTGACCTAGTAGGGGCCGATTTAAAAATATAGCAGATAGAGGGGATCGCATTCTTCTTTCGTTGCGCGCAAAGCGCGCCCGAATTTTGATAAACGCATTTCATCAAGCCATTTCATCGGGCGAAACACTTTTACCAAGAAAGTGTAGATGGATGAGGCTCCCGTTGAATGATGGGCTCCTGAAGTCCTCCGAGGCTCCTTATGTCCTATTCCTTTACGATCGGCATGCAATTTTCTGACAATTTTCAAGACAGGTTGCTAAAGAATCCACGACAATGGAGCACTTGCAGGCTCCTGACGGATCAAACTTAAGGTTACTGAGAACCTTCGCGCACGTTGTTCGAAAAATAAATCATACACGTCCTTAGTTTAACCAAAACATATCAACTTATATATCGTTGAAAAGCTTATAGAATGGACTAGCGAACTATGGCAAAAATAATTATTTTGTTCATAATTAGAAATTTTTTTAAGGTTTTATTAAAAATTCGGGTGTGAGAATTTTAAGAGAACGCTGACGAACTGCTAGACCTTGACTCCCAAGTGAAACATTGTTTTAATCCTTAAAGGTGTTTCTCAAAAACCGTGTCTGCGTTTTTTAAAGTTTTGATTTGCTCAAAAGTTATCGAACTTTTAAATTTCGAAGGTCAAATTTTGTAGAATTTTCACGCTCTAAAAATTTAAAAAAATCATAACTGTTGAACTAAACAAAATTTAAAAAAAACGCAGACACGGTTTTTGAGAAACACCTTTAAGGATTAAAACAATGTGTTACTGGGAGTCATGGTCCAGCAGGTCGACAGCGTTAGCTCGTGTAAATAGCACACCAAAATATTTCATCAATGCTTTAAAAAATACAGGTATCAATAAGTGATTATCTTTTTGCCATAGCCCGCTAGTCCATTCTATAAGCTTTCCAACGATATATAGGTTGACATATTTTGGTTAAACTAAGGACGTGTATGATTTTTTTTTCGAACAACGTGCGCGAAGGTTCTCAGTAACCTTAACGTTTGGGTTTTCTTTCCCTATTAACCCTCTTTAGGTCTTATTTTCATTTCTGCCTTTTTAAGCGAATACAATAAGCCCTTCCATGTGAACCATATAATTCCTTCACCGTACTGATTTGACGAGGTACTGTGATATCGCCCATTCAGACTGGACACGAAACAATGATCATACCACCACGCTGCTTTATATTTGACAGCGCACGATTTGTCTGGAAATTTGTCGTTATCGACATCCTTGGTGCTAAATACTTGTCTAGCATGATAACTCATTATCACCTGCATTTCCTAAAAGAAGGGCAACAATTAATAACAATAATAATGTTAATAATAAACCACATATACATTACGTGATATCTCAATGTAATTCCAGAAAATATCCATCCCCCCACTGATGGGTGTAAGGGTGTTGAAAAGTGAACTCTCACCTCACCGCAATTTCCAATCCCTTCCGTCCGTGAAAGGAGGGGGAGGGGGTAGATTCTTTCTGGAACCACACACTTTCTTTTCACTCAGCCTGGAGAAGATGTTCAAAAAAACCACAGACATCTCGCACGAATTGGAAGAAAAAAACAGCAAAATAACAGCTGTGTACTCTTTGTAGTTTGTTCTTTGTTTGTGTATGCTCGTGTGCTTGTACAGTATTTGTGAAAAAATATTGTAATAATAAAAAACAAAACAGCACTTTCTTGATACAGTAAGAAACGCACCTGAATAACCTCCCACGGTCAGTCTGTATTTCTCCTCCTCTGAGGACACGGCAAAAATGGTGTATTCTGCGAATCTTTTGTTGTTTTTGAAGTCCTCAAGCTCCACTCGAAGGACCATGTCGACGGAATGGTGCGCTAATCGGTGTATGTTGTCAAGGCCAAACCAGAACTCGCCAGTCAGGTTTCCAAAACCGTTTTTGTAGTCTTGCCAGCCGCGGTAGAAGTCCACTGAGCCATCTTGTCTTCGCTGAAAAACTGTCCACCCTCCGCCGGTAGTTTTCTGATCACAATAAACCTTTAATATCAACAAATAAAATAGTAGCAAAAGAACTTGCCCAAAACAGGTAGACTTGCTCAGGCAAAGTGTCTTATTTGGAAATCCCCATTACATTATTTGGAAGTTCTGTAAATATTTTCTTCTTATGGCTTAGCGAAGGAAGCAAAACATTTTTTCAATGGTGTCTCGACGTGTCACATGACAATTTCGCCAAGAATTGTCGATTTTCCGACATTGCAAAACTTCCTTATAGGAAATCCTTCGTGCATTGTGGACTTTTTCTCAAATCTCAGCGAAAAAAAGCAGGAAAATTAACCCAAATTTAAAGATACTCGAGAAACATCGTACTGGTCGCCATTTTGTTTTTTGATGTTCCCGTTTTTTTTATTTAAACACCACAGGCAGCCCGTGCTGATTCGCAAAAGAAGACGACAACACTTTCTTGCTATGTACAGTTTCTCTACTATATATCACTGGAGATGATAATGTGGATTAGAACACTTAACCATTCTCGTTCCCAGAGCGTCTCGGTCATGCTTACTGTCTGGTGCCTGGGGGTCTGGTCACTAGTGCCAGACCTCGAGATTCTGGTACATCCAACTTTTCCATATATGGTGGCCGCCTTTGTCGGTTAAGCGAACTTTTCAAAATGGCGCGCGTGAATTTCGACCAATCAGAATTGGCCTGTTATTGTCTGGCGCCAGAGCCTACGTCAAACAACAAACAGCGGAGTGGGCTCTGGGAACGAGATTGGACACTTTACCTTAAAAGTGTCGTTACCACGTGCAGGCAGTACAGTATACATCCCACTTTCTTCTCCACCCTTTTTCAAGACATCAGCACAATTCTCAACTACGAAAACGGAAATACGCAAAAGAGAAGATCACGGGGGAATTACACTTTCGCCACGAACGAAACCTGTTTGACAACAGGCAAAACCTGTTGTTTGGACATGAAGTCGTGGGTGTGCATTCTCGTAGCCTGACCAACCCCCAGGCTCGCCACCTCGCAGGGGAAGCTCTTGGACAGCCAGTGACGCATACGCAATATTTGATCAAGAGCCGTTGAGAGAAAGAATTTTCTGCGCATGCCCCAAAGTTCAAAAGCCAAACAGGATGGACGTCAAAAGGGCCACCCTCGCGAGGTGACAAGCCGAAACGTTCTGGGTACAAAAATAGTTGATATCTGATTTTGACCTGCCTGGTTTCTCCAAACATGTTCTACCGTCCCCCACAAAGCCAGGTTTACACATGCACTTGTAGTTACCAAGTGTGTTTACACATGTGCCGTTTACCATGTTACACGTATGGTTCCCGTTTTCACATTCATCCACATCTGAATCGAAAAGAGGAGACATGTGCAGGGAACAATAGAGAAAATACAGAATAATCAGCAACGGATCAATAGGGCCTGCATCTACTCTATTAGGTCTAGCCATATGAACATGAGTAGAAGAATCAGGAGCTCATCAACAGGAGCCTCCATCTACTCCACTAGGTCTAGCCATATGCACAGGAGTAGAAGAATCAGGAGCCCATCAACAGGAGCCTCCACGTACTCCACTAGGTCTAGCCATATGCACAGGAGTCAAGAAGAATCAGGAGCCCATCAACAGGAGCATCCATCTACTCCACTAGGTCTAGCCATATAATCTGGAGCCCATCAACAAGAGCCTCCATCTACTACACTAGGTCTAGTCAGGAACCCATCAATAGGAGCCTCCATCTACTCCATTAGGTCCCCCATATAATTAGGATTTTATCAGTAGGAGCCTCCATCTACTCCACTAGGTCTACCCATATGAACAGGAGTGGAAGAATCAGGAGTCTCTTTTGGCGAGTGCTAAGTGGTGTCGGCTTTCGCGGCTAGTAACCATGGTAACCTACCCAAACAAATGCGTCCGTCTCCCTCGTAACCTGGCTTGCAAGAACACGTATAATTGCCGATTGTGTTTGCGCATGTCCCGTTAACCAAGTTACACTTGTGAAATGCTGGTAGTTGACATTCATCCACATCTGGGTTAAACATGATACGAGATACAAGCAATTCTTTGGTTGGATTGTAAGCTGATTGGACTGGAATACAGGGACAGAGGAAGAGCGAACTGGTCTGCGTCGGCGGAGACGTAAACATCGAAAGCAACAACCAAAGATTGAGATTTATGTTAAACGCCGTGGAGAAATGGTGTTTTGCTGACGTTTCGAGCGTTAGCCCTTCGTCGGAGCAAAGAGACGTGGGGAGAGGGGACTCTGACAGATAAATTCCTTGTCTTGCTACACCTCATATACAATTGCATTCACACTATGTTCTACTCTTTCAGAAATCGTACATAGCCTATTTACTTTATCATAAATATTACATTGCTTTTTGCTATTATTTTCTCTTTTTTACGTAATCTTGTTTGGAAAACCAATGTAAGATTTTTTACCCGATTCCAACAAATCTGTAATCTTACTGTGAAATTTTAAGCCTCAAAGACGGCCGGAATTGTGTCACAGCAAGAGTGGATTACCAAGAGTTTCCATATCACAGTCAGAAAAGTGTCTATTTTTAGAACTAGGATTCCCGCGAAAATTCGTCATCCACAGGGTTCCCACTTTCTCGCCACGCAAACAGTTGTGAGGTCTAGCCTAAAATTAAATCGCAGATCAATCGAACAACCTTTAAAGTCGCAAAGATAAGGTAGGATATTCTCTATTTGTTGTGTATTGGGTATACGTATGTATTGGGTATACGTATGTATTGGGAACCTGAGCATTCGAATACTTTTGCGCGCGAAATTCAAATCTAAAAATAGACATTTTTCTGACTGTGATGTGGACAAATACTGTACGAAAGATTCTAACTCTTGTTAATCAACTCTTGGTCACAGTTGGTTCTAAATTACCAGATTTTCGACCTCGTCCAAGGTAACCATCTAGGGACGGATCCTTGAATTTCTGTGAAGGGGGGGGGGGGCTATCCCAATTCCGGATTCCCCAACTTGGGCGACCTCATCATTTGTGCCTTACCCGCTTCACAGTTAACTCCAGTGAATCCCTTGTCGCACATGCATTGATAGGACTCCATAGAATCCACCTGACACGTTCCATAGAGGCAGGGGCTTTGGCGGCAAGGGTTTTTCTTTGGAGAAATAACAAATAATTACTAGCAAGAGTCCCTTACTAAGAGTAAGAATATCGAATTGACAGGTGACCCTTCCGATATCACTGTCACAGTCTTTTATCTGTTTTATTTAGTGAACTAATGATGAATATCACAGTATCAGTAAGCAAATTTTTACAATTATTTACAATTAGTTCGACGTAAACTGAAGTCTGATTTTCCTCAAGTGTGTTGCATGGATCTTGGTGTCGGTCAAGTTTCAACAACTCGCATTTGTATGTGTTCTTCGACAAGTAAACCACATTGAAGGCGACACACTTAGCTACAGGCCAACATATCAACTCACAAGACTCTCTCGGCTCCGCGCTCTCTATTTCGTGCACAGTTATCAGGGCTCCTTTGCAAACAAGTCGTCTACCTTGGAATGGTGCAGCAAAAATCAGGTTTCGACAAACGGCATCTATAGATAAAAATAAGACAAAAAAAACATGAAAAGATAGAAAGAAAAAGAGGAAAATATGAACGGTCGTTCGGAAAATGAAGAATCTCGAAAACTTTCTTAGTGATTCTCAATTCACGGATTTTCAGAGAGCTCGGTTTCGCAATCTCTATTTCTAACAAATTATACAGCAAATTATATACCAGGAATTGATAAGAAGCAATTTTTGATCGTCTCGATTATAGAAATGTAATTGTTATTGAGTACTTGTAAATTATATCTGTAGATGGGTGTGAAGCGCGATTGGATTATTAAAGAAATGGCGCTATGAATATATTATTTTTTCGAAGTTTTCATTTTTGATCTCCGATCGCTGCCTTGGAAAACCTCGCATTACCATTTGTACACCCCTATTAGAAGAGTTGAATGACTTAACGAGGTAAATTTGATGGCAGAGTAGCTCAAAAACTCGACGGTTTGCATACTTGTGTTGGACCTCGGGGAGAGATAATTTTACTGGAAGACTTTTCTTTTCGCCTGTAAATCCACAGAAACACAAATTGAAAAATCACACTGTACGGTTTTTTTTTCGAACTGTAACCTATTCTTCGATACTAGCTCCAGCCTGAGCGAAAAAGCGGTGAAAATGAGGCCTTGTTTTTACAGCCGTGTTCTCTCTTCTATGGACAAACGTTCTAGCATTTTTGGAAACTCTTCGCCTCAACTCTCAGCCTCTAACTTGTTCTTTGAAAAAGAGTGTTTTCAAGCTGTTTTCATCAAAAAAGGAGATTGACTGAAAGTAACCCTTTAGAAAGTAAAACATAAAAATGAAATAAAAATAAGTACCTGCGTTACACACGAGAACCATAAAAAGTCCAACGAATCTGACAAGTGTAGTGTACATGTTTTCGGCTGCCTTTCAAATCATGGTTCGTGAGTTTTCCTTCGCATTTATTCTCTTCTTATCTCCCGTGGCCATAAAGTGAATAAAAGTAGAACTTAATACTCTTTGTATTGAAGTTAAATAAACTTATTGAGTTAGTTTTCATTATTAATTAGTTTTGGTTTTCTGAAAAGTACTTGAGAAAGTTAGTTATGAGCTACACGTTTAATTATTAATGCCTATTTGGAATAGGAGTTTAGAAAGCTAAATATATTCTATAGCTGATCTCAATCACCTAGTGAGTTAGAACAACGCACACTTACCTCACAATTTTAAAACCCAGAAATCTAATTTCCACACTGTGGGTACCATACAATTACAGCCCTGGCTAAACTAGGTCACTATAGCACGGCGCGCAGCATTGAAGACACGTTTATTCATGTTTTTGCCTATTTAGCCACGCGACAAAAATTCTGGCGCGCGACAATTTAAGGTGACTCATTCGAAATTCAAAATGCACCCAACTGTGTCTAGAGCGCTAATCTGCATCTCCAAACGCAAGGCTATAACTTTTGCGTCTTTTTCTCTATTGTTATAATTCTTTTTTCAGATCCTACTTTAATGATGTATAAATAAGGTCTTAATAACCGATCTTCTTGGAATATTTTTAGAAGTCACAATCTAAATTTTTGTGAGGCCCTTATTTCATATTCAGGTCGTACTAGAAAAAAATTTGCCGGTTTTTTTGGCTTAAATTCCAGAAATCGATTCCAGTTGAAGTAATCTCAAATCAAGCTAAGTTACAGAAAATTCGTCGGAACAGAAACGCGGTAATAAAAATGCTGCCAACTTTGGCCAAAGTAGAGGGCTGATTCCAGTGATTCTACTTGGCTTGAATTGAATTTTAATAGTGCTCCGAAAACTCATTATTTTGGGCTCTTCTCTCGGCACTATGTTGTATAGTTATGTATTAAACTTTACCGAAGGTCCGATTGCAAATACCATGAACTACTAAAATATTCGAACATTATTTACCGAGGAAAGAAATCTTGAAAGTGCAATGAATTTATTACAATAATGTCGCGTTAAAATGTGTTGTTATTAGGAATTATTTCTTGCTAAGATGTATATAGACATTAACCTTGTGGCATTGGTAAAGCTAAGTAACCAAGTTTGACCATTATATGTGCTTATTCGGTATAGAAGAAAATTGCAAAGTTACGACATTTACCATTTAGTCTTGCACGCAGATTTGAAGCTCTCTTGTTTATGAATGATAATGAAATCTGACGCTTTTCCAGGGGGAGCTCATTAGGCCAAATCCAAGCCAAATCCAATCAATGGCAGTCACGCCCCGAAAATAACAATTGTCTGTTCCCTGTGGAACACAAACACTTGCTATGATAAAAGCTTTCTTTGTTCGCTGATTAGAGTAGGCCTACTGTGCTCCCCCTGGAGAAACGCCAGATTTCATTATCATTCATAAATAAGAGAGCTTCAAATCTGCGTGCAAGACTAGAGGGTGAATGCCGTAACTTTGCAATTTTCTTCTATACCGAATAAGCACATATAATGGTCAAACTTGGTTACTAAGTTTTACCAATGCCACAAGGTTCTCGTCTATATATATCTTAGCAAGAAATAATACGTAATAACGACACATTTTAACGTGACATTCTTGTAATAAATTCATTGCGCTTTCACAATTTCTTTCCTCGGTAGATAATGTTCGAATATTTTAGTAGTTCATGGTATTTGCAATCGGACCTTCGGTAAAGTTTAATACATTACTATACAACATAGTGCCGAGGGAAGAGCCCAAAATAATGAGTTTTCGGAGCACTATTAAAATTCAATTCAAGCCAAGCAGAATCACTGGAATCCAGCCCTTTGCTTTGGCCAAAGTTGGCGGCATTTTTATTACCGCGTTTCTGTTCCGACGAATTTTCTGTAACTTAGCTTGATTTGAGATTACTTCAACTGGAATCGATTCCTGGAATTTGGGCCAAAAAAACCGGCAATTTTTTTTTCTAGTACGACCTGAATATGAAATTAGGGCCTCACAAAAATTTAGATTGTGACTTCTAAAAATATTTCCAAGAAGATCGGTTATTAAGACCTTATTTATACATCATTAAAGTAGGATTTGAAAAAGAATTATAACAATAGAGAAAAAGATGCAAAAGTTATAGCCTTGAGTTTGGCGACGCAGATTTGCGCTCTAGACACAGTTGGGTACATTTTGAATTTCGAATGAGTCACCTTAAATGAAAAAATATCGGCGATTTCGAGAAACGACCCCCTGGCCTCAGCCAATCTAAGAAAACTCGAATTCTCTTACCCAGAGCTCCCCGGCTCGTCACCTCGCAGGGGAGGCTCTGGGTACGAGAATGGAAAACTCGATGAAATGCTATGTACGCGCATGCGCATATGACAAACGAAAACCGGAATAAACTGATATTCAAAATGAGATCAGACGCAATCGCTTGGCAAGGGACCAGTCATTTATCGCCTTTGGGTTGGGGGGGAGGGGGTATTTATCGCCTTTGGGGGAGGGGGATTATTTTTTTTGGGGGGGGGGGGGGGCATCACTTTATTTTTCAACGGGCGCAAGGGGGGATCTCTGGAAACCTGGGGCCGGTTCCTAGAAGGTCAGTTAAGAGTTATCTGTAGATAAACGCTTTTATTATTCAGCCATGCCACTATCTCGGTTCTGATTGGCTAAGAGTACGCAGCGAAACCTTGTTGGCGCGCAGTGCCTGACGTCATACTACAGACATTAGGATTGATGCACTCTAATGACGTCATAACGCAAGCCAATAGGTTTGGCCGCCATCTTGGTTTTCATTTCCGAATTGAAAGCCGGTTTTGCGAATATTCTCGTTGAATCTGTTATGATTTTTGCCAAGAGATCATTGCTCAGGATATCTAAACATCAACTATGGTTATTTGAATTGAATACGAAAAGGAAAATACCAATGGACGTAAGATGAAGTTGAAAAACCGTGTCGCCGTGCAAGGCCTCATCGTTGACTTCGTTTAGCTAGGTAAGAATTCTTGGTTGCTGAATAATAAAACAATTATTGAATTCGGTTTTCGCATGATAGTGAGATTTGTCAACGCCTCGAGTTAGTGTTATCCGCCTCAGCTTCGCTTCGGCAGATAACACAAACCTCGGCGTTGCCAAATCTCACTATCATGCTCAACCTCATCCAATAAGTGTTAAATATCTAACGGATAAATCCTGAACAAATCCTATACAACAGATAACTTTTATCCATGGATAACTTTATCCAACCTTTCAGGAACCGGTCCCTGAAGTCTTAATGGGGGGACCACAAGAAATATTCGAAGGAGTTCGCCTGGCAACTTCGTTATCGCATTTTCACAAATATAAATCACTCGTGCTTGATTGCACGCCAGGAACAATGATGGTTGGTAGTGCTCGCAAAACGTGATCGAAAGTTTCCTAAGTACAGCTCGCTTCTTTTATATTTCTTTCAAAATGTAAATGTTCGGTCTCACACAGAAAAAGCGGACGCCAAGGACTAGAGTAGATTTCGTATGACTGTGAAAACGGCCGCGGTACGGCGTGGTACTGTCGCGGTGGCGGTACCGAACCTGGCCTGCTGTAAATGGAATGAAATCGGCAATGAAATCGCGTAGTCGCGGTACGGTCACGGTCGCGGCGCGGAACAACTTTGTCACGGTACTTTTCACAGTCATACGAAATCTGCTCTATTTCTGGGCACTCTAAGAAGCACCGCTGTTTTGACTGCATGGAAACGATCAGCGCCAATAGGCCATTTTACTGTGACGTCATTTGTTTACGTATAGAGAATCAGGGTATTCAACGGAGCTAGAGTTTTAATAATAGAGCTGAATATTAATAATAATAATAATAATAATAGATTGCTTATATAGCGCTTTTATCATCGCTCAAAGCGCTTTACATTAACGGATAACTCATCCTATAAGAACCAGCTTTATAAACATGAGTGTGTGTTAGTATTGTGAGTTCTATGACACTGAGGTTGGGCAACTTCCGACGGTCCTAGTGGTTCTTTAACGTCCCTCTGGTTCCGGTTAGTGTAGTGTATGTGAGAGACGGGGCCTACGGTTTAACGTCCTTATCCGAGAAGACGCGAATGTCTAACCATTTGCAGATGTTAGAGCAAAGGCAGCACCTTCTCCTCAATTATTAGAAAAGACCCTGAGTGTTGGCCCGGCCAGGGTTTGAACTCCCAACCTCCCGAACATAAGCCCGGCGCTCTACCACTGCGCTAACCGGTCGTCGGTAAGGGGCAGTGAATAAAATGTTATTGGAAAATTTGGGCTAAAAAACGAAATTACGAGCGCGTGGCGTAAGGCTGAATTTAGAGAAAACATATGGGCTAATAGGGCTTTTTGCCCCAATGATTTCACGAAATTTTTAAAAGCTGAATTAAGCTTTAAAAGCAATGAAAAGCTTACGATAAGTTCATTTGTTATTCTTAAGAATGTTTTGATCTGTTTCCATATCATTTTTGCGGTTAGCTTTTTCAAAATTACATGAAATCATTGGGGCAAAATGGTCATTAGCTCACCTATTTTCTCTAAATTGAACGTTGCACCACGGGCTTAGAATTCAAAATATAAACTTAAAATTTTCCAATTATGTTTCATTCACAGTCCTCTATTGATATACAGAACTATTCATTTTATAGCTCCCTCGAATAGTCCGATGCTGAACATTGCTTATGCTAATGACCTCATCCTGTAAACAAAATAATGGCTTATACTCGGTTTCTTTTTTTCTGTCTTTTGTTCCTCATTTTCAGGCGTAAGCTTCATGCCGCTACCGCTAGCTCGTTCATCGCCTACATGCCATGGTAGTCGGAGTCAACTTGTCGTTTCTCCCATTGATGTCTAGGTGTATTTATCTTTCTGAATTCTTTTGAAATTTGTCCTTGTATATTTGTATTTTTGTCAGGTCTTATTCTATGGGCCCCCACTATTCATGGCCGGTGGTGTTATCATATTCGGCGCATGCCTGCTATTTCTACGTCTCACTGTCTTCTGCTTTCGGCAACTTTGTACCCAGAGCCCGTCATCTTTTGGCCAGCGGCAAGATTCAGGGCCCTGTGGGAATCTGATTTGTGAGCATGCGTTGTAGGTCAAAAACGTAACGAACTTTCATACAACAATCAAACCGGAAACCCAGAATCTGGGTTTTAAAAAAATCGATTCCCCAGGAGCCCTGGGTAGATCCCTCATATATGGTACACTATAGTGTCCTGGTTATATCTTCGGTATCAGTCCCTATCCATTGCTATCCATCACTTATCCATTGCTATCCATCCCTATCCATTCCTATCCATCCCTATCCATTGCTATCCATTCCTATCCATTACTATCCATCCCTATCCATTCCTATCCATCCCTATCCATTGCTATCCATTGCTATTCATTGCCATCCACCCCTATCCATTGCTATCCATCCCTATCCATTGCTATCCATCCCTATCCATTGCTATCCATCCCTATCCATTTTTTAACGAAGACTAGTGAGCAGCACAAGGAGTGACACTTGAAGTTGTAAAAGTAATGTAATTTATTTCCGACGCGTTTCGTCTCTTAGGGAGACTTCATCAGGGAATAACAGTTTACAACTTAGTTATGGCATATATAACACGAAATTACATACGTGCGAGTGCTAACTTCCTTAGGAAGTGACTCTTATGCCGTAAAGGACGTTCCTAAACGCCCATTATGTTATTGAACGTGTGGGCTTGTAATAGTTTTGGGGGCCATACGATTAGCGCTAATCGTATGGCCCCCAAAAACAAGCTTACTTGCATAGGTGTGCTAAGGTAGTGGTAGACTTATAGCTAACAATGCAATCTAGGTCTGGTAGATGTCTCTCGACTATCCACTTGATATTGGCGTGGCTACAATTAAATGTAGACTTAAAGACAACCATTCTGCGGCGCCGCGACTTAGCCTTCCTAGTAAGCCACCTAGCTCTATTACTGTACTGGACCTCTCTGAACAATGGCAACAGAAAGCGAAGGGGATATCCGCGAAGTCTAAGGCGCTTCCAAAAATTATTACGGGTGCAATTAAATGCCTCGAACGTGGAACTATTTCTGGAATAGCGCATAAGCTCGCCCCTTATGAACGCTTTTTTGTTGCTTGAGGGATGAAATGATTCAAAGGGAATGTACAAATATTTGTTAAGTGGCTTCTGGAAAGTGGAAAATTGCAAAGTGCTAAGCGTGGCATCTTTATAAAGAAATAAATCGAGAAACGAAATACTACTATCATCAATAACATAAGTAAGATTGATACGATCATTTCTATTGTTGAGATAGCCTAGGAATTCTAGTAGCGCTTCCTTGGAGCCATCCCAGATAAGGAATATATCATCAATAAACCGCTTGTATAGCACAAGGTTACTGGAAAATTGTTCAATAAGATCTTTCTCCAGATAATACATGAATGCATTAGCGGTAGTGACAGCAAAGGGAGTGCCCATGGCTATCCAAAAGTTTGATGGAAAACTTCTTCACTAAACTCAGTTTTGAGAAAATTATTCTCAAACACAAGCCTAGAGAACTGAATAAGAAGAGGAGTTTCAGGCGCCCTTGCTTCGTGTAGCAAAAGGTCGATCAAGAGCCACTAGTGCTTTCTTAGTGTCAACATTAGGATAAAGCGAGATTACATCTGCCGTGACAAGAAAGCACTGAGGCGGCAACCTGATAGACTCCAACAACTGAATCAGTTCCCCTGAGTCCCTAAGTACAGTAGGCATTTTAATACGAGGTTTGACGAATTCGTCAACAAAAATACTAATAGGCCTAGTGATGTAACTATGTGAAGCTGCGATAGGCCTTCCTACCATTGGCGTTTTATGTATCTTAGGGATAATGTAAAACTTAGCGGGAGAAGTCAAATGATCGTAACTGCGCAAGAACTTTTTGGCGTGATCAGAAATAAATCTGTCAAAGGTGTGCATCAGTTTTTCGCGTGTGCTAATTACGTGACTGTGCTTTAAGCCCCATTCTTCTAAAGTGACGATAGAATAGGATTGCCTGTCATGAAGCTGTCTAAGAGTTTCAGTTCTTACCCAATCAGTAGTTACCAACGCTGGACCGAGGTTCTTATCGGTACCCAAAACTCTAATAGATGCATCGGTTTTAATTAGGTTTAGCTCCTCGCGGTCCATAGAAGAAAGATTATTCCTCCAATGTGGCTTGTTTGTGTTGATGCTTTGCCGTAAATCCTTGCGAACACTGTACAGCTGGTCCTCCAGATCTGGATTTTCGGGTGGTGGATTCCAGTCGGATTTTACATAAAGTCTTGGGTTGAAGTCCGGGTCGTCCGGCTCTCCCCTAAACTTATAATGCAAACGGACGCTGCGACAGAAGTCCTGAACTTGCGTTTCAAATTCTTCCAGGGAAGGAGGTTTAAGCGTAGGTCTGAAAGCCAAGCAAAATACCGGAATGGATATCGACTTCAAGCTCACGGAGAATCCATTCGGGACATTGTGAAGGCCGAGGTGCAGCGTCTTGGTGGAAAAGGGGATAAACAAAATCCCAGCAGCCGCCAAAGTCGCACTAAGCAATCGCAGCCGAACAATGCTAAAACCAAAGGTGCGAGGTCTTCTTCTAAAGGCAGACAGGGTCAGCGGCGACGAAGCCAGAGTGCAAATGGAAGGAAAAAGAAACCATCAGCCCAACAGTCCAGAAGTCGGCAGGTTTCCCTTTCAAAAAACTCGCGAGGCCGAGATTCCGGCCACGGAACGTAGACTGTAGAACCACTCGTTCTAAGTGGCTTTACTCTATGGCTAAACGACCCTTGTACGACCTTCTGCCTCGAAACTCAGAATTCCACAATTTTACTTCAATGCGTTTGACTGATCGCCAGGCCAGGATTATCGGCATGGGACTGAAATTCAGACCTACGCTTAAACCTCCTTCCCTGGAAGAATTTGAAACGCAAGTTCTGGACTTCTGTCGCAGCGTCCGTTTGCATTATAAGTTTAGGGGAGAGCCGGACGACCCGGACTTCAACCCAAGACTTTATGTAAAATCCGACTGGAATCCACCACCCGAAAATCCAGATCTGGAGGACCAGCTGTACAGTGTTCGCAAGGATTTACGGCAAAGCATCAACACAAACAAGCCACATTGGAGGAATAATCTTTCTTCTATGGACCGCGAGGAGCTAAACCTAATTATTACATGATTGACACCTTTTCTATTGTTATTCAAGACCCTTTATTTTACTTAAATCCCTATGAATTAATTACATTCTTAAAGAACGGGGAGGGTTTGAAGTTTCAGCAGGGAAGATTGGGGCTATTATTGAATAATTGGTCATAAATGACCCGCATTATAAATGCGCGGGTCTTTATGGAACAATTGATTCTCATAAATGACCCGGCGCATTTATAACGAGGAGCAATTATGACTAATTAGACAAATAAAGCCCCACCCTTCCGATGCTGAAACACATTTACAGCTAAATGATAAATACTACAAAATTGTTTGCTAGGTTAAATTGAAAATAAATATATATTTGAACAAAAAAAATGTAATTACTAGCTTTAACTGAATAGTGTGTCTCTAAATTGCAAATTGGCGATTCTTTCTACTTTTCTACTAAATTTTAACTATAATTAATATGGAATAAGTAGATGTTATAGGTAACCTTGCTAGCCGGTTCCATTTCTGCTTCACGCTCAAACAAACTGTGAAAGAAATAGAAATAAAAATAATTTAGAACATTGAGCTCATAACAATACATTTGCACAACACATTTTAAATTTCTTTCGTCAATACATTTTACCAGTTTGTCAAATTTAGGATGGACCTCGTACGTCGCAGCATCAACGGCACACAGGTCTAATACGTTCAAGTTAGTCATGCAATTTAAATTCACCAGACCGGTCTATTTCGACTGTTATAATAAAACGAATTACTATAAATAAGAACTTTAGTTAAACTTACCATGTCGTTCTCAATCGCCAACTACAGGACACTTTAAAATGTATTATCTCTTGAACAGCTTAAAACCACACAGTGAGTGCCGAGTTCTTCACGCGCATAATGCACCCTTTTAGTCTTGAGACCTCAAGCGTTGTTTTTTTCCTCCGAAACTCGTTCTCAGTCGCCAACTTAGAACTACTAGTTCAGCACTCAAGCACTGACTCCTACAAAATGACGACCTAAAATCGCGAAAAACAGGTGTTTTGATTTCTTTTGTTGTTTGGTACAAAAAGAAGTACTTCCATTGGTCGTTTAAAAATGAATGCATGAAAGCTAAAGGAACAATAGCCCCACACTTCTGTTTGTAGTCTCCCAACCACTCTAGGGATATATTCTTTAATTAAATGAAACGGGGGCTTTAGAATACAAACAAATCTATTGTGAAAGGCACCTTCTCTGCAGTGAAATTGCCACGCAAAATACACGGTATTATGAGAAGTTGAAAAGAAAAAAGACATTCAAGGCATCACAGATTTCCCAGCCAACACTGACGACAATAGCTTTCAAAACCTTTTTCATCCTTTTGTTCCGATACGACTTAAACCTCTGGGGATATCCCTCTACTGGAAAAAATAAAGATCCCTGGTTGATTTATATGGTTAAAAATCGCTTATTTGACGAAGTATTTTCGATATTTTAATTGAAATGCGCTCCACCCGATAGTAAAATCACCTTAGATCATGTAATAAGTCAGTTAAATACCTCGGTCTTCGGCAATATGGCATATAAATACCTCGGGCCTACGGCCCTCGGTATTTATATGCCATATTGCCTCAGCCCTCGGTATTTAACTCTTACTTAAAACCGATGCATCTATTAGAGTTTTGGGTACCGATAAGAACCTCGGTCAAGCGTTGGTAACTACTGATTGGGTAAGAACTGAAACTCTTAGACAGCTTCATGACAGGCAATCCTATTCTATCGTCACTTTAGAAGAATGGGGCTTAAAGCACGGTCACGTAATTAGCACTCGCGAAAAACTGATGCACACCTTTGACAGATTTATTTCTGATCACGCCAAAAAATTCTTGCGCAGTTACGATCATTTTACTTCTCCCGCTAAGTTTTACATTATCCCTAAGATACATAAAACGCCAATGGTAGGAAGGCCTATCGCAGCTTCACATAGTTACATCACTAGGCCTATTAGTATTTTTGTTGACGAATTCTTCAAACCTCGTATTAAAATGCCTACTGTACTTAGGGACTCAGGGGAACTGATTCAGTTATTGGAGTCTATCAGGTTGCCGCCTCAGTGCTTTCTTGTCACGGCAGATGTAATCTCGCTTTATCCTAATGTTGACACTAAGAAAGCACTAGTGGCTCTTGACCTTTTGCTACGCGAAGCAAGGGCGCCTGAAACTCCTCTTCTTATTCAGTTCTCTAGGCTTGTGTTTGAGAATAATTTTCTCAAAACTGAGTTTAGTGAAGAAGTTTTCCATCAAACTTTTGGGATAGCCATGGGCACTCCCTTTGCAGTCACTGCCGCTAATGCATTCATGTATTATCTGGAGAAAGATCTTATTGAACAATTTTCCAGTAACCTTGTGCTATACAAGCGGTTTATTGATGATATATTCCTTATCTGGGATGGCTCCAAGGAAGCGCTACTAGAATTCCTAGGCTCAACAATAGAAATGATCGTATCAATCTTACTTATGTTATTGATGATAGTAGTATTTCGTTTCTCGATTTATTTCTTTATAAAGATGCCACGCTTAGCACTTTGCAATTTTCCACTTTCCAGAAGCCACTTAACAAATATTTGTACATTCCCTTTGAATCATTTCATCCCTCAAGCAACAAAAAAGCGTTCATAAGGGGCGAGCTTATGCGCTATTCCAGAAATAGTTCCACGTTCGAGGCATTTAATTGCACCCGTAATAATTTTTGGAAGCGCCTTAGACTTCGCGGATATCCCCTTCGCTTTCTGTTGCCATTGTTCAGAGAGGTCCAGTACAGTAATAGAGCTAGGTGGCTTACTAGGAAGGCTAAGTCGCGGCGCCGCAGAATGGTTGTCTTTAAGTCTACATTTAATTGTAGCCACGCCAATATCAAGCGGATAATCGAGAGACATCTACAAGACCTAGATTGCATTGTTAGCTATACGTCTACCACTACCTTAGCACACCTATGCAAGTAAGCTTGTTTTTGGGGGCCATACGATTAGCGCTAATCGTATGGCCCCCAAAACTATTACAAGCCCACACGTTCAATAACATAATGGGCGTTTAGGAACGTCCTTTACGGCATAAGAGTCACTTCCTAAGGAAGTTAGCACTCACACGTATGTAATTTCGTGTTATATATGCCATAACTAAGTTGTAAACTGTTATTCCCTGATGAAGTCTCCCTAAGAGACGAAACGCGTCGGAAATAAATTACATTACTTTTACAACTTCAAGTGTCACTCCTTGTGCTGCTCACTAGTCTTCGTTAAAAAAAGGATAGCAATGGATAGGGATGGATAGCAATGGATAGTGATGGATAGCAATGGATAGGGATGGATGGCAATGTATAGTGAAGGATGGCAATGGATAGGAATGGATAGCAATGGATAGGGATGGATAGCAATGGATAGGGATGGATAGCAATGGATAGGGGTGGATAGCAATGGATAGGGATGGATAGCAATGGATAGTGATGGATGGCAATGGATAGTGATGGATAGCAATGGATAGGGATGGATAGCAATGGATAAGGACAATTAGCAATGGTTAGGGATGGATAGCAATGGATAGGGATGGATAGCAATGGATAGGGATGGATAACAATGGATAGTGATGGATAGCAATGGATAGGGATGGATAGCAATGGATAGGGATGGATGGCAATGTATAGTGAAGGATGGCAATGGATAGGAATGGATAGCAATGGATAGGGATGGATAGCAATGGATAGCAATGGATAGCAATGGATAGGGCTGGATAGGGATGGATAGCAATGGATAGGGATGGATAGCAATGGATAGGGATGGATAGCAATGGATAGTGATGGATAGCAATGGATAGGGATGGATAGCAATGGATAGGGATGGATGGCAATGTATAGTGAAGGATGGCAATGGATAGGAATGGATAGCAATGGATAGGGATGGATAGCAATGGATAGGGATGGATAGCAATGGATAGGGATGGATAGCAATGGATAGGGATGGATAGCAATGGATAGGGGTGGATGGCAATGAATAGCAATGGATAGCAATGGATAGGGATGGAAAGCAATGGATAGGGATGGATAGGAATGGATAGTGATGGATGGCAATGGATAGGAATGGATAGCAATGGATAGGGATGGATAGCAATGGATAGTGATGGATAGCAATGGATAGGGATGGATAGCAATGGATAGGGATGGATAGCAATGGATAGGGATGGATAGCAATGGATAGGGATGGATAGTAATGGATAGGGATGGATAGCAATGGATAGGAATGGATGGCAATGGATAGGGATGGATAACATTGGATAGGGATGGATAGTAATGGATAGTGATGGATAACATTGGATAGGGATGGAGAGCAATGGATAGGGATGGATAGCAATGGATAGGGATGGATAGCAATGGATAGTAATGGATAGGGATGGATAGCATTGGATAGGGATGGATAGCAATGGACAGGGATGGATAGCAATGGATAGGGATGGATAGCAATGGATACGGAAGGATGGCAATAGATAGCAGTGTATAGGGATGGATAGCGATGGGTACTTACCATAGAAATTTAAAACTGAGGACACTATAGTGTACCATATATGAGGGATCTACCGAGCCCTGAATCTTTGCCGCTGGCCAAAAGATGACGGGCTCTGGGTACGAGATTGCTGCTTTCGGGAACTAATATTTATTCCTAGAATAGCTAATCCTGGAATAGCAGATTTAATCCTGGATTAGCCGCTATTCCCGGATTAAGTTAGTCCTCTTTTCAGGAACCGGTCCCAGAGCGATAAAAAATCCGACCATTTTAGTCACGTTAGCGAATAATAATAATAAAAATCTGAAAATGCGTTTACTTTTGTTGGAGTCACCTTCTGATAATGGCCTGAATGATGTTAGTAAACAATATGACTGTGTGCAGTGCAAACTAGAGAGCAGCGATAACCAACCAACTTGTGGTGGGTAACACTCGTATGACTGTGAACGGTTCCGCGAGAAAGTTGTACCGCGCCGCAAATGTGCCGCCACGCGATTTTATTTCCTAACTAAATGCAAGTACCTAACCCCAACTTATCAGGTTCCGCGCCGCGACCGTGCCGTTTCACAGTACGAAATCTGCTCTATCTCATAAACGTCCCTTACCGGCTTGCAATATTTTCTCAGGTTGGGCCCATTTCTGGTTAAATAACAAATAGAGCAAACCACAGGAATCCCAAACAATATAACTGTCACTTGTTAAGAATACTGTTTTATTTACTAAAGAGATTGTTTTACATCTCTAAAAGGGCATGGATTGGAATTTTTTTATTTAGAAATGATACATCGTACAGAAAGTTGGACTTTTCCTCTCTTTACATTAGCCAGCTATTTACAATATCAACGCTAATAAGTGCATGTTTCCAGCTACTTTTCTTGCACCAAATTTCGAATGACTTTGGAGAGAAAATTATATAACACTAGCAAAATGCGCGATTCGATTAGTCGACTGGCTGTGTGTGATTGTAGTTGATACCTTAACGCGCGCCTTTTCTCGAATTCTGGGATTCGCGTGTTGAAAGAACCAATCAAAACAGCGTTTGGCTGGGCGGAAATCAGAGGACACTCACGACTGACGCCATCATCCAACATCAGAGTATTTCCAAGAGTGTAAGATCGTATAGATTTAGAATCTAAAGAGCTTTTCTGAACAGTGCTACAGTCTATAATATTGCCTCAATGAATCTCATTAAATAACAAAAGAATATAATTAAAATACAAAAGCAATTACGCCTAACTTTTTAGACTTAGGCGTAAAATAACGACTGTGTTTTCAGTTTCTACACTGTTCTCGTAGTAGATTTACGCCTAGATTTTTGATGAATTACGCCTATAATGTTGGTAGAAGGCGTAAAATGATTATTTCTTAATATCGAGCCCTGAAAAGTCTGGCAAAATAGGGCCGTGGGACTCTTTTTCGAGCTGTTAACATCTAAGACCAGTTTCTAGACATCCTAAGGGTTCCAAAAAAGTATGTCTCTTGACTAGTTCCGGGGGGTCCTCGTGGACCCCATCTACCGACTAGACAATAAGGCCTACGGCAAACGTCGAACTTCAGTCGAACTTCTTCTGTTGAACGTTTCCTTTTTCAAAGAATGCCGCTTCATTATACTTAATAATAGAAAACTTTCTATTGTTTTGGATTGGCACGACGCTTGCCGTAGGCCTTAAATGGAAAAGAGTGAGGGCGGCAGGTTAAAAACCAGAGACAATATGGTAGCCATGAAACGTTTTTGACAGAGGTTTCTATGAGATTTTTGAAAACCCTCCCCCTTATATACAGTCTACAATACGGAAATCGCTACAAGTTACTTTATTTCCCACGAGTAGATCGCAACTTGGCGCACGTTCTAACTCTGCCATATGTTCCTGACAACTATATGTGAAATATCTATGTGCACATTCTATATATGTCAGAGCTGTCATTCCATAGTGCCATTTACACGCGCCGATTTGTCGGGCCCGATTTTGACTTACAAAAATCTGATGCGATTCAACAGATTTTTGTTGTCGATTTTTCATTTCGCAGATCAATGCTCTGCCGACAAATATCGCAGCGTGTGAATGCACCGTCCGACAATCGGCCCGACAAATCGCAGCGTGTAAATGGGCCTTATATATGTCAGGGCTGTATATGTACATTCTATGTGTTAGGGATGTCAGGATTGGTAAAGGCTCAATAGCGCGTCAAATGCCTCCACTGTCACCGTTAGCGATCCTGTCGGGTCCGTGCCCTCGGGCAAATCATACACTGTAAGATAAAAATACCAAAGGTCATTGGAAATTGCAGTGCAGTCTTCGTCTTCATACAGGTATTTCGAAAAAACCTTTATCGGAAGGTGTACTCGCCCAGACCACAAAGTTGTCTGGGTAGGAGGTCTCGATCGGGTCAATGTTAGATTACACGAGTTACTAGTTAACTACTTGACATTACAAAGCTCTGTTTTGTAGAGTTTAGCAGCTAGATCAATGAGGTATCATCAAAATAGGATGTTTAGATTCTTCCCATGCCGCTGTTAGGTCTGGACGCGTAGGCTTGAACGCTTACAATGCCGAGCTGAGTTAATAAAAAAAAATAACAAACTTTGTTTTAACTCGAATTTATAGAATAGCTTGTAACAGTTGATGTACAGCCATTACAGCTAATTTCTCCGGGTATTATACATAAACAACACATTTAGGAACCCAACTGGCCGGGAGGCAAACCAGTCGGCTATGTACAAAGAATGGTCGAGGAGTCAGAGCGGGGTCTCGAACTCGGGTCACCGGATTACGAGGACGACGCTCTGACCACTCGGCCACCCTGCCTGGGTTTCACAGTCGAATTCGTTGTATCACCAGGATCAAAAATTCTAGAATCGGTGATTTATTTTGACAATTCTGTGCTGCCAATCAAAACGCGGAGACGCGGAAAACAGAGAAGGAGCCACACATGGCGCAGGATGTAGGTCGGGCCTAGCATCGTCCTCGGGCCCCTTTTGGTGTGCGGCTTGTCGGTTAGTAGCACCACGGATGATTTGCCGTTAATAACAGAATAGCTCAAAACACAGCGAACTTGCATGCCACGGAGAGCTGACACTGCTGGGGACGGGGCTACTGAGGTCGGGCCTGACAGGCGAGCTTACGATGTGGATTGTACAGGTTGGGTCGGGTTAAAAAATGCAGTTGAAATATAACACAACACAACCAGGATGCAGCGCGAGCGTTCTTTAAACCAGGATGCAGCGCGTGCGTTCTTTAAACCAGGATGCGGCGCGAGCGTTCTTTAAACCAGGATGCAGCGCGTGCGTTCTTTAAACCAGGATGCAGCGCGTGCGTTTTTTAAACCAGGATGCAGCGCGAGCGTTCTTTAAACCAGGATGCAGCGCGTGCGTTCTTTACACTTTAGTCGACAAATGGACCGAATATCATTCAACGTGAAGCAATTCTCCTACCTAGAGCTCCCCGGCTCGTCTTCTCGCAGGGGAGGCTCTGGGGACATCCATTTGAGGGCCTTCGCTGGTTGGCTGATTTTTAGCGTTGGAGCATGCACAGAAAGAAGTTTCTCTCAACGGCTCTGTATCAAATCTCGCGAATGCGTCAATGGCGTCACCAGAGCCTACCCCGTGAGCCGGGGGATCTCTGGTTTCGAGAATGGAATAGTCCATTGACCCGTGATCGTCTGACCCCAGAGCGGAAGCGGAAATGGGAAAGAAAATGATGTCTAGCCAACTTTGACAGAGTTAAAGAGATTGTTTTTGTCACTTACAATCTATATCTTGATCTATGATATCCTTGCCGTCTTGGAGTATCTATGAGCAAAATAAAGAGAAGATTATACTACATAGATATGGCGGCTAAGGACAACCCAGACTAGGAACAGGTTAGACCAACCTAAACTCGATTAGACCAAAACACAAATTATTTGTTTACAGTTTGAGCTTATTAGCATAAGCAATGTTCAGAATCGGACTTTTCAAGGGAGCGATAAAGTGTTCTATATATCAACAAAGGACTGTGAATGGAACATAACTGGAAACTTTTAAGTTGATATCGTATTCTAAGCGTGTGGTGCAACGTCCAATCTACATCTACAAAGAGCCTCAAAAATGATGCGGAGACAGGACAAGACTTGCCACGCGATCAAAATTTCGTTTTTTAAGTTGAATTTTTCTAATAACTTTTTATTTACCCCGTCTTATTGATATTCAGAATGTATCACTCTGTAACACAGCCTGATTCTCTATGTTGATTATGCAAATGAGTAACAATGACATCACAGATTATCCGCCTATAGCAATACCTGTACAAAGTCCACGTAGGCGTATGCCACGTCCATACAATCTCCCTCCTCGGGGTCTGGCGGATCACTCACCAACGTGAACACCAGCCTAACAAAACAATATTGAGAGACACTCAAAACAGGGTAACTCAGGCATTGCATTTGAATTGCCGTATACAATTTACGACACATTTGCTTGCTCGATGTGCTATTATGCGAATGTGAACTCAATGCTTAAACAGATGCTTGCCCGGGCTACTCCACCAATAATAATCAAGTTCATTGTGGCAATTGATTGATAAAGAGATTAGAAAGATTAATATTTAGCGAGACTCAGAAGCCATTTTATCGGATAGCAAGATACCGAGTCAAAGGAAACATCCATTTCCATCGGCTGATTTAAGGAATGTAATGCTAATTTTTCGATGAGATCCAGAAAATGAAGTATTTAATTTCGTTTCCAGGCTATTACTTCAAAATTTCTACGCATAAATCTACAATATATCACAGGGAGCTCACCCTTCCGGTAAAATAAAAATAAATGTGTTATTTTAATATTTTCTCCACTGTTCTTTTATATTTCAATGGGAGCCCTGTGTATTGTTTTACCTCTTGGACCCTAGGGAACGAGATTACGTCATGCTACTTTCTGATGGCCACTGTCATCGACCTTCACAAGGAATCCATTGACCTTTCACTAGCTAGTGAATACTAGCAAGGGAAGAAACTGAATCGGGCAGCTTTGCGAAACCACTCATAGTAAATCAACCGATATATAAATCGTCTTCAGGGACTCACAAACTAAGTATGCCTACCAGAGAAAACTACCTGGATCTGAAAAAAATAATTATTAAAAAATCTGAAAAAAATCCAGGCTGAGTGGGATTTTTTTCAGATCCAGGTAGTTTTCTCTGGTACGCATACTTAGTTTGTAAATTAAGCGATCTGAAAAAAAAAATCTGAAAAAAAAAATAAACAATCTGAAAAAAAAAATTCCAGGCTGAGTGGGATTTTTTTCAGATCCAGGTAGTTTTCTCTGGTAGGCATACTTAGTTTGTAAATCAACCGAATGATTACGTGGTAAGGTTATTACCTCCCTTGAGAGGGGCTCTCTGGTGTTAACATGTACATCAGGTGGTTCCTCTTCTGCGAGTTTGTCTCGGGATCCACGTGAAACACTAGGGCAATAAACACATCACAAGTCAGGGACGTAGCTACAAGGGATCCGGGTTGTTTCAAATGGTATGCAAATGTGTAGTTTTTAAGCTCAGAACATGATATGGGCGTACAAATTGTTCATAGATAGGTTACACTTTAGTAGGCAGCTGTGTACTTTGCGTGTATGGTAGCTACGCTCCTGCAAGTATGATAGTCCGCATCTTCGACATGAGACAAATCTGTATCAGACGTAAACCGGATTTCAACATATCCATCCGCAGAGCATGCGTTCAAGTGGTTGGGCTGATAAGGAAGAATGGGCCACGAAAGTGGTTTAGGGCTAAATACAAGAATGTATGTATGGAAAAGTGTATAGTTTCTACTATTTCTGGAAAAGTGGTAGGGTATATCCCCACCAGCCCAGCCCCGTCCGCGGCCCCTGTCCATACACCGAATCGAAATATGGCTGCACAAACAATTGTTATTGACTTACTAGACTTTCATTCATGTGAAAATGCCTTTGTGTTTCCACGTGAATACAATACTAGTAAGACAAGAACAATATGTAGTTATTCAAATTTGTCGATTCGGTGTATATGGTAATAGGCCTCTTTCGCTTGGGCGTAATGTTGTCTTATTTCAGATCAAGTTGCATTCCCATGAGTATTCTTTCTTTGTTTTTCTTCTACGCACCGAAGGATATATGAATATGGAAGCAACCCAAACAAAGAAAGATTATTCACATAGATGCCACGTGATCTGAAATGGGACAACATTACGCCCAAGCGAAAGAGGCCTATTTGCGGTTTACAAGCGCATATATTTTCAGAGCAGCTGAGCGCAAAACGTTTCTCACCTTTCTTGAAGTTAAAAGAGACAGGTCTGTAGGCAGCCTTGGGTTTGGGAAGAGAGACGGGTGTCTCAAGCTCGGCGGGATCACAGTCCAGGAACCGATAGGCCACGAAGATTTGCTTAATGGAGTTGTTATGGAGCATGGGTGAGTCGTCGTGTAGAGTGAGACTTGTGATCTGGACTGTGATAGTGTACGACAGCTGGGGAGAGATTACACATGAGTTATTCGATAGAGTCCCCAGCACATGCCAAATAACTATGCCACCAAAATGACGATAATCGTAATTTTAAGCTGTTTATGATTTATGATAATCGTAATGTTAAGTTCGATATCAACTTGTGCTGGCGGTTTTGCGCTGTCTTCATGGAGAGAAACCGAAGCTGACGCCATCTTGGATTTTGGAGGGCGCGGGGTATGGGGGCGAGGAGAAATATCGCCTTTGAAAATTGCGCTCGCCCCAAGATCGCGCATTCCCAAAAATCCAAGATGGCAACTGCGACCACGAATCCCGGGGTATTCCGCGATAAAACCATGTACCGCCAGGAAGTAGCCTAGATCGCGTTTTACATTAAAAAGCTGTAAAGTTCGCGATTTTTTAAAAATAAAACCGCGATATAAAATTCCCGCGAAAACGAGTGAGCATAACTTAGCTACCTGTGATGCAGTAGCCATTCTAGCGGGCGATGGAGATACCACTAGTCCTTCGCTCTCTGTAGTTTCACCTTCACTGTCATCAAACTCATTGGCTGCTTTCGCCGGCAAAGGGATGTCAACTTCCTCTCCTAGAGTGGTGTCCGCTTCCGTATCTGACCAGAAGGAACATATATGTCATTTACTACATGTACGATGATCGGGCACCTCTGCGGGAGCGGGGCAAAGGTAGTAGCGCTGGATCAATCAGCACGGCTACGCAACACAGCCATTTCACAGTTGTAACACATCCTTTGTTTGAGTCCGAGACTAGGCGCCATTCCTGCATTCTAATTGGCTGTATTTTCTGTGGCGTGGTATAAATCAAATTTCTAGGATGTTTTTTTTTTGTGCTATTTGCTTTTAGTGTCAACTCTGGACTACGTCTTTTGACATCCAACATCAGCTTTATCTTGAACGATCATTAACGCCGAAAGAGGAGAAAGGCTATTTTCCGGAGAAAGGGAAAGCGTGGTGGAAGACGCCAGTATTTTCTTAGGCATTCTGACAGGATTTTTTGAGGTTCGCCATTTTGTTCTTACCATGATTTTCTTCCTCAAACATGGTGTCGTTCGCTTGTTCTGCAGTTCGTCTCATCTCCTCCGCTACGCGCGCCTCGTCGCTCTAGAACACACAGTCATATCAAATAATCAGCGAGTTGTTTCCTCATCTCGAAAGCCGTCCTAGGCTTAGTTCATACGCTATAGATTCTTTGTCTTATTAATCTGCGATGTGACTGTGCCATTCTCGCCTAAAATTCCACCATAAATTGAGGAAGTGAAAAGGTGACGGGTTTCGAGACGGATAGCATTTCATTAAACGGCAAAACGAATGATAATAACGTCCGACGTTTCGGCGTCATCTTAACGCCATTGTCAAGGCAAAAATACAAATCTAAAGGTAAGGTTCATGCAGAGTTTATGAATACTAATATCACAATTAGACAAAGACTTTCGCCCGCATGGAATCCGATTGCACGTTCAGGATCGGTCTTAATAGCATTTCAAGGGGGAAATAGTGTGCCTTGCAAAAAGTGAAGTTCTCAACGCTAATTTGAAGAGATTTTTCCACGGCTAAAGAAAAAACAAATAAAAACTTGCCTTATGTCAAATGCAAACTGGGTTTGACTTGTTTGATAATGAAATCGGGTTTTGCTTCCTAAAACAGGAACGTTTCGTTTTGACAAGTAATCCTTTGCGCATCATGTAAGTTTATGCATCACTTCGTTTGACCATCATCACTTTCTAACAAGTTAAAGGGGCTGTGTCACGATTTTAGCACACTTTTGGTGATGTAAAAACATACAAATAACAGATGGATAGCCAAAATACTAGTCTAGGTTTATTAAATAACCCTTGATTGTAGGCTTCATGGACCTATTACAGAGCGGATGGAAACTGATTGCAACAATGAGTTTTTGAAATCGTGACAGGATGACAAGTTTTCAAAGTTTGAATCTACATCAAAATTTGCTTGTAAATCAGCAGTCCTGTCGCTAAAACGTTCCTACCTAGCCTATAAGGGTAATACCATAGAATTCAAAATGAACTTCACTGGGAAAAACTGCCCATCGTTTGCTGATTTGTTTGTACCGAAGCTGGACCACGATGCATTACGATTCGCGACTTCCGGTGTATCTCAAAAAAGGCCTATGTGATATAAGTGATTTGGGGATGATTACATACACATTTAGAGCTGTATTTACAAATTTATTCAAATCACCGTGATACAGCCCCTTTAAATGGTCACATTTCGTTATTGTAGACTCACTCGCATAAAACAGCATTACAGTGTTTTTCAAAAAGATGATCCAGTCACACATTTGTTGTTAACAAATTACCTTTTCCTCTGCGGACGATTCCTTGCCCGTGACCTCCCCCTCTTCGTCATCTTCTTCGTCAAACTCATTCACCTCCTCTTCAATTTCTTCATCAATTTCCTCCTCACTCCTCTCCCCCTGAGGAGTCACCCCTCCCTTGGCAGGGGGATTTTCGTCCGCTACCTTGATCATCTCGTCTATGGACATTTCCTCTACAGTTTTTTCTGGTTCAACTGGGTGCGATGGCTTGCGCGCTCGGGGGATGGGCCGGGGAGGTTTGGCGGATGCAGCTTTTGTAAGTTCGTCTATGGACATGTCTTCGAGTTGCTTTTCTTCCTTTTCTCTGTGACAAAAATATCACTTTCTTTTTAGAAAATTTGTATTTATATGTTAAAGGTCGTGTTACACGAGGCGATTTTTCCTGCAACTCGCAACGCAGCGATGGCCAATTGAGAACATTTCGATGCAGGATTGCAAAGATATTCACGGATTCATATCACAACTTACAGGAGGAAATTCGATCAAACGTATACTTACCTAGCAACCTCTTGTTTTCTTTCTTTGGTACCTGACCTTGGTCTCACAGGTCGAGGCTTCTGAACCTCTTCCTTGCGTGACTTAGGGGATTCCTCCTTGCGTGACCTATCTTCCGTCACACTTTCCTTGCGTGACAGATCCTCGCGGGATTTCGAGGCGGCCTCGTGTTTTGGTGGTGATGTGGAGACAGGCGTGGATACCATGTGGTCGCTTGTTGTAGTGCGTCTCGCTAGGTCGTCACGGATGACGGCGTCTTCTATTGATGGCGTCTCGTCATGTGACGGCACCGCCATTAGTCTCTGCAATGCAATTTAAAGGTGTCAGGGACGGGCGATGATATTTTATAGACCTCCTCTGCTTGGGCGTAATGTTTTTCCATCACAGATCACGCAGCATTCATTTTCTTATTCTTTTCTTATTTGGAATGCTTCCATATTCATGTACCCTTCGGTGCGTAGCAGAAGAAGAAAGAACGAATACTCATGGGAATGCCATGTGATCTGAAATGGTAAAAAATTACACCCAAGGCGAGGATATCTATTTTGATATCACACAAAGCAGCCTTAATAGAAAGGAATTCAAATAAAATGACAAAGGATGCAAATAATTTTAATTGTAATTCTTTCGACCAGATCTGAGTCAAAATATGTCATCAGTATAGAATGTTTGGGTTGAGCACGCTGACGCCTCTTGGTGCGAGTCTCTTTCAGCGAGCGCTAAGTGATGTGAACTTTCGCAGGCTACGCGGATTTGGGACTCTTGCAAATCGACTGGTTTGGTTGCCTTATTCATCTCGCAAATCAAAACAACAAACGACTAATGATGAGTTGCTCATCGCCATTTTCAACCACGTAGGCCCCCATGATTAGGGACTAGTAGCACTAAGGCGGTGATTACATGAGACCGTCACGAACTCAGACCGATCTGAGTTCGTATCGGCTCTCATAGATTTCTTTGCATGCGTTCAAATGAGGCCCATCTGAAAACAGTCCTGACCGGCCATTCCATTTTTTATCCGCACCCCTTCTACAGAAGAGGTTTTCCGATGGGGTAAAGCAAAATGGCCTTTTCCGAGGAGGTAACAAAAAGCCATTCCGTCGGTTCCGAGGGGTGTAACCTGAAAAAGGCTCTTCCGTAGGTATTTCCGAGGGGGTAGAGCAAGAGTTTCCGAGGAGGTTACTAAGAAAATGACCTCTTCCGTAGGAGGGTGCGGCAAAAAAATGGAATGGCCCTATTTTCTACCATGTAGGCACCCATGATTAGGGACTAGTAACACTAAGGCTATGATTATATTACCTGTGGAGCAGCCCGTGGCTGGGCGCTGGCCGGTAGGTACGTATATCTCCACCTTAAATACACATCTACTGTGCCGTTCTCTTGACCAGACACCTAAACGGATGAGAAAGATATGCCCACCTTCCAAATACTTGTCTCTATTAATGGCTGAATATCAGTGACGGCTAATACAAATAATATAATATAAAAAATATAACTGGGAACAGGTCAAAACAATGGTACTTTCTAGGAGTCCGATTTTGTCATGGGAGTGGTGTGTTGCGGTTCGAGGTGCCCCTCCTCGCCCCCTACTATATTTTCAACTGTTATTCTCTCGAATGGTTATATAGGGGTACCAGATGTTATTGCATCAATGTACTTGAGTACGATGGCGAACCTACCTTTTCATTATGATCATTATTTTGAGAAACATTTACAGTCAAAAATTGGAATTTTCTTAAAAAATAGGTTGGTGGTTTCAACTCCCAAAGTACCTTGTTTTGACCTCTCCCTTAAAGTATACATTAAATGTCTAATCATGAATACTCTCGTCCAGGCTATTTGGTCGAAAGATGGAAACAAATGCTCTTCTCTCGAATTCCGGCATCTTCTGGTGGATTTTTCGGCGCAAATCGAACTGACGTAGCTGAAGTTGAATGTCAAGGTCAGATTTAATGTTCGTCGAAATGTGGTAGGAAATGGAAGACTCACCTTGTGCAGAGCAAACGTTCCCTTGATTGGCTTATCATTAGCCAATGAGATGAGCGGAACTTTAGCCACCCCTAAGTATGACGTCATATCCGGGTCAGCGTCATCGAATACGTACACTTCTAGAGCCTAGAAGCAAACAGACAAAAGCCAGCAGTTTTGAACAACTCCCTGGAGCAAGCCAGATATATTATATATAACACGTGCAGCAGAATCTGTTTCATCAGTTCGGTGTTAGAGTAACACGTGCAGTAGAATTTTTTGGCCGTTCCACTATAGTAACACGTGCGGCATAATCTTATTGGTCGTTCCGTCATAGCAACACGTGCTGTAGCTCGTGCAGTAGAATCCGATTGTTCGGTTTGGTTAGATTAAGGCCAGTTTTAGACGTCGAACTTAATTCTTGCCGCACTAAATGTCAATTTCCCATTGTTTAGTTAGTTAGAGCTATTGTCTTGAGCTCATTTGCATTAGGAACGGCACTATCTGCCGTGCAAACGCCGCGCTACTGCCGTGCTAAATTAGAATTTTGAATCCTTCCAGCGCTCCTAAAATCAGGGCTGAGATCTTCTCCATTAGCCAGACAGATTATATTAACCTCATAAAATCACTCATATCGAAATAACTTGTTTTCACTGGCTAATAAACCCAGTCAATTTAGTGCGACTGAATTACGTTCGACGTCTAAAACTAGCCTAAGACGTGCAGTAGAATCTAATTTGCTTGGTTATAGTAACACGTGCAGTAGAATCTAATTGGTCATTTCGTCATAGTAACACGTGCTGGATCACTTGCAGTAGAATCTAATTGGTTCCAATACAGTATAACACGTGCATTAGAATCTAATTGGTCGTTCCGTCATAGTATGTGCAGGAGCACGTGCAGTAGAATCTAATTGGTCCGTTCCGTTGTGGTTACACGTGTCGTAGAATCTTATTGGTCCGTTCCGTTATGGTTACACGTGCAGTAGAATCTAATTGGTCGTTCCGTCATAGTAACACGCGCAGTAACACGTGCATAGAGTCTAATTGGTCATTCCGTCGTAGTAACACGCACAGGAGCACGTGCAGTAGAATCTAAGTGGTCCGTTCCGTCATAGTAACACGTGCAGGTGCACGTGCTGTAAAATCTAATTGGTCCGTTCCGTTAGAGTATCTAATAGGTGCTGTTGTAACATCTGCGGGTGAGCAGCTAACACTGTTACCAACGATTCCATGGCAAGAAGCAATGAAGTATTGGAGTATGCGTGCGTCAGAAATCATTGTCAAGTTGTTGCTTGACAAAAAAAAACACTTCCTGCAATTTTTCTTGCAACTTTTTCTTGCAAAGAGAAATTGCCTCATATAGCATGGTCCTAAGTGGCTTGATCTTTTAGCCGTGTACTTACTGCGGCTCGTAGGTAGGTATCAAGTTCCTGAGTCATGGGTACAGGGTACGTCCTGACGTCATTGTACTCCGGGATGTTCGAGTTGTGAACAATGTTAGTGTCGTGATCCGCGAAATCGTAGAACTTGTACACAACATATGGATTTGGTTGAACACCTGGTAAATAATTGAAGCGAATATTTATATCTTATTAGATGTTTCTTCATGTTATACGGGCGGATAATTTACGAGTTGCGGACGTATTTGTACGAGCTTCACAGGGGCAATGTAGACAAAGGAGTAGTTACAGAACTAACTCCAGCCTATTCTACGGCGATGTTCGTTCCCAGATGGTCTCGCGCACTTCACGCTAGGGAAACGTCTGAGGAAATACCGTGCGCCAGATTTCACATGATTCAAGTGCGCATGCCTGGCATTTTATTTATATCAGCGGATGGCCAATCTCGTACCCAGAGCCCGTGCATCTTTGAGCCAGCGGCAAGATACAGGGCTCTGGAATAATCAATTTTTTTATACCCAAAATCTGGGTACTCTTCAGTGCGCATGCGTTTGGAACATGGCAGAATCGGCAGAATGCAGGACTAAGTTTTGATAGGAATCCATGCCGTTCTAAGAGATTTGCTTTAGAAACGATACTTAAAAGATTGGCAGCAAGGAATTTTGAGGATCACGTAACAACATGGGAAGATTTTAGATATTTTATTCGTCGATTTTAAGCATTTCCTGCTGTCAAAAGGCTCGCTTCTTCTTGGCTTCTTCTACGACTACTAAGTAATACTATTGCCAAGCTACTACATGATGGGACTACTTTCGAATTCATTTTAAAGATACTTGGAGTCTAGAGTAGCCATTTTGGAGTTGTAAATGTGTCTTCCTTCATGGCAGTTATCGATCGTCAAGCACATTTCTAGCGTTGATGAGTCATACGATGAGTTGTGCACTCTGTAAGAAGTTATGGACGAAGGCCATCTCACGAGAGAACGGTAGGTTTATACGAACGAACGCAGAATGAAGAACGCAGAATGCTTTTACTCACAAACTTATAATAGACGAGAATGTATCTACTAGGGCCTTGAAAAATGATGCAATTCCAGACTATTGGGGGTACATGTAAGAACACTAAGTGGGTGTGTGGGGAGGGGGTATTCTGTGTTTCTGCACTCTGTGGCATTATGCCTATAATCACACCATCTGTGTTTTTAACCTGAACATTGATCATGATAACGCAAGACGCCCTCAACTAAATTGTTTGATAGTTTGCTATGACTAGAAAAGTTTGCTATGACTGTAAAAGGTAACAGTTTGGAAAGCAAATCCACTGTATATATTTATTTCTTTACAAACTCACATTTTGGATACAAAATTTCAAATTCACACCACAGAGAAGTTTACTCTACGACAGCTGAGTGACAACTGACGTCATGAATTTGGGGGACTTGTCAGCTTTGGAATGGTACAATATCGTTTATGGGATAAAACCCACAAAACTTTTTATTTCTCATGTGAAAATAACACAGTCACTTGTCTGTGCTCCATGCTCTTTTAGGTTTATACTCAACTCATTGATGTTTAAATAATTAATCATACACATGAATTCTGGATTCTGATTGGCTGAGAGCAGTGCTGCTTTTAGGTAACTAAGTGCCAAGAAAGGTAACAAAGTGCAAAAATGGTTTACAGAATGCAAATTCTTTTGAAATACTAATAGGATTACAAAATATTTTGATAACAGCTATTATGTTAACACGTTCATGCTCAAATTGTGTCAGGTTTTGGTTCAGATTTCAATCAAGGAAAAATGTGTGTGGTTTGTTCAGTTTTATGCAGATTTGTGAATGACTCCTGAAATTTTTACATGTGTATTATTAAAAGGAAATCAATCATACAACTTTTCTCATTCAATTTGCCACTGATAGTTGCAAGTATGCATACTGGGAAAGCAGCACATTATGGAAAGCAAACATACAATTTAACAAAATGTGATTTTTATTCCAGCTGCAGCAAGCATCTATCTTCGATCACTAAGAGACACAGAGGCGCCAAAGTAGAAGAGGGCACCAGGAAGAAAGAGAGAGGTGAGTTATTAAAAACTCAGACCATGACTGTGAATATGTGCTTGGCTATTCCATTTTACTCTTTAAACTGAGAATAGAACAATTAAGGCCACTTGCACGAACTGGGTCATGTGACCCCAATGACATCTTAACAAGATGTTTTGTCAAAATCAATTCCAGAAACCTGAGGCAGGGAGTTGAATTTTCAAGATTTTACTCACGAGAATGTATTGGATTTGGGTCACATGGCCCAGTTAGTGCAAGTGGCCTACTATTGTACCTTGTTTTACGGTACCCTGTTCCTCTCATGTGGATATAGGAATGTTAGCCACCTAACACTTAGGCTAACCCATGGCCTATTTACTGGAATATGCAACCTTAAAGTAAAATCACCCCATTTGACTTATAGAAAACAAAAACATTATAGACATTTTTTTCATATTAAAGTTAAAAATGGTTAAAGTAGATACATTACATTTTAACTTCTCTTCTTCTTTTGATATTACCAAGCACATCAAAAACCTGTGAGATTATCAGCATACTGTAACTTACTCAAAAAATATTCATAACAAAATCAATTTTAATGCCTCTGTATTTTGGTTAGGTAGCGAAAGTGTAAGCTAGAGCAATCAAGCATTACAATAACAATCAAAAAGTATAATTCTGTGACACCTTTATTACCACTGTATGCATTGCTATGCAACCCAAAAGTTCAATGTTGCGATGGTGATTGGCGGTTATTAGCCATCAATCAAACCAAAATGCTGGATTCAGCTACTTCAACGGGTCGTGTTTTTCCTTCGGCTTCCTTGACTCAAATGTTTTGCTTTCTGGTTTAAGAAAATTGACAATAATTTTCTTGCGTGAAATCGCCAATCATCCAACAGGTGAATTTTGAAGTCATCTGTATCTTGTGCAAAGAGCCAATCAAAATAGCTGATATTTTGCAATATTTGTAGAAAGTTTAGGGATTTGCTTTGGATTGTGCATTTCTTGTCAATAAGCTTTGAGTGGTCAGACCCTATAACCAGGAATAAAAACATGCATATTTTTAAAACTCATTGCTAATGGCCAACGCCTCAAGGGGATTACCAAGGATTTTGATATTCCAGGCCAATACCAAGACAGTTCTGTTTTGTAAAGTCTTTTGGCCCATGTAAAGGAATCCACAGAAGTTTTGGATCCAGGATCCCTACCCAAGGGTCCCTGATCCTCACCCATGGATCCGGATCCCATGCTCTGGATCCCGGATCCATCACTCTGGATCCTGTATCCCTCACTCTGGATCCTGCATCCCACACCTCTGGATCATGGATCTCTCATTCTGGATCCTGCATCCCACACCTCTGGATCCTGGATCTCTTAATCTGGATCCTGGATCCCGTACTCTGAAACCCGGATCCCATACTCTGGATCCCGGATCCCAAACCTCACATTTAGCTGGATCCCAGATCCCTTTACATGAGCCGAAAAGTCATGATTCTGTTATCTGACACGCACAAAATTGCAGGTGCATGTCTGTAGGACTTACAACTGTTTTGATATTCTAGGCCCTAGTTCTACCTTAAGCTTATCTCTATGCTGTGCTTTTCAGAAACTGGCCAGACGAATTTCAGAAGATGATGATGTGGATGACAAATTGAGGACAAAGCTGTGTAAAGTCATCATGAGTACATTGTAGATGAGTTCTGACGAGAGTGGGTTGGACGAAGACGGAGAGGCTCGTGTTTTGTCATGGGCTACACTTAATGACTGTGTAACTTTTTTAGCCATAATTTGGCGTGAACTACTTTGTTTCAGTTCGATTTATGATACATGTTTTTTTAGTAAGACCTCTAGCAGAAGACTGAAGTACATATATAGAAAATGATACATAAATAGAAAACATATTGCAATTTTACGACAACGAATGTAGAACCGTTAGCACGGCTTTTTTATTTTAGTTGTTTAGCAACGGCAACAGGTTGTCTTGCCATGTATCGCTATGAATGTACATAAAATATATCATTTTAATGCATGCTCACTTGTTGTAAATACTACCGTGTGAAAACCGAGATTAAAAATGAAATGGAGTTCCAATACTATGTGTCACGTTTGTTTAATGTGCTAGTAAAATATACTACAAGATGATCGTATTGACAAAGGAATAATAAGAGATTAATACAGCTGAACGGAAGCAACTGAAAAGCAAGCCGAGACCGACCGTAGATAAAACTAGTATTTAGGCATATAATCGCAAAAGTGGCGCGCGGGAAATAGAAATGGAAAAATGGGAAATAGAAATGCATGAATTGTTATAGACCTCAGTGGATTTATACTAAGTCATCAACACCACATAAATACGGTGAGAGCCTCGGTTTCAAGTTGAAAAAGTGGTGAATGACGAGAATGTGATAAAGCTTGAATTGAGAAAATAGACAAACTTGAGAAAACTTTCTTGGGAGGCTCCAACTGTATTTATGTGCCAGGTTGATGCCTATTCAGTAGAGAGCACAGAATGCAAAAACTGAATTTTTGGGCATTCAAAGGATATGCAATGTATAGTTTTCTTATGAGCGATCAGGAAACGATGTCCTATTTTTATTTCTCAACTACCAAAGAAACTTTCAAAATAGAGGGAGCTTCATTCTTTTATATTCATCTCTTGCGGTCTCATTGATGTTAATTAGCAATAGAATGAGACAGTACAACTGAGCTGTGTTTTGACAAAAAAGCAAATACAAGTAAATCAAACTTGAACGTGTTATCAAGGAGAGGGAGGGGGGAGGTTTGTGGTTTCTGTCATAAACAGAGGTACATTTTATGAGCTCGAGTGGAACACCCCTACCCAACTTTGGGATGAGGGCTCCCACCAAATCAGGCCTGGAAATTGTGTCTGTGTGTGTCACTTTTTGAATTCTCCCTTTTTGTGACTAAATTTTGGAAATTCTGGATGCATGGGGGGGTCAGAAACGGCCTGTCCCCAGGGTACATATATTTTCTGGAATTGCCCAGTATGGGAATTTGGAAGAAACAGTGAAAAGCAAAATATTGGGGTGAGAGTAGTCTCTCAAAAACAACTTAAGTGGTGACTAATTTAACATTTTTGACAACCTGTGCAATTTAAGCAATCTTCAGGGTCAACAAAATTAACATAATGCCCAAGATTTATTAGAGTGAACTGGAACAAACGTAACGTCTGACTTTTGGACTATTTCTACTAGAATTGCAAAATTCAGACATTTTCTAGTAGATGACTGAGTATCAAAGTCAAAAAAGGACACCCAGTAAAACAATAAGCTAACGTATGGCCGTTACCATGTTTTCAATTCATGTAGTTCAACTTATGTGAAATGTTTATGTCTTCGATGTTTTGATAGTTGTCCTTCTTTTTTGAACAAAGTAGTAAGCCGTATTAAGCCTATAGTTTGTCTGAAATTGCGACTGAAAGCTAAGTTAAATCAAAAAAGTCGACGTTTTACAAATTTTAGGACGGAAATCTCCCGGGGGGGGGACTCCCATATTTTTTGACCGGGGATGATCGTCAGAAATTTTCAGTTTCACCCCTAAAAGATACCAAACATGGCGAGCCATGGCGTGGCTCAAAGAATTTATTACCCTAAAAGATACCCTAAAACATGAGTTCTTATGTACCAAGTAGGCGCGAAAGATACCCATCAAGAAATTTCCGTGTTTGTTTCTAATTTATCGTCTTCTCGAATCGAATAATCTCTCTTCTTACACGGTTTTTAGAAGCACTATCAAAAGAAAAAACAATTTGGACACAGTTTCGGCCCTAAAAGATACCAATCTCCCTAAAATTTATTGAAGATCACGATCACCCCTAAAAGAGACCAAACCATCGTGATTTAACCCCTAAAAGATACGACGATCATCCCCGGTCAAAAATATGGGAGTCCCCCCCCCGGGGGAAATCTATGACTTTCATTCCCTTGTGTGTTATATCTATGATATCCCTCAAGACTTACAAAATGTCTCTTTTCAGAAGAGTTAAAGTCCCATTAAAGTTTAAATAAGATTACCAACTTTAAGCTTACTTAAACTTAATTTGTTTTTAATATTTTCCTTGTTTCTACACAAGTCTTGGTTCTATGACCAGTGAAAATAAGTCTTACATTACTGTTCTTCTTCGTCACAACGGATTTCTACTTACATTAGCTACCTGGCATATGTCCAAGAAAGAGCCTAGTATTTGTTCACAATCATATACTGCTTCAAAAGCATGGCTTTTCTCTTTCGTCGAAGACAAATCCATTACATGTTTGAGCTCGCCTCTGAAACGTTGTTCGATGAAAAACGAGGTTGTGCGTAGTGCGCATGGGTAGGTAACAGCCAATCAGATTTGCTCCTCAAATTGATTATTCCAGAGCTCCGTATCTTGGCGCTGGCCTAAAAGATACGCGGGCTCTGGGAACGAGATTGCAGCGGATGGCATCAACCACGAGCAAACCGTATTCGAACTCCAAATTCACCAAAAGCTGCACTTCCAGCATATTTTGTCGATAGGGGCACTCTTTAGAAATGTTGATAGGGGCACTCTTTAGAAATGATTTTTGAGGATAGAAGTACCACAGACACACACACAAAAAGATCAAGCGATAAAGACGAAGAATATGTGATTTTTGATGCAATAGTTTTAAATTTTCAGCTTTCAATGAAATAGCGCGCGCTACTCATATCACTGTTTTAACATAGAACGCACAGTTTTAAATAAGCAAAAGAACATACCCGGCCAGGAAGGGAGTTATATTAGTCAGGTATTCAAAATGGTTGTTCTAAGTGATTGCACCAGACAAAAGCTACCACAAAGACTGATTCCCATGTTGACCGGTCCTGAAGGCGAACTTGTTGCGCACGCACACCTCAGAAAATGGTCTATATTGACAGAACTCATGAAGATAAACCATCATGGAACGAGATTGGTAAATAGTCTGTCAGGCACCGTCCAAACGAAGCCGGCTAAATTTGAAAACCGCTAATTATTTTTACGGTTTTGCCTTCCGTCCACACTACGCCGGGTAAGTATCCAATCTTAAACACTGTCAAAAGTGGATAAATTTGAAAACGGCGGCTACGATGACGTCATGTTGATCATGTCCGAGGGTTCTCGATTTTATTTTTAAGCTGACGCGTAGCGTGGATGGAAAACTTTAGTTCCCCTTTCAGGGCAAATTAGCCGTTTTCAAATTTCGCCGGCGTAGTGTGTGCGGCACTTGAGACTACATACCTTCCATGTTCGCCTTGACGCCAGTACACCGTACAATATGGATGTCAAGCTCGTTCACGTCTGAAGGTGCCTTCTCGGTGGCGTGACCGGCCCCTTGTAGTGCTTTATACGACTCGGCGCTCATGTACCCAAGGGCTTTGGTCCGTTCCTGGTAGGAAAACATTAGACGAAATGGTAAGGCCTCAAGGAATTTATTCATTTATTTATACACGTTAATCCATAAAAGTTTCCCATCGCGTGGATATAAAATAACAATAACAAATAATAAAAAGAAAAAAGAGAGAATAAATCATAACAGAGCTTAATCCAGTGTCACTTTAAATGCGTTAAGAGACTGTGCCTCTATTATGTCAGTCGGGAGATCGTTCCACAGGGCCACTGTAGCTGGGAAGAAGCTACTTCTGTACCCATCTGTTTAAGCCCCTACACCCTAGAATCTCCTCGATGGTATCTCCTCGATGATGTATAGTGAGGAGCTCTAACATATCCTCGCATGGGAATGTCAATCAAGTTATTTACGATCTTACAAAGCAGTGTCAATCGTTGTTTTTCCCTCCTGACCTTAAGGGTCTCCAATACTTGGCGAAAGCATCCAGAACGCGGTATGTAGAAAATTTCAGAGCCACTGATTGTTTCGTTCACGATTAAACTAATAAGATTTGGTCTATTTTGCTCACGCCTAATACAAAACAATTGCTCCTGCGTCCATGATTGGCACATTTATAACAATGGATGATGTCAGCGTGAACAGCCCTATACGAATCTGTTTTATCCTAGACATAGACACCTTTATTTAAAAATAACTTATGTATGTTGTCCCAGGGTAGTCCATTCAGAGAGGCTGTAAGCCTCCCTGCTATCAACAGGAGCCCTGGAAACAACATACCAACATACTAATAACCATATACATATTATAAAATGTGAATTATAAACTATATCCTAACCCTAAAGAGGCGAATTGCTTGGTCCATTGGAACTCTCAGTCGTAACCAGTACTCCAATGTGGCTATCTCCACGCCTTCAATAGGCCCGGCAGTGCCTGAGAATAAGAAAAGGAATGTTATACCCAAAACTTTTGTTTCACGAAGTGAATTTTTAAAACGTGGTTTGATTTTGCTTTTTTCTGTTCCACCAGTTAAGTCATCTGTGAGCCTGTGTCAGCCGCCATTTTGACAGCATAGCAACACACCAAGTAGGAGAAAGCATCCATTTCCTTCGGCTGATATAGAGAATATAGAGCAATGGTCTCGATTGAATTTGGTAAATCAAATTGGAAAAGTTGTGTTTTAGATGCTTACTTAGAGATTTCTACACATAATTTGTCTTCTAATATCAAACGAAAACAATAACAAAGGAGTGGCTGACACAGGCTCTTTAAGCCAATCAGGTGATTGCCGTGTTTCCCCTAGCGCAGTCAAGTGGGTTTTCGTCGCGACAGAAAGCCAGTCAACTGCACTAGGCTCTACAAAGCTATGATCTGATTGGCTTAGATGGCTTGTCTGTTTTCGTCGCGACAGAAAGCCCGTCAACTGCACTAGGCGAAACAAGGCAAGTTAACAAATTTCCAGAGGTTTTGAGTGGTGTGGACTCTTATTTACCACGCTTTACGTCATAATCGTGGTCAAAATGTTGTGGACTCACAACTTATTTTTTACCATGACAAAATCCCAAATGTTATAAATGTGATCATTTTCCGTTGCAAATAGTGCGCGCATTCGAACAATTTGAGCCGCGCGCGCAAGCTGATGCGAGCAGAGTGGTATAGACTCTTATTTGCCACGGCAAATCAGCCAATCATTTTGCGAGAAAGCTAACTGTTATGGTAAAATTAACAAATTTCCAGAGGTTTTGAGTGGTGTGGACTCTTATTTACCACGCTTTACGTCATAGTCGTGGTCAAAATGTTGTGGACTCACGAGCCGCAGGCGACTGTGTTCACAAAAAATTTTGACCACGATGATGGCGTAAAAAGTGGTAAATAAGAGTCCACACCACTCAAAACCTCTGGAAATTTATTTTTTACCATGACAAAATCCCAAATGTTATAAATGTGATCATTTTCCGTTGCAAATAGTGCGCGCATTCGAACAATTTGAGCCGCGCGCGCAAGCTGATGCGAGCAGAGTGGTATAGACTCTTATTTCCCACGGCAAATCAGCCAATCATTTTGCGAGAAAGCTAACTGTTATGGTAAAATTAACAAATTTCCAGAGGTTTTGAGTGGTGTGGACTCTTATTTACCACGCTTTACGTCACAGTCGTGGTCAAAATGTTGTGGACTCACGAGCCGCAGGCGACTGTGTTCACAAAAATTTTGACCACGATGATGGCGTAAAAAGTGGTAAATAAGAGTCCACACCACTCAAAACCTCTGGAAATTTATTTTTTACCATGACAAAATCCCAAATGTTATAAATGTGATCATTTTCCGTTGCAAATAGTGCGCGCATTCGAACAATTTGAGCCGCGCGCGCAAGCTGATGCGAGCAGAGTGGTATAGACTCTTATTTCCCACGGCAAATCAGCCAATCATTTTGCGAGAAAGCTAACTGTTATGGTAAAAAACCTGATTGACTTAGATAGCTTGTCTGGCGGGACAGAGAAAACGAATCCCAAACCCAAAGCAACGTTTTTAAAATGCGCGGTTCGAAACAACGGATTTAGCTATAATTTAACATCTTTTCATGCGTCTGTATGTAACTGGCGTCAATAAATAAACTCCTAGGCCAGTTTCAGACGTCGAACGTTTGCTGCGTCGAATCTAATTGTTAGAAATTTCATTTGCAGTTTCAAGGACACTTTGTCTAGTGCAAAAGGTAAATCTAGATGAGTCATAACAGAACAAAAAGAAATGCAAAGTTTGTTTTTCATGTTTATTTTTAATTTTGTTGTAAAATGGAGAAAACCAGTCGACTGAATTGAATTCAACGCGGCAAAAGATCGACGTTTGGAACAGGCCTTACCAATAAGTTTAGCGGTGCCGTGTATTCGTCCTTGCGATTTCTCCAGCAGCTCACGAAACCTTATCTGGCAGGCTGCTATCGTCTTGTAGTCAGTACCAAACGCTCGGTGAAGCTCCACTAGTGTGGATTCCTGTCAAGCGTGATATAACAAACAAACCTATCAAAGCACTGATTTATTAGCCTGCGTAGCAAGCGTTCCAAGAAAAAGAAACCCAGAGAATCAGGAGATTCTCGAATAGAATCGGCGAGAAGCGGCGAATAGTTCGACAAGCGAGTTTTTGACAACGCGCATACCCTCTTCATTTTTCACGTGGCCCTAATTTTGTCCGAGTTTCTCGGCCTGAAAATTCCACGCGAACGCTAGCTACGCTTTGCTAAGCAGGCTATGGACTTTATGCGCGATACCAGACACGCGAACACCTTTTCTAGCTAATAAATGACTGACAGAAAGAAACCTCTGCTAGCAGGGTAGCAAAAGGAGGACGATTCTTTTCGAGAGCAAAAATTCCAAGTTGGTAAGATGCGTTAAAATAGGATTGGAAGGAACATGTCAGTCTGCAAATATATCATCCTGGGATTAACTTACCTTTTGTAGATAGTGAAGGAAAAAGTCATCGACTCTAACTAGGTACTGGAGGTGAAGTTATATTGTGGCCTGCGAACAAATATTTGAAAAATAATTATAACATTAAAAGGTAAGGATTATTAGCATCAGTTATTCTTTTGAGAGAAATTCGACTTTTTTGGCCAAATTTGTCTTTCATTTCATTGTCCATAGTTAGAAATGGCGTTTATCTACATTTTTAGTAATATTTCGTGGGAGAGGAAGAATGATTTTGCCGGAAAAGAAGATAAAAGTGCTTGAGCAGGTACGGAAAGCCGTTGTGATTGCGTGACAATGCGCGCGCTTGTATGGAAAAATGAGATTTTCATCAAACAAAATGTGTGATGTTGCTCTAGGTTGGGCTGTTCCAAAAAACCGTACCCCCCCCCCCCTATCGAGAACTCCAAAACTTCAAAAATTGCTCTACCCCTGTGGAAATTCCAGACTCCTGTACAACCACACTGTGGAAATTCCTCATTCTCTCCTGGGCCCGTTGAAACATTCAAAGAGTCGCGAAAGGATTGATGTGATTGTGTGTTCTGATACTTTTTGTGGCGTTGTATACATGTCAGTGTTACACTGGGGCTGATCAAACGTTCTTCAACGCAAATGAATCGCTATACCTAAGCCCCTTGACGACAGGAGTGGCCTGTAGTTCGTGTTCGAAAAATTCGTATGTGATAAAAGTGACGGGCTCAGCGTCTTCGAACTCAGTGTGGGACGCATCATTCAATGACACCTGCAAGGAGAAAGCAACGAAGGTTAACATCTATTCACCTGACAGGTTATTTCCTGCTACTAAGCTGTGCATATGTTTGCGCAACACAAGCAAGTGCACGCACACCAGATAATGACGTGTGGTCGCCATGGCAACCTACATTACATGAATACGCGGTCTCCACTCGGCAATTTAAAAATATTAATATCTGGTACCCAAGGTAAGCTGTAGAACATGAATATGTGGGGTACCCATGGCAACCCGAAGAACATGAATATATGGTACCCATGGTAACCTAAATAACACGAATATGTGGTACCCATGGTAACCTGTAGAACATTAATATGAATCATTATGATTCTTATGAATATCCATGGTAATCTAAAGAACATGAATGTTCATGCAGTTTCCATGGCAACCTAAAGAACATGGATATGAGGTCTCCATGGCAACTTGAAGAACACGAATGTGTGGTCACCAAAGTAACTTGAAGAACATTAATATGTAGTATCCATGGTTACCTGAGGAACAAGAAAGAGTTTAAAAGACCTGGATTGCGGATAATTGTGACAAAATTTCTGAAAACTTTAAATTGGAAATATTACATCTACCTTTTCGATGTGAATTTCAAACACATTTTGTCCTCTTTCAAGCTCCAACGTGCTATCCATTTCTTCATACTCTGACTCCTGATAAAAGCACATTTAGATATTCGTATATATTACATAAAATATTAATGAAGAATTGGGAAAAATGTGGGAAGCCTAGGCTTGGATTTGTTTAATTTTTGAAAGGTACGTTAAAATATTTCTGTTTCCTTGTTACTATTGTGGTTGCTGATGCTGCTACTGAACTTGAGACTGGTGCTCTTGATAGCTCCATTGCTGCTCTTAATTTTGCTGTGATTATTCTATTACTTGTTGTCAATGGTTACTACCTATAACCTGCATAGCGGGTAAAACAGAGAATAAACTGTCTTGGCTGCTGCTATTGCAATAGACCAATCGGCTGACGGTGTTTACATCTTGTTGCCACCCAATTCAGATCATGTGATGATTCTTTTGGGTGGCTACTTTTTTTTTTCTGCACATACACTTGTGCACACGGTCGAGTGAGAAAATTTGACAATTGTAACCACCCAAAGGAATCATCACATGATCTGAATTGGGTGGCAACAAGATGTAAACACCGTTAGCCGATTTGGTATATTGGTTATGCCGTTGCTAAAAGTAGTTGCTGCTGTTGTCGATGCTACTATTGTTTTTGTTTTTATTTGTGTTGTTGTCGTATTAATTGTTATAACTGTTGCTAGGGTGTTGTCATGGTTACCTCTGATACGGGTAATTTCTTGTACTGCTTGGTACCGTATGCAATGTCGTGCATTTGGCTCTCGAGTTTCTACAAACCAACAATAAAAAGGCATCATTATCTGGCACGTGTCAGTCACCTATCACTCGTACTCTAGAAGAATCAAAAGCCAAAATGCGCAACGTGAATCCAGTTCGGCTGTTATAAAGTATTGCATGATTAATGTAACTCCCCCAGTCCATGCTCAAGGATTAAGCGATACTTTTTCCTAGTCGCGACATTCCCATAATAGATGGGCTGAATCTTAGAGTACGATCGCCCCTTTTTGGGGAAGGAAATGTTCGAGCCACCTTACCCTGATCCTGTCAGCTCTGATGTCGAGAAGCTCCGCGTATTCCTGCATCTTCAAGTCATACTCCTTTTTATCATCCGTCATCTTCTTTGTGACTCGATCCACCTGGAAATACGTCAACGGAATATCAAAACTCCGCAATATTGACGGCTAACATATTGAATACTTATTTACTAGGACCTCGAGAAGGCAGTATATATTGTGGTCCCTCGACAGCCGATGTTTCCTGAGGGAGAATAAAGGCCTGGCTAAACTAAGACACACGTAGCGCGCAGCATTGTAGCCTGCGTGTTTCCCAATTTAGCCACGTGAGAAACATTGTTGCACGCGACAAAGGTTGCAGCGGGTACACCGAAAATTGTTACTTCGCAAGACAAGAAACATTTTGTGTTTTCGAAACACGGGCGATGTTTCCTAGTTTAGCCACTCGCGGAAACATGCAGGACACAAATGTTGCGCGCTACATGTGTCCTACGTTACCAGTAGCAAACATCGCACGCTTGTGTATCGGAAACACACAATGTTTCTTGTCTGGCGAGGAAACATTTTCGGTGTGCCGGCTACAAAAGTTGTCACAATATTTCTCGCGTGGCTAAATTGTGAAACATGAAGAAACATGCAGTGCACAATTGTTGCGCGCTACTTTATCCGTAGCTTAAGTGCTCTATTAACATTTCTCCGAGAGATGGCCGCGGAGGGGCCTGCATACGACAGTTTTTGTTTGTGTATAAAACTTGGAGATGAAGGTGAAAAACAACCAGCAATCGCTTCCCTACCTCATTCTTGTAGTCCTTGTTTATCTTGTGCTGTATGATCAACATGTTTCGCGTCTTCTCGAGCTCATTCACGGTGTCAGCGTGTGACGCCAGCAACTCTTGATGTTGTTTCTTCACTCCTGTTTGCGAAATCGTTATCTACTTTATGGCAGGTTCTCACTGGAACGTAAGCGCGATGCAAGCGACAGGATATCAAACTCATATATTTCCCTTATGTGGTTCATACTAGAACGCAAACGCAGACATTTTGTTCCCTTGCGCTTGTGATTGTGCGAGAGTCTAGTGACTGGAAGCAGCGAGGTGGTACTCACTACCGTCACATGCGAGTTTTCCGACGTATTTTTCTTTACTTATAACGTTTTGCATTTGGCTACTTTGCACTATGGTTTATAGAGAAACACGTCGAATTATCTATTTTTCAACTGATTTTGATCAATATTTCTGATAATATGAGCAATTTTATCTCCTTACCGGGTGGGGTCTGGTAACTAGTCAAACGCAAGATTCCTTTCTTTTGCAAAAAAAACCCACTTGCACTCTCCAAATATCAAAAATTCGAACGGTACATAACAGTTGGAAAAATCACCAGTCACAACGTTTATAATAAAAGCCTTTCTTTTAGAAATGCCATTTGCAAGTGTTTCTGTTAACACCTGACCCTGTATGTTCAAATCTAGTGAGCCTTTGGCAGTTAAGTTGGCTGCGTAGTCAATCACAATCGTGTGAGCCAATCGGATCCTTGTTCAGTGCACTCCTTTGGCTTGTTTTTCGAGACATGTCGCAACAGACATGTCGCACTAGGCGAAACTAGGAAAGGATCTGATTGACTCACGAGTTTGATTGACTACGCTTGATTTTCTTGACAAAAAATGGTCTTCGAAACGCTCTTGGCCTATTTCTTCAAACTTATAGTCTGACCTCATTGGCGTTGGTATTGCGAAAAGTTATCTTGCATGTCTGGGTGGATTCTTCAACTCAAAAAATGGAGGGCCGCCTTTTCGTTGCCATGGAAGCGTTAATTTAAACAAAACATGTAAACACATATAACGATCAATTGCATTTTTCTTGTAAAGTGGCTTGCCTTTCTGTGTATGTATAGCACGTGAGATACAGGCCATACCAGACCGAAGAGTCAACTAAAAACTGCTATAAGCCACCTTAGAGTGCAAATTTTCTTAGTTTTTTTATTAATAACACGCAATGGCAGTGGTTCAAAATACCTATTTTTTTGCAAAATACAGACAACGCTTCAAATCTACTAAGATACCTATTGTCTTGAATAAATTCCCGTTGATTTGCGATAAATGTGAAACTAATTATCTGAAAAACAGAAAAAATGAAGAACTTTTTCTAAACTGTAATGAATTTCTTCCGAGTTGCATAAATTACAAAAATAACATAGTGAGTTTTAAATCTCGTGTGTTATAGCCGAAATCTACCTCGTCGGTGCGAATGGAATCTCAGATGTATAGGTTTAAATAGTTTGAGCAAAAAACCTTGATTTTTTTTAAATGTAAACGAAGAAATTAGAAACAAACTTCGGTAGCAATAACATTTGCTGTCGTTTGTTTAGATATGTAAATTTTATGAAGTGGGGGACAAAACTTTCAGTAAACTTCACGCCATTGCTAAACTCTCTCAAAATAGGCTATAAGTCCGGGCAATAGACCAAATGACTGCAATTTTACTAGACCACACATCTGTAGTTTCTTAGTGCAATAAGGCTTATGGTTATCTATATATTAGAGGAAATGCAAACCCCGGTCGTATTATTATGCTTTAAATTTTGGTGGGGGACAATGCTTTCAGTAAACTTCGAAATTTTATATTTCCAAGAACTTATTTCCGATCTCAGTCAGAATGCCACATTTCGACATAAAAATCTATAGACCACAGTTGGCTCAGTTTGTTTCATTGTGGCGTTGCTTATTTTGACAATAAATCTAAAAAACCTGAAATACGCTAAAATTATCAAATTTTTGGGACACGAAAATGGCAAAGACGTTTTCACTAATAATATCGAAGAAGATGCATATATTGAAGAAAATACCATATAAGTTATTTCATTTAGCATTGGAACTTCGATTTATGGCAAATTTTGCGTTGTATGTTTTATCCATGAAGAAATAAGTAAAAATATTTTTACACCATGCGCTGAACGTGTGACGCTGGGACATGCAAATGTGCATAAAAACAGAGATATTTATAATGATTTTTCGATCCTAAAAACACTTTTTCACAAAAATTATTTTTCCAGGGAAAGATGAGTATTAGGTGCATAGACTTGTGCTTAGAGAATGAGCTTACTGCAAACCGATGCTTTAAAAATTGATTTTAACGGCAAAAATTGGCGAGTGAGTACCACCTCGCTGCTTCCAGTCAGTGTGAATCAAGTGAACACAAGCGCAACGCAAGCGCAAGGATATCAAACTCATATATTTCCCTCATTTGGTTCACACTAAAACGAAGCGCAAAAAAATCGGGACGTTGCGTTTCCTTGTGCTTGCGTCTAGGTGAATCAAGAGAACGCAAGCACAAGCAAACCAATTAATGTTGGTTTTAGGCTTGCGCTTGTGACGCTGTTGTTCACTTTGTTGCTTTGAACTTGCGTCCCTGCGCTTGTACTTGCATTCTTGTGTGAACCAGCCCTTGATTAAAATAGTCTCAAAGAAACATTATCACGCGGTGTGCGCGTGATCACTAAATATACAGCTGCATTAAGTTCGAATTTGATTGGTTGACAGAAATAAGGGACCAATGAGAATGCAAAGTAAACGCGAATACTTTTCGACACTCAACTGAAACCCGCTATTACCTTTTACTATGTGAGGCGACCTAAGTGAGATATTATATTATACGTTAATTATAAAAAGTCGTTAATTATGACCCGCATTTGATAGAAAAATAAAAAGGTCGATTACCTTTTTCTATCTCATCGTCTACTTTTTCGAGGAAATCCAGATCTTGGCTTCCTTTTTCTTTCCTTTGCTGTGGAAGAAAAAACCCATTAGCCAGGCGCGAGGGAGGTCGGAACTTAGAAATCTCTGCCCGACGACTTTAGTACAGACACAGGGCGCCCAAGATCATTGTTTGTGAAAAGTCGATCCTGTTCTGTCCCGTTAAAATGCCCCCTGTATCGTTAAAATGCTCTAAAAACGTAAAAATATTGTCACATTTTCAAATAAAAAAATCTTACCTCTGTACATTGTCTCTGTAATGCTTTGGAGTTCTTTGTAGTCCAGAAAATTGCCCCATATTGCGTAAAACAGCCTGTAAAAGGGGGGAAGTGGTGTCAGGAACTTTGGCTTTTACAGGCTGTTTTACGCAATATGGAGCAATTTTCTGGACTACAAAGAACTCCAAAGCATCACAGAGACAATGTACAGAAGTAAGATTTTTTTATTTGAAAATGTGACAATATTTTTACGTTTTTAGAGCATTTTAACGATACAAGGGGCATTTTAATTTGAAAATGTGACAATATTTTTACGTTTTTAGAGCATTTTAACGAACGCGATACAGGGGCATTTTAACGGGACAGAACAGGATCGACTTTTCACAAACATTGATCTTGGGCGCCCTGTGGTACAGACGCAGTCGTTAGACGAGGTCTGAAAGACCAAGGTCTGGGGTTTCACAGGGTGGACCCAGGCAGGATGTGGTTCATTGGTTTTACTCTATGATATTTTTTTCTTTTCTGTTGAATTTTTCCCCGAAATACCGCGTTTGCTCTTCGTGACCGATGCAAACAAAGTTTGCCGTAGTGACTTTGGACCCGTTTCGCGCAGATTTGCGCGAATTGTTCATCATTTCAAACAGGATGTAAGGGGAAATCTAGGAGAATTCCATGCTGTGAATTTGTTTAGTATAAATGGTGAAAGACACCACCATCACTTCCTCGTTTCATTAAAATGGGTTAGTTTTCATCACGAACTTCGGCATACGTCCATTAAAAGGATGCTTTAAGAAACAAAACAAACGCGGCTTTGATTGGACGTTTGCCCTCGGGCTTACTTTAGGGGCCGACCACTTGAGTTTTGAGGGGCAGGGGTACCGGGCACGGCATCTAAAAAAATCAAGGCAGTTTGTAGGGAAATTTTGAACTCTTTCGCGCGCGAAGCGCGCCAAAAATTTAGAGCCCAGCATGTGAAATTACCACATACAGGGTGCAAAGTCGTGCAGGATTTTTTTTCTACTCATTTACCTTCGCATGTTTTTTTTCTGGAGAACGTAGCTTGCAGGATATTTTTTTCAAAATCCCCCCCCCCACCTCCTCAAAAGTCAAATGGTCGGCCCCTTACCTTAATCAACACAAGCGCCTCCTCGAGTTCTTGAAAGTCCACCGCACTTTCCTGAAGACAAACAACAAAACACACAAATGAGGGCTGGAAATTAATTGAGAACCGCAACTCGTTGGCAACTCGTTGGCGCCCAGTTATTCGAAGAGAGCGACAAAAATTTCCCGCGTCTGAAGCATAGGCGTGACTGCGAGTTTCACTGAGCGCAAAAAGTGATTTAAAGGGTACCTATCGCTTCATTCAAGCTATAACAAACGAGCTATAATGAATGCGCGCAATGTATGTCGGTAGTTTTGACACATTTTACGAACTAAGTACCTAGACTGCGCGCTTTGCATCCTGGTATCCTGGGCATTTCTAAAAAAAAGACAGTCTTCGCGCTTACAGCAGGATTACATAATCTACGACTAAACCAGCACACAAGAAGCGAGCAATATGTGTGCCCTGCATGCTTTCCCACATGGCTAAACTAGTAAACGCGTGTGACTCGGAAACACAAAATACTTCCTATCTTGCGAAGAAACGTTTTTGTGTCCCGGCTGCAAAATTTGTCGCGCGCAACAATGTTTTTCTTAATTGAGAATCATGAAGGAAACACGTGCCCGGATACAATGTTGCGCGTTACATGTGTCCTAGCTTAGCCAGGACTTAAGCCTTGGTGTCGTCACACGCATGCGTAAATTGAACGGCCACACGCTCTTAAAGAGCCCTAGTCAGCCACTCCTTTGTTATTGTTTTCAGTCGATATGAGACAACAAACGTGTAGAAATCTTGAAATAGTCTTCTAAAAACAAAGTTTTATTATTCATTTATTGAATTCAATCGCAAATATTGCACTACATTCCCTAAATCAGCCGATGGAAATGGATGCTTTCTCTGTCTTGGTATGTTGCTAGGCTGACAAAATGGAGGCTGACAGAGGCTCTTTAAGCCTAGTTTCCATATAGTCTTATCTGTCGTATCAGTCAACCGTGACACAAAAGAAAAATTCCAATTTCCATTGTTTCACGGTCGACTGATGCAACAGATACGACAGATAAGACTATATGGAAACCAGGCTTTAGCACTAGTCAAGAACAGGATCCTGCGCGCGGCAGGAAAGGTCGCGGTCTCTATAGGAAATTATTTTCTAGCAGGAAAGAGTTTTCTTGCAAACAGGTCATGGCTACACAATCTGTATCAGCGATTAGTAATTTCATTCGCACAGAAAATTTTATAATCGGGAGCTCCGCTTTTAGCCAGTGGCTAAATCTATATATTATATATATATTTATATGCACGACTTACATGTAAACCAGCCCAATAGCTGTTGTAACTTTCGTGGTTAAATAAAGTATCATTCAGAAGAGAAGAACGACTCACCTTAGTGAAGAACTTCATTTTCTCCTTCAGGTCATCATACTGTCCCTTGAGCGTGAAGTGCTGTACTCTTAGCTGGCGCAGCTCCTCTTCGACCTTCTCCGCCGCCTCTGAAAACAAACAATTTATAATTTAAGCATCACCAAGAGTAACAATCTCATCTCTTTCATTGTTTTGCTGCGTGTTTGTTTGTTTGGTTATTTCCTCGCTAGCCCAAAGATAAAAAAGGACTACTAGCTGTTGATGCATTTGATTCTCGTGGCTTGGAATAAAATTCACATAGAGCAGATTTCGTATGACTGTGAAAAGTACCGTGACAAAGTTGTTCCGCGCCGCGACCGTGAGCGTACCGCGACTACGCGATTTCATTGGCGATTTAATTCCATTTACAGCAAGCCAGGTTCCGTACCGACACCGCGACAGTACCGCGCCGTACCGCGGCACTTTTCACAGTCATACGAAACCTGCACTATATTACGTATCACGGTGCCCTGTAAGTTGGTTATTTGGAAGTCTCTGTTTAATTTTATGGGAAAATGCTTAAAAAAATAGACACTTTTCTGACGCTAATGGAGAGGAATTATTTGGAATACATGTTGAATAATAAAACGAAGCAATGTGTATAAATGCAAATGAAGCTCGTATTTGGAAGTCTTTTGTACTCGTTGATATGTTGGTAGGTATTTCGACTTGAGGCTCCCACTGTATTTGTGCGCCTTTGAGATTTCGAAACTGGACTATTAGAACCATCAAAACCATTTCAGGTGACTCAAATTCAAAACACTGGAACTTCGCAATTTTTTGTCGGATTCAACTCAATACATATTTTACTAGTGAGGTGAATATTTTGTGGAAGCATAAAGGCCCGTCCACACGGCGCGATATTAGCTGCGATTTGAGGTGCGATTTTTGCGGCGATCGTCGTCGTCATATCGCGCGGTGTGAACGGCCGGCGATTTGGCTCTGCAATATTTGACAGTTTGTTGGCGATATGAAGAAATCGCACCCGCATCGAAGTGGAATCTGAACATGTTCAAAACGCCTGCGACGTCGCGGTGACATCGCAAGTGAGATCGCCATAAGATCGTCGACAGTTCACACCACGCGATATGATATCGCCATGGGATCGCCGCAAAAATCGCAGCATAAATCGCGCGGTGTGAACGGGCCATAAGACTGATTTCATGACATGACCCTGAAGAAGAGCTGACGTGAAAGCTTGAAACGTTGGCAACATCCGTCTGTCATTGATTACTGATTTCATGACAAAAGCACTTTGAGATCTCACCTCTTTCCGCGCTCAGTTTGTCTAAAATTTCGTTCTTTTCTTTGAGGTCGGAATTTAAGGTGGCTCGCAACTGCTCGATCTCCACCTAGGGAAAAAAACATTACCTTTGAATAGAGAATAGGGAACGCGTCTATGGTACTCTAAAATACGTGAGATACACCATGTGACATCTTACACCTTGGCAAAGCGCGCTAGAGAACCATTTTAGGTGCAAAATTAAACACTTGCTGTAACTTCGCGACTTTCAAACGTCCAAGAGGAAAACCTGGCAAAAACGTAGAGACAAAGGTAATCTTTACTCACCTCTTGTTGTCTAAACTTCACCCTGTGTTGTTTCTCTCTCTCCACGTCAAATGCGCTAAAAATACAGATGCGAATGGTCACGTTCTCACGTGAAAGTGATGTAGATAGCTTCTGTTATCCAAAAATTAAGCGCAGTTTTCGTCATCTATTGTTGTAATGTGCCAATCAAAGATTGATTGTTTCACAGAACAAAGGGCGCTATCAATCTATGATTGACCGATCCCGCATTCATTGTACAGTTCTACTCCCTAGTTACTGTTGCTAGGTCGGACACGCCAAAATTTTACTTTGGCATAGAGCATGGAAAATACACCGATTGCAGGAAAGTGTTAGAAGTTTGTTCATAGTACATGGGTTTTATATTTTCGTTACGAAAAGCTGAATAATTCATTAAAAATCTTCGAATTTCTAAATTGCTGTCGGACATTTTGAATTCCATATGGAAAACTGTCCATTGTTTGGCGATTAATTAATACGAAGACGGGATCGGTCTATTGGCACAGCATTCGAACGGCAACAGGGAAAAGCGCTATACTATATTTGCGCCTTCACAGTCAGACCGCCTCCCGGTTCGCTCAGTTGGTAAAGCGCTAGTCTGCCGAGCGGGATGTTGCGGGTTCATATATCGGCAGCACAAACATGTAGGATCTTTTTCTAAATAACTAAGAAAGTCCCGCCGTTACTCTGACATCTACAAATCTTCTTGAATAAGGACTTAAAACCGTAGGCAGGGTTCGTAGGCTTTCTGAATGACAAAAATCGAGGATTTTCCAGGAAGTCTTTAGTGATTTTTCCAGGAGTTTTTCTTGGGTAGAAATACCCCCTCCCAATCCCCCCTCCCCCCCCCCCCCCAAAAAAAAAAAAGTCTGGAGGATGTCATAATTTACAGCCCTAAATCAGATTCACTAAACTGACTGATTCAACCAAATTTGAGCTGAAACATTTTCCAGGATTTTCTTTAAAAATCTTTAAAAATTCCAGGACTTTCCAGGAAGGAAATGTAAATCCAGGATATTCCAGGACGCGTACGAACCCTGCGTAGATCCCGTCTCTCCGATGCACTACACCAACCTGAATCACAGGGGACGTCGGAAGTTGCCCATCCTTAGTACTAGTCTCACAACTTACAAACCCACTACACTGACCATGGAACCTCGTAATTGGAGACTCGCTCTCTGTGGGATTTCCCGGCCCTTGGGCAAATTGTGTAATTGAAAAAAGAGCAAACGAAATACAAACGACGGGGTAATGCTGTCTCTAGAGGGTCTCTAGGTAGGAATGCTCCCACGTCAGGAAAAACTCCCGACGATATCCATCTCTCTTCCTCACCTGTTGACGAGCTTGTTATTCGCCTCCTTCAGGATCTCGTTCTCAGCCTTCAGATCAGTTATCATCTGGACTTGCTGTGGAGGAAAAATACCTCAGTTATTATACACAAAAGGACACACCCAGAAACGCTGTGCTTATTACTGCCATTTCCACTATTCTGCAAATTCTATGCCAACTAAGAAACCGCGGTTTGGCTTCCATCAATAGAGTGCGTTTCTTTGGGAAAATCAGGATTCGGATTCTTGAATCCAAAAGTTTCGTTTCTTTTTAGAAATCCAAAAAAGGATTCTGAATCTACCGAATCCACTGTCGTCGTCGATTCAGGAGATTCAATCCAAATCCGGATTTGACGGATTCTGAATCCTTGCGTTTCTTTGGGAAAGGATTCGAAAAGAATACTTTGGGTCAGTGGTTTAGTATTATCACGCATGCGCTCTTCGCTTGCGAGAGGGTCGTCCAGCGACTGTTACCATGGCAAAAATCCTTTTTCGGATTCAGCGTTCCTTTCTATCTACAAAAATCCATGAAATTTCACGTCGAATCCGAATCCGGATTTTCCCAAAGAAACGCTACCGCGGGCTTTACGAGGTTTTTGAATTAATAAGGACTGTCCAGGCTTTAAAGCCACATTTTTCACTATAAAAAGCAAACAAAACATGCACTTGTCATAAGAGGTTTGATGGACAGAAGCCAAAACGCAGTTGTAGTAGTATTTAGTTCTCAACAAGAAGAGGCGGATTTTGTTAGTCGGATCTTCTTGTACATAGTTCTACCGTACCTCCGTCACAGACTTCTCCGACACTCCGCGAGACTTCAGTTCATTTTTTAACACGAGATTCTTGGTCTGCTCCTGGTGAAGAATCATACAAAATACATCACTTCAAACCAATCTAGAATGGGATTTAGAAAATAACACCTATGTTGTATTGTGAATGTGCGCATTCTGATTGGTTAAAAAGCGTGTTTGTAAGAGACCTGAGAAACACGATTGTCACGCAACGCTGTCGCGCGTGTGTATGTTATTTTCTAAAAGCAATAAAAATACTTTCTGCGTGCTCTCTGGTTTCTTACAAACACTCGGGGAATGTTGGTCGAACTGATAAAACTTGAAAGACACTCGCCTTCGGCTCGTGTCTTTCAAGTTTTGATCAGTTCTCCCAACATCCCCCTCGTGTTTGTAAGAAAGCAGAGAGCACGCGGAAAGTACTTTTATTGCTTAAGCAGAGTACTGATGTGAAACATCGTCACCTCTAGTAATTGACCGATCCCTATTTTGACGATAGCTCCGCCCACTCATAGCAAACAATAGGAAGTTTTCCCTACGGAATTCAAAATGTCCGAGCAATAAACTTGAATATCGAAGATTTTTCAATAATTATTCAGCTTTTCAAGATAAAAATATAAAATCCAAATTGCATGCAACAACTTCTAACACCTCCCTGCAATCGGTGTCTTTTCCGCGCTCTATGCCAAAGATAAAATTTGGCTTGTCCGACGTAGCAACAGTAACTAGGGGTATAACAATGAATGCAGGTCGGTGAATTGACTCCTGTTGTGACTTGTAATACTGGCGGATATTTTACGAGTTGCGGACGTATTTTTTCGAGTCCCGCACGGGCGAGGAAAAACGCGAGCTCAATGAGTAAAATGTCCGCAATTTTTTTTTTGAAAAAACATCTAAATTTAAGCAATAACACTTTCCGCGTGCTCTCTGCTTTCTTACAAACACGAGGGGGATGTTGGGAGAACTGATCAAAACTGGCTCGTGTCTTTCAAGTTTTATCAGTTCGACCAACATTCCCCGAGTGTTTGTAAGAAACGAGAGAGCACGCAGAAATAATTTTTATTGCTTTTAGAAAATAACAAACACACGCGCGACAGCGTTGCGTGACAATCGTGTTTCTCAGGTCATTCACAATACAACATAGGTGTTATTTTCTAAAATTATTTATTATAACTATCATTTATTATAACTTCTTTTCAAGATTCACTAGAAAACGTGTTTTGACTATAACAACATGATCGGGAAGCCATTCAAATGCGCGCGCAAAACCGGTTCGTAACCGGTTTGCTACAGTGTAATACCGTGTAAAAGGTTTTTGCCGTGTAATACGGCTGCGTGTCGGCCCTCAGTTTTGATCATATATGGTAAAATGACGTCACAGTCGACGTATAATAATGTTATCCAACCCTAGATTTGACTAGATATCTAAGACCCCGGTTACAAGGGTCCGGACGAATTTTTGAACGGGCGAATTCTGGCGGAACTGGACGAATTGTTGCACGGAAAGTGTGCAGGTTTGGGAGCTGCAAAAAACAGGTACAATTTTTGACCTCAAGGTTCCGTTTTCGTGTAAACACCGGAACCGTGCACGTTTTCGCACAGTTCTACGGTAATGGCCTGGAAACTAGCCCTTTTTAAATCGTGGATACGCGTAGCGTATTCACGAGTTATTGGAGTGGGCCAGATGTCACTCGCTCACTCGCTCATAACTCAAGTGTTAGCTCATGACGTCATCAAACTAGAAAAATTAATATCTCCAGAACGGAATATCGCTAGGTGGCCAAACTTGGACAAAGTTATCTGAGTGACAAAGGGCATCCAGCACTAAAGTCACATGACATTACGTCATCAATGACGTCATCAAAACTAGAAAAATTAATATCTCCAGAACGGAATATCGCTAGGTGGCCAAACTTGGACAAAGTTATCTGAGTGACAAAGGGCATCCAGCACTAAAGTTACATGACATTACGTCATCGATGACGTCATCAAAACTAGAAAAATTAATATCTCCAAACGGAATATCGCTAGGTGGCCAACTTGGACAAAGTTATCTGAGTGACAAAGGGCATCCAGCACTAAAGTCACATGACATTACGTCATCGATGACGTCATCAAAACCAGAAAAAATATTTCGAGAAGGGAAGGAAACAGGACCAAAATTCCATAACTAGTTGGATAAACAGTATCCACGATTTCACCGAGGCACTCGGTGCCTTTGATTAAGCGTATTCACGAGTTATTGTGGTGGGCCAGATGTCACTCGCTCGCTCACACATAACTCAAGTGTTAGCTCATGACGTCATCTAAACTAAACAAATTAATATCTCGAGAACGATACATCGCTTGGTGACCAAATTGCACAAAGTTATCTTAGTGACAAGGGGGTTCAGCAACAAAGTCACATGACTTTACGTCATCGATGACGTCATCAAAACTAGAAAAATTAATATATCGAGAAGAAAACATCGCTTGGTGACCAAACTTGCACAAAGTTATCTTAGTGACAAGGACGGTCCAGCAACAAAGTCACATGACATTACGTCATCGACGACGTCATCAAAACTAGAAAAAATAATATTTCGAGAAGGGAACATCGCTAGGTTACCAAAGTTGGGTAAAATTATCTTCGTGACAATAGGGGTCCAGCACCAAGGTCACGTGGTATAACGTCATGTCATCGATGACGTCATCACAACTAGAAAATTGATATCTCGGAAAGGGAACAGGACCAAAAGTCCAAAACTTGGATAACAGTATCCACGATTTCAGCGAGGCACTCGGTGCCTTTGATTAGGCGAGTTCATGTTACAAAGCGATCAAAACGTTGCACGTTCCCGTGTGAACACCTATGCAATATGTAACAAAATTTGCACGGTACCGTGTACACAGGTGTTCCATGTACCAAATTCGCCCGTTCAAAAATTCGTCCGGACCCGTGTAACCAGGGTCTAATGTAAACATACAACAACCCTACCTCTTTCAGTTTGGTATTCAGATGGTCCATGTCTTCAAGAACTTGGGCGTGACTGATCTTGACTTTTGATAAGTTCTATGAAAGAAAAAAGATAATAAGGGAAAAAAAAACTTGATTCTTAACACTATTCGTAAAAACCTCGTTAAAATTGGAACACTTGCAACACCTCTGTAACACCACCTACAACAGGGACGGCGGAACAGTCTGTGTGTGTGTGTGGGGGGGGGGGGGGGGGCTCATTAGTTAGATTGTATGACAAGATGGGGGCCGGATTTTAATGACAACGTATGAAAACTTGACGAAATATGTGGGACCCTGGACCCACCCGGCTACGCCGTCCCTGTACAAGATCAATAAGAAATTGATCAAAGTGTGTTGTTCCGAAAAGTATTGTTCCGAAGTCAATTACAACTTATTGCAAATGTATGGCTCGAAAGAGGACCTTCGCAGTTGGACCATTCCAGAAATTTTAGTCGCAAAACGTGAAAAATTAGTCGTGTGTTTTGGCCATGGTAACACCAGAAGTATGTTCTTCTTCTTGCTATTTGATAGATGCATATAATTTCCGATGCAAATCTTCGGCAGTTTTTCAAACGACACTAAGGTATCCGTCTAAGTTGGCTTTGTGCCGTGTAAGCAATTTTCAGCTGAATGTTATGATAAAGTATGCGCCTGCGATCTCCAGTTTTGGCTTCTTTTCGATCCAAATACAAAACTATACGGAGACACTGCAATGTGATTAAATGAGAACGAGATATACAAGCAAAAGTGCACGTGATTTACCTCCTCTAAGCTCGTGTACTTTGCTTGTAGTGCTTGAAGCTTGGTCATTTTGTCTTTGACTTCCCGTTGGAGTTTTATCAGGTCAACGTTATCTTGGAGATTTCCTCTGTTGAGAGAAATAGCGACACTTACGCCTCTTACCCAGAGTGGAAAGGGGAAGGGAAGGGGAAGGGGAAGGGGAAGGGGAAGGGGAAGGGGAAGGGGAAGGGGAAGGGGAAGGGGAAGGGGAAGGGGAAGGGAAGGGGAAGGGGAAGGGGAAGGGGAAAGGGGAAGGGGAAGGGGAAGGGGAAGGGGAAGGGGAAGGGGAAAGGGGAAGGGGAAGGGGAAGGGAAGGGGAAGGGGAAGGGGAAGGGGAAGGGGAAGGGGAAGGGGAAGGGGAAGGGGAAGGGGAAGGGGAAGGGGAAGGGGAAGGGGAAGGGGAAGGGGAAGGGGAAGGGGAAGGGGAAGGGGAAGGGGAAGGGGAAGGGGAAGGGGAAGGGGAAGGGGAAGGGGTCATGTCCTTCTGACACCCACCTCTGAACACCGGTCAACTGTTCGCGTGCCCTGGCCATTTCCTCCTGGTGCTCAAGCTCATTCTCTTCAATCTAAACAGGAGGAAAGCAAATGTTTTTCCTACCACTACAAACATCATTCTCGAATCTTATATTATAAACCATGTTATATTTGCCCTATAGGGGCGGTAAAGAATAGGCCTCGTGCACCAGAGGTCACGCAACCTCGTGCAAAAGACCTATTCTTCATTCTGATTGGTTCCTGGAGCGTCAACTCGCGGGCAATATTTCCCTACATGCATCCTGACCTACGTCAAGGTAACCGTTTGGGCGCGCTTGTTTTCGTTAAAAAAAATAGAGTTTGAAGAAAACAAATAAGTTATCTACCGGCTTTGGTTCGGTCCGTATAGGTAAAAACTATGGCCTCGCGGCATACAAAAATTTGACCTTAGCCTCCACAAGAAGAGATCAACAACGTCTCACATTTTTGCAGCATGCGCGATAAAACAAAATCTGATAATTTTGGGTTGCACATCATCTCACATAAAGGATCTTTAACAGACCTGGAGTTTCAGCTGCCTCTTGTCTTCTTCCAAGATTTGAATTTCATCTTCAAGTTGCCCAATCACCTCCTCCCTGTTCAGGGCAATTAGAAAGATTAATAGAAGAACACGAAGTGCATTACGGTACTTGTTGACCCATCTATACCGGCAACTGACACCATCACTGGAGAAGAGTTGGGTATGTTGTACTGTATCTATCACAAAACATCTGAGAAGGGCCAGGTATAACCTGCGAGCTCGCGTTCCAGTGTTTTTTTTTTCTTCGAATTCTGGCGCGGGATTCCTGTGTCGCGGAAAGGAGAGCCGGCAGGTAAAGACACAGGAATCCCGCGTGCCATAAAAATCAAATATCCGAAAAAAAAATGGAGAGCCGGCAAGCAGGCTAGGCCAGGTATATCCCTGCCAACATCACTTATTCTATTCATTAATTTGCTTATTTACATTGTTTGCCGCAAGGGCTAGGAAATCATACACAGAGCGAGGCTCTAATTATGAGGTTCCCTTAGTCGCTGTAGTGGGTTAAAGCATAGCAATATACCAAGCAATATACCAAGTCGGAGAAAGCATCCATTTCCATCGGTTGATTTAGAGAATATAGAGCAATTTTCTCGATTGAAATAGGTAAATCAAATCTGAAACTTTGCTTTTAGATGTTTATAAAGAGATTTCTACATGTAATTCCTCTTCTGCAATCGAACAAAAACAATAACAAAGGAGTGGCTGACACGAGCTCTTCGTGAGACCTTCACTGAGGATAGGCAGCTTCTGATCTCCCGTGGTTCCTTATAGACTGGTTTTCATATGTCGGGAACCGTCGGGAACGACCGGGGATCTGTGGTTTCCCAACCATCCCCGTCAATCCAGTCTTATGAAAACGCATGTCGGGAGTTGTCGGCGACATCGCCGATTGACTGGGATGCGGTTTCTATTTTCCCGATTGTATCCCAGATGATCGCCGACGTCGACGGTCGTCCGCGAAGCCACGTTTTCATATGTCGGGAACTGACTGGGACGGACGGGAAACAAGCCATCGCCGATCATTCCCGACAGTCCCGACATGAAAACCAGCCGTTAGCGTCTCTTTGTTTCCGATTAGTGTAGTGCATATAAGAAACTTTACACAAAGATCGATGAAGTAAAACAATACTTCAAGCTGGTGTGAGAATTCCCAAAGTGATAGCCTGACTATCTCCGCCCTCACTTTCTCACAGAAAAATAAAATTCCGCTGATACTCAGGCTACCAAAGTGACAATTATATCAACTGTTTACTGAGGTCCCAAAGTAAATAAAGTAAATAAACTTACAGTTCTCTCTTCTCCAGTCGTGCTTCTTCTAAAAGACTGTGGCCATATCTGTTGAAAATAACAGAGAATAAATAGGCATAATTGTACATGTTGGTAATGATAAAGCTTTCAAAGTCTTGTACACCTAAAAGCACATGGGCGTGTAGCAGGATCTTTTGTTTACAGTTTTAGCTCATTCGCATAAGCAATGTTCAGAATCCGACTGTTCGTTGGAGCTTTAAAATTAAACGTTTTGAACATCAGTAGTAGAGGACAGTGAATGGAACATAATTGGAAAATTTCAATATTTCATATAGCCTGAGTATCAGGCGGAATTTTATTTTTCTGTGAGAAAATATCTCAATTGTACACATCCAATGGACGTTTCCAGCTATAACGCACCGCGCGCTGCATGTCGGTAGATGTGAGACATTTGTCGAACAAACTGTTAAAAAAGCGCGCGCTGCATTCTGGTAGTTGTAGGACGTGGCTTGGGTATTTTCTGAACAAAGAAGAGCACAGGCGCTTATAAGCAATTATTGGATGAGGGTTTTGTGATTTCCAGAATAAACAATGTCGAGACAGGTGGAATCAGGCGAGGCCGTTAGGCCAATCTGATACAACAAAAATCACAAATCTGATACAACACGGCGTACAGACAGTAGTGTAGTACGCACCTTGGCTGGGGCAACAATGGTGGAGGGGTGGCTTTGGATCCAGGCCTGAAAATGCACAACAGTGAACTTGGAATTGCAAATCAAACAAAATCAATTGCTGGCTTGCACGTGACATCATTAGCAGCCAGGTTGGTGTAAAGACACAAAAGAAAGTTCTTTTTTTTCTTTGTTCTGTACACCAACATGGCCGCCGCGCTTTTGTGATTTTATTCCCATAGGAATGAGTGCAAACCAAGAATAGTGCGCTACTGGTACAAACATTCTTCCTGGATATACAAATGTCATACACATAGCAGGCATTTATTAGAGCTCTGTGTACAGGTACACAGACATGGAACTCTCACAAAGTACAGGCATGGCAGATCCAAGGGAGCTTTAGCCCTCATTTCGAAGTTCGAACAATCAGCTACCGAAATGCGTGTACTGCTTTTAAAGAGCCTGTGTCAGCCTGCATTTTGACAGCATAGCAACATACCAAGTCGCAGATAACATCAATTTCCATCGGCTGATTTAGAGAATATAGAGCAATGTTCTTGATTGAATTTGGTAAATCAAATCTGAAACTTTGCTTTTAGATGTTTATAAAGAGATTTCTACATGTAAATCATCTTCAAATATCAAACGAAAACGATAACACTAATGATGACCCACTTTTAAATCGGTCCACCATCATAAAAGTAATATATAGATTTAGGCACTGCCTAAAAGCGGAGCTCCCAGTCAATGTTATGCCATTTATAAAGCTTGGCTGGCGTCATTGTTGATGTCTCTATGACGCACACATCATTCATGAGACCACTTCGTTGCAGTCCTCTGGTGACCTAGACAATTCTACCAAATTGGTTGTCTTAGAGCCACGAGAAATAAACTTTTCAAACAAAGATGTCATCAGTGAGGTCACATCACATGACCATTTTGTTCCGCTCCTCTGGTGACCTAGACAATTCTACCCAAAGTTTGGTTATCTTAGAGTCTTCCCTTTACCAGATATGAATTTTTCGAGCAAGGATGGCGTCATCGGTGTCGTCACATCACCTGACCACTTTGTCTCGATCCTCTAATGACCTAGACAATTCTACCCAAGTTTGGGTGTCTCAGAGTATTCCCTTGACGAGATATGAAGTTTTTGAGCAAGGATGATGTCATCTATAACGTCACATCACGTAACGATGTTATTTTGCTTCTCTAATGACCTAGACAGGTCTACCTAAGTTTGGTTGTCTTACAGCCTTCCCTTCACGAGATATTAATTTTTCAAGCATAGATGACGTCATTGATGACGTCACATCACGTGACCACTAAATTCCACTCCTCTGGTGACCGTGGTGACCTAGACAACACTACCCAAGTTTAGTTCATTTAGAGTCTTCCCTTCCCACGAGAAATGAATGTCTCAATCATCATTCCGGGTTTCATGGGTTTTCTATCAATCAATCAATCAATCGTTTAATTCAAAGCCCATTGCAGACGGAGCCTGAATTACGGGAGAGGTCATTCAATCAATATAATAAATTACAAATTCAACATTTGATACTTAACAGAGACAAAATTGTTAAACCGATTTGTTCGGCCTAGTGTGGGCTGGACAGACTGGTGTCCTGACCTCAGGTTGTGGGTGCGCTCAAGCACCGTTGGCTTGTGTAAAACATGAATAGTGTTCTGAGACTTAATTACAAAGTTCTTACAAGCATCATCTCGCCGTAAGTATAACGGATCGAGACCTGCCAACTCGAGCGCCTCGTCATATGGAATGCCGGGAAAAATAACCCTCATGGCCTGTTTCTGTACACTCTCTAATAAATTACTTAAATACTGGGGAGCGCTGCCCAAGCAGGAGAAGCGTACTCGATGGTGGATCGTACGAGGTACGATGGAACTGTAAACGGGTACAAGATCCTCTGCAGACATCCCAGACTTCTTTAAGACCCGTAAACCGTAAAGACGTTTGACAGCCTTCTTGTACACAGTCTCACAATGTAAGTTCCAAGACAGATCGTCAGATATCTGCACACCAAGCAACTTATATGCCGGAACACGTTCAATAACTGTGCCGCCAATCAGCAAAGGACTTAAATAGTCGACTTGTACTGCAGGAAATCGATAACCATTTCTTTGCACTTCCTTGCATTTAGCTTCATATTCCGCTGGGCTGTAAACTTATTGATATCAGAGGCGACGATAGGCAGATAGCTAGGGGAATTACGGGGGATGAGCTCTACAACAGTGGCATCATCCACATACTTTAACCAAGTATTCTACTCCTCCGCTAATCTATTTACCAAAATTGCAAACAACAATGGTGCCACACGAGTTCCTTGGGGAATTCCACCACGAGGAGAAATAGGTGACGAGAGTTTCCCCTCCATTCTGACTCTCTGTTGCCGATCACATAGGAAGGCTTTGATCCAACGGATGAGAGAATCGTGAACATTGAGAAGTTCAAGCTCGTGTATCAGGCATGGTGGTCCACAAGATCAAACCCTTTGGAGAAATCCGTGAACAATACCCTTGCATACATATCCCCTTTGTCTAGACCTTCAAGAATGACGTGTAAAAAATAGACCAGCGCCTGCGTTGTCGATTTACCCTCAACTGCAAACTGCTTATCACCAAGTCACCTGTTTATAAAGCGATCATCAAGACACTTGTTTATAAAGCGATCTGCAAGTGAAGCCTTCAAGGACTTTTGAGAGTTGAGAAGTGAGCGAGATGGGACGTAGATCGGCTTTAATATCCTTAGGTGGACTGCACTTGGGTACAGTAGATGTGCTAAGAGATCGCGGGCGCAGCCGTAATCAGCTGTCATCGATGACGTCACATCACGTGACTGTGCTACAGCACCCCCTTTGTAGCAGAGACACAATATCCCAAGTATGGTTGTCTTAGCATGTTCCCTTGAGGAGAAATATTTTTTTCTTTGTATACCACGGGGTTCCCATGTGTACACAGACGGACGGACGGACACTATAGGTTTAATACCAGAAAAATAAAGAAAACAAAACGAAATAAAGAAAGCTTCTATAGAAGAAAACTTAGACAAACTTTCAAAGACCATAAGAGGAACTTTACACCAAAGTCACGTGCCCTTACGATGACGTCATTAAAATGGACCACAATGTCCGTGACGTTCAAAAATGAACTCCATGGTTACTCTATACGTTTTTCTCTTATCTATGGTGCTCAGCTCGCGCGGCGTGAGAGCTCCGCTATGAAATGTTCAACTGGCTGCTGCCCAACACACCTTATTTCGTTTCCCTGTACTCTCAGGTTCTTCTTCAATCTATTTCCTGAAGGAGTTCTTGCATGTAAGCCCTGAAACAGCAAATCCAGAATATGCTCACAAAATCGTTAGCAAAAAATGAAATGAAATCTATTATTTTTAGTGTCTCCAATATTTAACAGGTTAGGTACTGTCAGAAGCATAATAAGGGAGTTTGTTTCAACTGTGAGTTGCTTCTCGAACAGCCGGCTTATCGCCTCGAGACATACGGTGCTAGAGCATTCTCAGTCTGTGCACCAAGGCTATGGAATAATATTCCAGGCCCTTTTTAAAGATCATATTTAATTTCTTTTGTAATATCGTGTTTTCTTAATTTTAGTTTTTAATAATCGTGTTTAGGTTAACATATTTATATTTTTTATGATGTAAAGCGCACTTGGGCAATTTGGTAAGTGCGTTACATATGAATATGAAATTATTATTATTTACTTATTATTATTGTGGATTCGCTGCACATCATCACAAGTTTACAACTTGCCATGGGCAATAGGATAATCACAATGTCACTTGCTCTAGATTACTTGCAGCCCTTCTTCGGCGAACGTTTGTAAATCGAGGGAAATGCTTTTTTACCTGTGCTGTGCCGAGGGTACGTGTGCCTCAATTTGTATATGGTGCAAATTACTCAAGAGAGAGATGTGCCACAGGGGGAGAATGCCTTCTTTCAGCATTTTCCTCCCGTGGTGCGTCTCTCTCTCCTGAGTAACTCAACACAGATCCCATGACATCCTAAACAAATTGAAGCGTGTTGCAGGTAAAAAACAAAAAACGTTTGCCGAAGGTGCTGCAAGCAGTCTACACTTGCTCCCATTTTACAACTTTGCAAAACTCAAACCATGGGCAATAGGACAATAAGAATGTCACTTGCTCCCAGTTTTATAGTAACTTTGTCAACTACCATGGGCAGCAGGATAATAACAACATCATATGCTCATAATTTTACAGCTTTGTAAAAACCCATGGGCAATAGGACAATAAGAATGTCACTTGCTCCCAGTTTTATAGTAACTTTGTGGCAACTTAACCATGGGCAGCAGGAAAATAACAACATCATTTGCTCATAATTTTACAGCTTTGTAAAAACCCATGGGCAATAGGATAATCACAATGTCACTTCCTCACAGTTTTACAACTTTGTAAAACTCAAAACATGGGCAATAGGATAATAAGCGCAATGAAGTTTAACATTTTGGCTCTCTCTTATAGTCCAGACCAACCCATGTAGTTCAAAACAATGTCCAACAATTAATGGCCAGTACACGTCTGAAAATTGGGAGAGTTCAAGATATCTTACAATCATGTGATGTGATGTCATCAGAGTCAACCAATCCGTGTACAGCATTGAGCAAGTTTACGTACATGCAATTTCATCAGATGGCAGAATCTGTCTTTTTGGAGGAAAAATAATCTTAGTAGGACTTGATTGTACCTACAACTTACTGTGTTAATGCGTGGATTAACATGATCATAAGGGGTGGTTCTCTTCGTCTGGGTTTGGAGCTGTTGCTTGGCAACAGTGAGCTGTAAAAAATACAAACATAATATTTAGTGTATTATTCAGAATGAAGGAAATAGTTGCTGGGCTTTAATGTAAATAGTGTGCCATTATGCTAAAACACTGATTCAGAGCTAACAGTTAGACATTCTCGTACCCAGGGCTCCCTAGTTAGTCACCTCGTGGGTTGGGGCTTGAGTGGTGACAATCATTGACACATGTGCAGGTTTTGGGACAGAAACTTTGAGAAAAAGAACTTTCTGCAATTGCCTCAGGAAATTGCAACATACCAGTATAACAGTTGCAAAAGCGACCAAAATCTTTCACTTTTCGCCTTTGTCACAGAACCTGACACATGTGCAGGTTTTGGGACAGAAACTTTGAGAAAAAGAACTTTCTGCAATTGCCTCAGGAAATTGCAACATACCAGTATAACAGTTGCAAAAGCGACCAAAATCTTTCACTTTTCGCCTTTGTCACAGAAGCGCCATCTTGAATTTTTCAGCCCATTTATTCAGCATGGAAGCGAGGTCAAGCAGGGTGCGAGTTTTGCTCATGTTGGAAAGCGAAGCTTGATGCTGGGATTTATGGTGCAAACGTTGACCAAGCTACCACAAAGTACTCTTTATTTGTTTTAGAGCCAAAAGTTTGATTGGCTCATTGTTTTTTTCTGCTTTGCCGGGTCATTCTGGAAACAAAATGGCGGCGCGTGACAAAGGCGAATTGAGACTGAAAAGTGTCAATAGTCACAAATTAATTATATCCTTTACTTTTGTGTTACATAATGTAGGTTTGCCTACAAATAATATGCCACCAGAACTTCTCAGAACTTCTCGACCAAATGTATTCGACCAGTAAATTTTGAGCCCTGCCCAATGTTCAAAATCAGCCAATCTGACAATAATTCTATGGCTAACAACATAAACTGATATTTTTGTACTGTGCTCTGACCCCGAATGATTATTTGCTTCCACCGCCTAGAAATATGATTGAAATGGTAGATTAGATTGTGATACCTTGTTCTTGAGCAAGGAGTTTTGTTTCTCCAGTTCAATAATTTTATCCTGCAGATCAGCCATCTTCTCTTCTATCTCCACTTCCTTGCCCCTGGGAGCTGAAAAGGAAGGACATCCACAACAAAATCAGTACCATTTTATTTTCAATTATACTGAAAGTAACACTAAAGCTTAAATACTGGCTATTGCATTTTGAAAATAAGATTTTGGGGGTTCAAAAATTTCACTTGGAATTTTGATGGGCACAAATGAATTATTAATTATATAAACCTCAGTGTTTTACAGGGATTTCTGCCACTGAGAAAAACCATACATATTTTCACATCTGAAAATACAAAATATCAGCCAATATGTTTTCTTCCTTGTGGCCAATAAAAGGCGCTTCCCTGGAATACCTTATACAGTGTGGCAGCAGTGTTTCTTGTTTATATAATAAACAGAAAAATACATGGACGCTTGGAGATATGGAATTCATCTTCTCATGTTCAAATTTGATATCTCACTCGTTCGCTGTGCTCACTCGTTCAATATCAATGTGGACACTCAAAGATAAATTCCAAATCTCTACCTGCCAATGTATTATTCTCTATGGTATATCTATGTACCTTTAGGAATTAGGGGTATTACCATACAAAGTTGACATGGAAATTTTGCAATTGATCTGTGAGAGCAAGCTCTGCATTTTTAGACTGTAATCTTCATGAGATACCTATGTACATTGTATTTGGGGATTCTCAATTGCATGGGATGTTTAGGGGATTTCAATTTTGGTCATAGGATTTTTTGGGGTTTTGGAAAGTGATATTTTGGGGTTTTACTTTCATGTCTCATTTGCACCTTCCTGATGCAAAAAACGTACTGACTACCCCTTAATCAGCCTCCATAATTAAAAATACAGTTTACACTATATATCTTTACCTCCATCCAACTGGTCCCTTTTCTTCTTGTCTGACACAAGACGCAAGAGCTTTGTTGCCATTCTAAAAAAAAAGGCCAAGACACAGTTTAGAGACATTAATGGAAATACTATATTAGGGCAATGAAAAAGATTTTTGGACATTTTTATGGCCCAAGGAGCATTTGCACCTAAAATGGGTAAGGGATGCAAATGATGCTGCAAGGTTACACAAAATAATACACAATAGTACCTAGGGTATACAATGTACTACAGTGCACAGCACATTACCGGTACGCCAATAAGGTTACACAAAATAACATACCTCTTAATTTTCTCTTCTTGTTTCCTGGCATATTTCTTAAGATCCTATAAAACAAATAGAATGTCAGGGCCTTTATACTAGTACATGTACATGTAGCATAACTGACTATTAGAGCAGATTTCACATAACTGTCAGGACTTGTTATGTAATTGCGAGTGCTTCGCGTTCTCATTGGCTACTCATTTTTCTCAGCCAATCAAATTCTGTAGTAAATACAATTGTGTAATTACTTAGTAATTGGTTCGGCTTGCAATTGGCTAAGAAAAAAGCCATTTAGGAGCAAGTCATGATTTCTCGCGATTCTGATTGGGTAGTGATTGCTCAATTGCAATTGTTTTCACAACAGTCATGTGAAAACCGCTCTAGTATGAACTGAGATAAGGTGAGTATGGATCTGACATAGGAGTAGCAATTAACTAGGTACAATCACTGACAAAATTGTTGAGAATTTTATGTCTACAATTGTTACAGATTGCCATCTAAAAAATGTTGTTTTATCATCATCAAGTTTTGACTCATAGAAAACAAGAACGAGTAGTCTAATTGTCCTAGTAGAAACCCCCTAGCATACTAACTTCGAGTTGTTACTAAAACATTTTTTTTATGGTTTTAGAAAATTTTGCGCTAGCATTTTCGCTACTCACTATCTATTGAACAATTAGACCTCAAGGCCGAATGTGCTATGATGAATAGACCATGAGGCTGAAGGCCGAATGGTCTATTGATATCATAGCACATGAGGACGAGAGGTCTAATTGTTTTAGTATAAACCAACTAGTTGGTCGGTTTTGGCAATGAATGCCATTATTTTATGTTGAAAAAATCAAGTTTTCTTGCAAAGAAAGGTGGTGGTTTTGCCAGGCACGGTCTATCACTAATAGACCATTAGTAGCTCAGCCAATCAGAATGTAGGATTTGTAATAGACCATTAGTTGGTTTATACTAATTACAATTAGACCTCTCGCCCTCAAGGGCTACGGGCCAATAGCCCATGAGGCCGCAGGCGGAAGGGTAGCTGGACAAAAAAGTGAATTTTTTATGTTCAAAATTGGCGCTTTCATTACTAGAGGTCTATTGCCCCCAGTAGTGTAGCCAAATCAGAATGCAGCATTGGCAATAGTCCACTAGTTTGGTGATACTAATACGTTAAAGATGGTGAGTAGCAGAGCCAATCAGATTGGTGATAGTATGCAAGTGGGTTTCTACTAATAGTCAGGGCTTGAAGTTAAGAAATAATCAATATGTAATCATAATTTTACACCTTGCATCAACATTATAGCCATAGCCATACGTAGCCATAACTAATCAAAGATTTAGGTGTAAATCCACTAGGAGAACACTGCAGAAACTAAAAACACAGTCCTTATTTTACTCCTAAGTCTAAAAAGTTAGGTGTAAAAGGAAAATGTTTAGGCGTATTTACTATGCCTGTATTGGGCGCAATTTCAAGCCCTGATAGTATGTAGGGGTACATAATGTAAAACTTAGTTGTGTTTGTCAGATTTTACGTACTGTATTTTCTTCCTGGAGCCTCAAGAACTTATCTTCCAGTTCCTCTCTGCTGATCTTAGAGATGAGCTGCTTGGCATGGACCTCACTGAATGGCCGTCCATCTGAAAATAATTAAATTTTTAGCACTGGTACAGTACTATACAGTAACATACATTTTAGGAAAAGAATCATACAAAGCATACTGTATACTTGGGGATTACCCAGGGCCCGGCATGGTTGCCAATGGCAACTAGATTGAGGATTTGGCAAGCACAATAATTTCAACTTACTCGCGTTACAGTAAAATGTGCTAAACTGACAAAAAATCAAGCTTTTTGCTGAGTTTCTGAATTTTGATGTAATCGAAAATGGCGATGAATCAGCGCATTTTTGGTGTGAATTTACAGTGGAATTCACTTGCCATGTGATAAATTTATCTATAACATTTGCAGATCTGAAATTTGGAGGTTGACAGCCATGCATTGTAACTTTGTAAAAGCCATCTCTTGTGAGCACAGCCTAGTTCACTTTCTCTGTCTCTTTCTACATGTCAAAGTTATCAACTCCCAGAGCACACAAATCTAGAGATTTTCTAAAAATAAAACAAACTACATAAAAAATGCTCAAGGGTGTTATGCAGGAGAAAATGTACATTAAACTAATTTTGTGATTTTTCATCCTTATCAAAAACGACTTAATTATGGCATCAATTTAAAAAATACTTGATAATAATATGAGAAAAAATATTTCTTTGGTGAGAAAAGACTATGTGAAGTATAGGCGTTCTGATAGATAGTAATTATTTGTAGAGAAAAGACTATGTGAAGTTTAGGCATTCTGATAGAAAGTAATTGTACCTATTTAGCGTCCACACTGCCTGCCTTGATTAGCTTCGCTATTTGCAGTTATACAACAACACAAGTAAATCGTGCGCTCTGAATGGGCGAGAGTCATGTTGCTATAAGAGTATAGATACAATGGTTGACAAAAATCCATGTTTGTTGTTGTATAAAACAAATAGATCTAGTTTTTTGTGCATATGTACTGTAATAGATACACAGAAGATGTCAAAGAATGTCATGAACAGCAGTCACGCAACTCAACTGCGACTTGTTGCATACTTTTTTGTTTATGACATTCTGTGACGTCATCTGTGTATCTATTACAGTACACATGCATGCAAAACGAGATCTATTTGTGAAGTAGTGTGCGTTTTCAATTTATGAATCAAAAATAATAAGTAATTAAAGATTGAAAGATTGATTGAAAAAAAATGTATGAGAATAAAGCAGATTTTCTACCCTTGAGACAAGACGCAAAATCTTGAGAATCATAGTGTTCTGTCCAGGAGTATTCTATAAATAGGGCTGGAAACAAGTTTTCCTTCTTTGTGCCTATATTTGTATGAATGTAACTTATTGTTGTGTGTTGGCCTTTGCTCATGTCAAAGACACACTAACATTTTACCCTGTACTTACGACGTTCGCAATATGAAGAAAACAAAATTACCTATATCAGTTCCCTGATCAGCAGCAGGAATAGTGTCCATGTTTGGTGTCGGCATTGAATCCTAACTCACAACAACAACAATACGATGCTGCCGCTTGTCTCTCCCACCAACGGGAGAAACCATCATAACAACCCAATAAACTTCACGAAATAACGTCATAAACCACACAATATGGGCATGGTTCCGCAAAAGCAGATCAGAAGCAATACAGTAAATGTTTCCCTTTCTTCTCTAGGCGCCAATTTCGTAACTATCCACATAAAAAACTTTGAAACTCTTCAACACTTTCAGCACAAGATAGCCGCCATTTTTGTTCAAAAGTATTCGGTTCAGGCGCATGCGCAGATACCTCGACGCTTTGGCTTTGTTTTTATGTCCTGTTTTGCGTTTTGCAGTTAAAACTTCACTTCTGTCTTGCATTAAAAATAATATAAAAGAAAGAAAGCTAAAATTTTACAAACAATGTAGATGTCATCGTTTTGTAATTTTCCGAAATAATAAAAAGTACCGCGCCACAGGGCTCCCACGCGTTTTCTAAAAGCGCCACGAGCCCGCGATCTTTATGTACCACAAATAAAAAAAGTTTAGACTGTTTGGCCTTAAAAGTTCCTCCATAAAATGCGATGTTTTTGCCTACAGGAAGAACTCTATTGCGATCTTGGATCTTCAATGAATCAGGGAGTGTTCTGAAGTCTTTCCTACGGATTAACAGGTCGCACAACTCCGTTCGCGGGATGAAAGTCATACTTGGTGAGTAACCGGTTGATGGGGGGTTACGTAATAAGCTTAGTTCTATTAAAGGGACTGAAATGGAAATCTTTTCCTTCATTTTGGTTGGGAGAGTGCGAGAAGTTAGCCTAGTTAATATAAACATATTATCTTCTTTCAAATGTTTCATGTTCTAAAGCTTCAAGAGGACTAAAGTTCCCACCCATGCGGCATTGTTGACAATCAGTAACTTTATGTTGCATAATCTGGGCCACAATCATGGTTGTGAAGAGAGTGATAATAATGTATGTTTGAATTTGAGGGGCTATGTTAGTTGCTGGGATTGGACAGTGCAACGCAACTTGCTTGAGAGACTTCCCTCCCCTGGTATCAGTCCACTAGTAAATAAATACTATATGTGTACGGCAGGTACAAAACGCAGGTCACAAGTAGACTCGTTCTATTGTTGACCTGCGTTTTGTACCTGCCGATCTGTGTAGCTGAATATAATCACTAGACTTTCTCAAATTTTCAATGCTTGTTATTTTGCTATAAGCCTCTGGATAGACCTTTTAATAGCAAAGGATAAATCAACAGAGCATGAGTGGAGAGGAAACACCCTGTTTACAAAATCGTGAAGAAATGTGATTGAAAAAAATTTAAAAGATTACAGATCTGCAAGTATGTTTGAATAGGCCTTTTGCAGTTCGTCTGTCACATGGTACAGTAGTACTGGAGAACAAACAAAATAGAAACGTATCTGACCTGTAATCTTTTAACCTGTTCATAAATAACTTGGTCATTTATCTTTGAATATGCCAGTTGTTATCAGTGAAATTTCTTTGCGATTTTGTAAACAAGTCAACTAAAAAGTTTGTTTGCCCTCCAGTCATGCTCGGTTGATTAACCCTTGGGAATCTAGAGGTCTATAATTCAAGGGGTAGCAATGGGTCCCTAAAATATCAAGAGTCTCGCCAAATTTTAGTAGAGTCTCGGAATCTCAGAAGTTTTAACGTGCGTCTCGGAACCTCGGATTTTCACCATCAAACTTTTAAATACATATATGTTATTTACCGGCTAGGAGGTCCGTCTAGGGAAAAACTGTGACCGAGGGCTGGAATATGTTGACCGAGGCCGGAGGCCGAGGTCAACATTTTCCAGGCCGAGGTCACAGTTTTTTCCTATACGGACCGACCTAAAGCCGGTAAATAACTTATTTATTTTTTTCCAACTCAAAAATTTCATTTTTTCGATGAAAACAAGCACGCAAAAATGGTTACCGTGACCTAGGTCAGAGATGGGAAAATATTGCCCCGGGGGGTGTGCTCTAAGAACCAATCAGAATGCAGAATTGGTTACCGTGCCCTAGAGGAAAAAAATAAATAAATTTTCTCTCCGTCTCGTGCTCGGATTTTAAACTGCAAGTCTCGGCGTCTTGGATTTACCCATCATTACCCCAGAATTCATAGACTAGGGAAACAACAAGCAATGACTGTTCCGCTGCAAATGGCCTATTTGTTCGCTCTCCAGTACAACCATGTGATACCTAGATGAACTGCACAGTGCCTACTGTATTGCTTGGCTTTAATATTTGCTTATTTCAATTTTCAAGGTGGAGGATCAGGCTTTATAGGCAATAACCTCAAGTCAGCTCTGCAGACTAAAGGACATGAGGTTCTCATCATCTCAAGATCAAAAGGACCTGGAAGAATAACATGGGTGAGCAAACTTTTTGGATGTTGCCCAGCAAATAAAGCAGGGCCCACAGAGAGGGAGGGGCTAGGGGGGCTGTGCCCCCCCCCCCCCCCCAACTTTTTCTGCACAAAAAATAATTTAAGTGAAGAATAGACCTTTTTCCAAAATGGCCGCCGCAAATTCACATGTCTTAAAATTAAACTTACTGAAAATGAAATACTGTCACTAGAAAAAGTATCCTCACATTAGTAATCCTTTAAATTTTTGTTATGCCAAATGCCATGTCGGCTGAGAAATTAGAGTCTGAAAATTTAAAATTTTACAGAGATTTGTATGACTGGGGGTATGACGCATACCCCACGTCATACAAACGTCTGTAAATTTTCAAATTTTCAACGTTCCTTTTCTCGAAAGATATTGGATATATTGGAGCGAAATTTTGTAGTTTTACTAAAGTGATGATGGGTCATCTATTTCTTTGTGTTCATTTTTAACAAAAATCGATTTGAATTTTCGGCGGCCATTTTGGAAAAAGGTCTATTGTGGTGAATGTATTCCATAATACAATGTAAGTATCAATTGGGCTAGACCAAAAACCGGTATGGGAAAATCTCTGACGTAATGTTGTGGTATGATCACTGTCCATGCGCCGGTAGCATAATTAAAAACCTACCGGTATGGTGGCGAGAGTAGAAATATAGCTCCCCCACTTTCAAGCATGCTCCGCTCGCCCTGTACAGTAGTTTCAGAGTTGTCCTATGGGATCTACAATTTTCACAAATTACTGTGGGGGACATACTGTAGACCCCAAGGGGTACTTGTAGGTTAAAAATGTAGGGATGATTGCCGGGAAGCCTGAATTTCCACCCTAAAAATACCCTAATACTTCTCAATCATGAAATACCCTTTAAATACAGGGATGTCAACCCCAGGACTTCAAAACACTGCAGATTGCCTAGGAATTTCGTGAAATTCTCCCTGGAGAAATACAGTAATTAATATATGGCCATCATTCAATTTTTCCTGGAAGATGGAGCGAAAAATCTTGAGACTTCCAGCAAAGCAGGTAGAGGACGTCCCTAAAAATGCCAAAGTTTATTGCCATCCTAGACATTAGCGTAAGCTATATATTAGGAAAATTTATTGAAGCATTAAGCATTTAAGCATTTAAACTAACCCCTAAAAATTAATATGATGGTCATACATACCATGTTAATATTTAGTGCCCCAGGCCTCATCCTGAAAGCAAGATGTCAGTCATGGAAAAAACTTGCCCAACCTGCCCATCAAAAATCTAATGGTCCATCCCTTTAAAAAATAATTGTGTTTTTATCTATAACAAAGGATGAAGTTGCCAGATCTGGTCTCCCTGAGTGTCAGGCAGTAGTCAACCTTGCTGGAGAGCATATCCTTAATCCACTGAGAAGGTAAATAACCTATAATAGCAGAGCTCTGGCATGGCATGAAGTCCCAAGCCAGCGGAGTACCATACATAAGAAAATAATAATACAAATACAGTAGCTCATCAGAGTTCATTTTTTTATTTTTTCAACGTCATGGGCATTCTTGCTCATTTTGATGACGTTGTGTCAAGTTGTGGTTCATGACTTTGGTGTAGAATTCCTCTGATGGCCTTTTAAAGTTTGTCCAAGTTTGGCTTACATAGAAGCTTCCCTACAGGAGATATGATTTAGAACAGTTACATGTTGTGTGCATGTATATTTCTGTATCAATTCATAAAATGTTAATAAAAAATTTTCAGGGAGAAATATGCTTGGGCAACAAGAAAATCAAAGTTTAATTATGTTTAAGGGTCTTAAGATAATAACCTCTGTACATACAATAAAAGATTCTATAACAAAGAAAGAGAAAAGCAAACAACTTTTTCTTCAGATGGGACGACAATTATAAATCAGATGTGACAAAGAGTCGTGTGGAATCCAGCAGACTGCTTGCTGAAAAGATATCTGAGTCCACATCCCCTCCTGAAGTTTTTGTCTGCACCACAGCTGTTGGTAAGTTTGAATTCATTCTAAAGGCCCGTTTACACAAGCAATTTTTGCTGCAGTTTTTGTCGCGCGAGTCGCGGCGATTTTTCTCGCACGTACGCGTCAACTCAAAATCACTAATGTAAACTACATATGTGCAACTCGGCGCGATCTGCCGCAATTTTTGTCGCGTGATGTCGCGGAGATTTCAAACATCTCCGAAACTCTTTGCAACTTGATGCGATTTGAAGAAAAGAGAGCACAGAAATCGCACCGGATTTGCATCTCGTTTACACTAGAGAGATGGTAACTAAGGCCGTTTCACATCGTTCTTGCAGCGATGTTTGGGAAAAAACTATAGAAAAGTTAGTCAACATGCTATTTTAACATTGTTTGTGCAGAATTTTTAAAAACCGAAACTTTGGTGGTTATAGCCTACTAGTAGCGAAAAGTGTCGGGTTTGAAAGCCAGAAAATGGCAAATGACCACACCAGAAGACGTTTTTGGCTATGCAAAAAGTATTTGACTAAAACAATTATTCCTCTCGCCCTCATGGCCTCTGAGTCAATAGCCCATGAGACCAATATTCACGTTGCATTCGGAAATGAAAAGCATGTATCCGGTAAAACCTTTTTAGCACCTGATCCCCTCATGTTTGAACTTCTCTCAGGCTACTATCCGCCAAGTGAGACGGTTGACTACGACGAGGACTCCCCGCCAAGCAATTCAGACTTCTTCACTCGTCTGTGTGCTGAATGGGAGGCAAGCACTCAGCTTCGAGAAGGATGTCAAACGCGCCATGTCATTACTAGACTAGGGATTGTGTTGGGAAGAAACGGAGGGATTATGCAGCAAGCTTACTGGCCTTTTTTCTTCGGTGTGGGAGGTATGTAAAGGCGTCAACTCAAAATCATTACAGTTAAAATCGTTGCATCGCGAACCGCGCTTTCAAAACATCTATTTCTTTTTGGTTTTCGCCTAGTGCAGTTAACTGGCTTCCCTCTGAACTAAAACCAGGCGACTGCACTAGGCGAAACAGAAATTTAAGTTTTCTATCAAATTCAATTTTCTAAATTCATATTAGTCTCTCCCATTTCGCTTTCTCTTTCATCACTTGCCATCACCGACGTAATGTGTTTTTTTTTGTCCGTTTTTATTACATTTATTGTTTTGTGTTGTTTGTATTTGTGCCTCGTCTGACTTATTCATTTAATTGTACTTATTATATAGCTCGTGTTTATTCGATCAAAACGCGCGCTCTGATTGGTTCTATCATGGTCACGTGGCGGGCTACAAATCCAATGTAGCCCGCGCGGGCTACAATTAAAAAATTGTTGCCCGCGCGGGCGACATCGCTAGAGCGAGAAATTTCGGCGGATGATTTTTTTTATTATTTTACCGTATTTTCTTTTTGCTATATAATAAAACACTTAATGACTGCACCCTCGGGAAACAGCGAGTTTTGTTTTCCCTCGAATCTCGATGTTTCCCTCGACTTCGTCTCGGGAAACATCGAGATTCTCGGGAAAACAAAACTCGCTGTTTCCCTCGGAAGCAGTCATTAAGTGTATAATATAGCCCTGCTGCCTAGCTCGATTAGCTTGTGAGTTATTTTCTAGGCAGCATCATATCCAACGCATGTTTTTAGTTTTTCATTCTGTATATAATGTTCAGTGTTGATATGTAAATAAAGAAATTTGTTGTTGTTGTTGTTGTAGATAGTTTTTATTGGCGGAACAGCAAAGTCCAAAATCAAAACATAATTTGATGTTTTTAATAATAATAATATAATAATAATTTATATAGCGCCTATACATATATGTTCTAGGCGCTTTACATCCATTAAAAGCAATAATAACAATTTGATAAAAAGTGAAAACCACTAAAACAATACAAATAGTAAAAACATGGTTATCCTAATAAAAAAATTCTAATTGAGAACATGGGTCGCGATAGCCTGAATTTCAGCCGTCTTTTCTTCCTACACTCCAACGTGGAAGACAAGACGGCTGAAATTCAGGCTAGGGTCGCGCGATGCAACGGCTTTAGCTGTGATGTAAACTAGGTGCAACTCGGTGCAATCTGCCGCGATTTTTGTCGTGGAGATTTCAACATGTTCCAAACTCTTTGCAACTTGAAGCGATTTGAAGAAAGGAGAGCACAGAAATCGCACCGGATTTGCATCTCGTTTAAACAAGAGCGTCGGAATTACAACTCGCGCGTTAAAAATCTCCGCGACAAATGCAACAAAAATCGCAAGTGTAAACCGCCCTTATAAGAAGGCTTGAAATAGTTTTTCCGTGATGGTGCACTAGTAAGTTATTTGCAGTTTGTTTCCTTGCGCTTCTACCAATCAATCTGATCCTCCGATATAATAATACTGATGAGTATGTGGTGCAAATGCACTACAGCTTGTGACGAGAATGGTAGCCATAGCAACACACGACATGCCATATTTTTTCAAAATAAATATCTCGAGAAATCCGCAGTAAATTTTTCTCAAAATCGCAAATAATGAGCGCGATAAAGAGTAGTTTCATTAAGTTGAAAATAGAAAATATATATCAGTAGGAACATGCACACGTCAGCAAAACCTGTTTTTCTTGAATATTTTTTTAGATAAAATTTGTCAACAAATTTCCAGCAGCTCAGGCTGATAACAATTAAAAATATATCCAGGTTTTATATAATTGCGTGCGCAGTGAGCATGTCACAAAACAATTTGGGCGCCCATTGCAAGATAATGTTGGCTCCTTTGTATGGTTCCTGCTTCAGAAACGTTTTTTTTTCCTCCCAGGTATAATTGGCAGTGGCAATCAGGTCTTCCCTTGGGTACACATTCAGGATACCTGTGGTATCATTATACATGCTATAGAGAACAGTCACGTGACGGGTGTGCTGAACGTTGTTGGACCAGAAATAGCAACTAACCGGGACTTCACCAAGCTTCTCGCGGGATCCCTGTGGCGCCCGGCTATTTTCCCTATGCCATCGTTTGTAGTGAATGCGGTGTTCAGCTCTGAGAGGGGAACCATGCTGTTACAGGGGCAGAGAGTCCATCCGAAACGAACTCTTGAAAGCGGATATAAATTTAAGTTCCCTGATTTGAAATCAGCAATCGAAAATGTTGTTAAATAAAGCACCTTACTGAGCAAAGTAAGTAGATCTCTCGGTGTCGCGAAATTTATTTAGAGAGCCCTAGAGCTCTGTACGGGATTCCTGTGCTCGGGGACCCAGCCCGCGTGCTTCCTCATTTTCCATCCCCGAGCACAGGAACCCCGCTCAGCAAACAACAGGGACTAGACTGAATAATACTGTATATTAGGTGACTTGGGAAGAACACGAAGAAGGAGTTGTACAGTTCCAGACAGTGGGTTTTGAAGTATCAAACACTAGAGAGCGTGTTTCCAGGATTTCAAACACAGAGAAGGGGGTTGATAAAAAAAAAAACAGGAATCCAGAGCCGATTTTCTTTGTAGACTGCTTGCATGCCCTTCTTTGGCGAACAAAGAAATGTATGTAAAGAAATGTATGTAAAGAAATGTATGTAAAGAAATGTATGTAAAGAAATGTATGTAAAAAAATGTATGTAAAGATATGTATGTAAAGAAATGTATGTAAAGAAATGTGTGTTAGCTTTCTTCAATATGACAGCTCTCAGTGGCAGACACTCGCTACCGATGGCTCCGTTATCGAGTCTGTCAAGTCTTTTAAGCTGCTTGGCATTTACATCGCCAGCGACTTTGACATGGTGACTTCATATTGAAGAAAGCAAACAAACGTCTCATTACCGTATGTTGTAGGGGTATTAAGAGCACTTTATTTGACAACTACAACATTCCGAGGAGATGTCACATGATTTTATTTCAATATTTACATTTACGTAATTTTTTTACAGCGACAACGTTACATGTTTCTTTCACAGTACCCAACATGACTAGAGCTTGGATCGCCTGCGTCTCAATACTGCATAATTCTTCGAATTCCGACTCTTAATCCATCTGTCCTGTATCTTGGCGTCCGCCAATCAAAGTTTCTAACGACAATTAACCTGTTTCTTGAGTCTCTTCTGAAATAGATACTTCCTCGTGCAAAGGCGCGTAGCTAGTGATTTTCGAGGCGAGGGCGACTGGGAAGAAACTAGCGCGAAAGGCCACGCGGGAAGGGCGAGGAGGTCTTCTCGGACGTTTTTCAATGGCAGTTGACTTGGGGAGAAGATCCTGGGAGAGGCGTATTCACATTATCGTCGCGTTTCGCAACAAAGGACAACGTCGTTTCCGTGTCCTCAAACAGTGGTCATGTGACTTAGCCTCCCCCAGGGTCTTGTGCTCTATCAACCGCCATCTTGAAAATTACCCAGAAGACCCTGGGGACGAGGTTGAGACATCATTGATGATGACGTCATGACACGTCACGTCCCCAAGGGATTATGTGCCTCTTACTCTCTTGTTCCATTTCAGATCACGTGCCACATTCATTTGAATAATCTTTTTGGGTTGCTTTCGGTGCGTAGCAGAAAAACAAAGTAACAATACTCATGGGAATGCCGCGTGATCTGAAATGGAGAAACATATTACGCCCCAGGTAAGAATGGTTTTCTCACGTTTTGTTGCCATTTTCAAGGAATAAAAAAGGGTTCCCACGCCGTACACTGACGGACAGCGTACGCTAGGTTTTTTGTACATAAAGAAAGAAAACAAATGATACATCTCACGAAAGGAACCAACTATTGCAGAGTTTCATATCGTAAGTCCATGGGGCGAATCTTTTGATATTAGAATTATTAGCAGACGATCTAAATAACAAGAAAGAGCATGTTGAAGTTTACAAAACGCCGAAGTTTGGTGATAGTCAGGTAAATACTGAATGAGACAGCCGTTCAAAAACTCCAAAATTTAATAGAGACTTGAGAGTCCGTATGGCAAATCATATAATATATAGATTTAGCCACTGGCTTAAAGCGGAGCTCCTGGTTATAAAATTTTCTGTGTGAATGAAAGGGATTCCCATGTGTACATGGTTTACATGGTTGCTTTAGAGTCTTCCCTTCACGAGATATTAATTTTTCAAGCATAGATGACGTCATCGATGACGTCATATTACGTGACCACTTCATCTCGCTCATCTAGTGACCTAGACTACACTACCAAAGTTTGGTTGTTTTAGAGTCCTCCCTTCACGAGATATAAATTTTTCAAGCATAGATGACGTCATCGCTGACGTCATATCACGAGACCACCTCATTTCGCTCATCTGGTGACCTAGACTACACTACACAAGTTTGGTTGTTTTAGAGTCTTCCCTTCACGAGATATTGATTTTTCAAGCATAGATGACGTCATCGATGACGTCATATCACGAGACCACTTCATTTCGCTCATCTGGTGACCTAGACTACGCTACCAAAGTTTGATTGGTTTAGAGTCTTCCCTTCGCGAGATATTGATTTTTCAAGCACATATGACGTCATCGATGACGTCATATCACGTGACCACCTCATTTCGCTCATCTGGTGACCTAGACTACAGTACTTTGTTTTAGAGTCTTCCCTTCACTAGATATTGATTTTTTCAAGCATAGATGACGTCATCGATGACGTCACATCACGTGACCTCTTCATTTCGCTCATCTGGTGACCTCGATTACATTACCCAAGTTTGGTTGGTTAGAGTCTTCCTTTCATGAGATATTCATTTTTCAAGCGTAGATGACGTCATCGATGACGTCATATCACGCGACCACCTCAGTTCGCTCATCTGGTGGCCTAGACTACACTACCCAAGTTTTGTAGTCTTAGAGTCTTCCCTTCACGAGATATTGATTTTTCAAGCATAGATGACGTCATCGATGACGTCATATCACGTGACCACCTCGTTTCGCTCATCTGGTGGCCTAGACTACACTACCCAAGTTTGGTTGTTTTAGAGTCTTCCCTTCACGAGATATTGATTTTTCAAGCATAGATGACGTCATCGATGACGTCACATCACGTGTCCGTGTTACAGCCCCCTTTGGCATAGACAAAATATCCCAAGTATGGTTGTCTTAGCATGTTCCTTTGAGGAGATATATTTTTTTCTTTGCATACCACAGGGTTCCCATGTTTACACGGACGGACGGACGACGGACGGACGGACGGCGTTACCAGAAAAATAAAGAAAAAATCATATCTCCCGAAGGGTAGCTTCTATAGAAGCCAAACTTGGACAAAGTTTCAAAGACCATAAGAGGAACTCTACACCAAAGTCACGTGCTCTTACGTCATCAATGACGTCATCAAAATGATCCATAATGCCCGTGACGTTCAAAAATCAACTCGATAGTATACTATACGTTTTTCCCTTAGGTATGGTGCTCCGCTTACGCGGGCCTTCGGCCCGCGCAGGAGCTCCGCTATAACTTATACTCTATTCACCTGTGAACGAGTATAAAACATTTCTAGCAAAACTTCATTAAAACAACAAGGAGGAGCGAGCATCTCATTTATTGATGCTCTGTCGAACAAGTCTTTCTTCTTTACAGCTAAAACCGTTGCATCGCGACCCACGTTTTCAGAAACATCAAATCATGTTTTGAATTTTAATTGACTTTGCTGTTCCGCCAATCAAACTATCTGAGCCAATGAAACGCTTGCCCTGTTTCGCCTAGTGCAGTAAACTGGCTTCTGAAATAAAACCAGACAACATCGCGACGGAAAGCCAGGCAAGCATCTGATTGGCTCATAAGATTTGACTGGCGGAACAGCAAAGCCAAAAAGAAATCGATGTTCTCAAAATCGATGAAATCGATTTTCGCTGACGTGATTTTGGAGTTTTTGAAGGCGGTATCTCGATCAGTATTAGGGGCGCGGTCAAAACATTCGTACTTCCTTGGGACCCGATTTAAGGGGGTAGGGTATGACCCGGAACCACCTACCTAATGAAGGAGTAGAGGGAGGAGGTGGTACCCGGTATCTACCACCAGGTCTTGCAAATCAAGGGTGGTGGTACCACCCGGGACCTACCACCAGATATTGCGGATCAAAGGGAGGTGGTACCACCCGGTATCTACCACCAGGTCTTTCGGATCAAGGGTGGTGGTACCACCTGGGACATACCACCAGATCTTGACTTGAGGATCAAAGCGATGTGGTACCACCCCGGTCCACATCGTAGGGCTGGGGGAGGGGGGCGGTGTTGCGTGACCGACACAAGAATGGGCTGCGCGAGAGACTAGCTGTCCCCTTGCCATATCGTTATATCGAGGTTTCACTGTATATGAAGAAGCTCTGGCATGCTTGCATTCCTGAGTGCTTCGGGTCGATCGAGGAATTATTTTTCATGCGTTCAGGTCCAATCGAATTAACGGCCCTGTTCTTCTCTAGAACTTCTCGGGTTCAGTATCCTGAAGCATTCTGAAATGCTAGCATGCCAGAGATTCTACCTGGATAAACCAGCTAAGGCAGGGGCCGCGTTCAAAGATATATTATGTTGCTACCAAAAATTGATCGCGGATCGAATCCCGACAGAACATATGGCCTCCTTGCGCTCGCACGCATGAAAACTGTATCGGATTTCGCCCTTCATGTGCACGAGAGAGAGATCTTTGTTTTCATCATGTTTGGAATATTGCTCTTGATCGCAGTCTGTACTGTTTGTATGCTTGCAGTTGATATTCACAATGCTACTACTCATGGTCCTGATTTTGGTGCCTGCCTAGACATGAATTCGCAGTTTGAAAATAAATCCCCGTTCTTGACAACTTTGACTCACGAACTTTATTCCAAAGAACAAATTTCGGATGAGGAAATACGGGTGCAAATCAAAACAACCACGCGACATACCAGACAGGCAAACAACTTAATGCTAGCTATAATAAAAGACTGACCGAAAAAAACCTCTGCTAGCAGGGTAACGAGGAAAGCAATCGGTTAGGAAATATTATATTATACAATCCGGATTCTTATTTTGCGGGCAACGTACGGCTATGTACGAGTGTTGTTACGGGCGGTGTGCAGGGTGCAGGGCGCAAGGTATGCAGGGTGCAGGTTACGTTTTGTAAAAGAGACATGACAAATACTGCACGAGCCAAAAAATAAAATCCGAACGTAACAAAAAAAATCCTTCCTTCTGAGTTTGCTTCTGAGCTTCGATACCATATGTCAGATATGTCACTCTTGATTGACCAGTTGAAAAGCGCCCGTCTCTGATTTCATCTTCTGTCAAAGCGGAAATGTCGGACATTCGCATTCAAGGGAAACAGGGAAACTTTACCGGGATAGAGCGTTTCTCAAAGCTTTTGCCGAACATTTGCGTTTGCTACGCAGGCTATGCACCCTGCAACTTACATCGTCCGAGTGCGAGTGTTGTTATTGCAAAACCCGGTTCCAGGACTATCTGCTTGTTGTCAAACATGGCCGTCCACAGATTTTTTGACAGCAGCCCATTGTTTCTCTGGCCTGCCTGATATGATCCCGCTCGAGGCAGGACCACGGCTCTTTTGATCTTATGCCCTGCGGTCAGACTTTCGTTAGAGATGCCGTGCTTAGCTCTGTTGCCCGGCATAAACACAGCGCGCTAGAGTGTCGTGCTTGAAGTCTGTGGATAGTCAGAATTGGTGCTAGATTTGCTAATTCGTCAAAGGGGCCGCAGCGCGTTTGAAGCCCGCAAAAATTAGACTTGAGCCGTGCTAAGCAAACAAAATTTGACAGTTGTCATTCAAAGTGAGCTGAAACATTCACTGCAACATTAACCTCTCGGCACTTTTTCGAACTGTATCAGATAAACGCCACCGTCTGGCTATATTCCGACGTCCTGTTTGGGGTTCTGTGTGCCCTTTTGCTGCCGCCAGATAATTGCTGCGACGTTAGGAGCAGCAAAATATTCGCTACGAAGAATGATTCGCTACGAAGGACGAGATTTGCAGCTGCCGCGATTTGCAAAACACGATTTTATTCGAGGTCGCTTCAACCGGTTGGACGGCTGTTGAGCCTCACAATCACGACGACACATTTTGCGATGGGGGATGTAGACAGGAAATAGCACTCACCCATGAGATCTTCTGATATGGCCCGGCGAAACATCTCCGCTTTTGTAATGCCGGGTTTTACTGCATTTCACTGCCTTTTAAGGTACGTCTGAGACAAATAAATGTTCACAGCGATGAGATGTACGTTTATTTTAGCTATCTGTGTTGTGCTTTGCATGCAAGAGAAGCGCTATTTTCACAATTAATTTGGGTTTTATTCAGTGTTGTTTATTATGCAGTTGCAGTCGCGTGCCAAACAAAGTGCATCAGATTATCCGATTGTCTTGAGTTCGAAAAAGCTGAAGACCTGCAGTGAAATGCAACTTTTGCTAACAGCCGTCTACAGTCGGTATACAAATGTTTATTGTAATTCCCAAATTCCTCGGTTAAGCTGCTGTTTGCCAAAGCAAACGTCTCTCACCTTTCACGGCAACAATAGGCAACAGTCAATCAACGAGAATATAGCATTTCTACCCGCCAACAAGAAGCAGCCGCTTTCAGTTTTTAAAAATAAGTGTATACCAAGGCATGTACATTGTAAAATCGCGCTCGCAGCATTTTACTTTCAATTGAAACCGCTAGTTAGTAGAAAATAAAGTATTCCATTTGCCGAGCATTTGCGCTTGCTACGCATGTGAATTGTATCTTATCCTCACTGCATACCTATTACCCCGTCACGGGAATTAAGTTATGGGAGCTGATCGCGACTGCCGGGTAATAGGCATGCGGTGAGCATGCGAGGCGTGGTGTCGACCACCACCAGGGGAGGTGGGTGGGTGAACTTCACGGCTTTGCTGACTCCCCGGCGGCAGCTTCTTGCGAACCGAACTCAGGGAAATGGGTGACTGATTGTGAAACCACGCTGCCAAACATGTTGCCTACAACGCGCAGACTCCCAAGACTCCATATTTGGGTTGTTGTTCAAATTCTTTCGTGGCGTGGCAATAATGTATGCAGTGAGAATAGTATCTTATCCTCACTGCATACCTATTACCCGTCACGGGAATTAAGTTATGGGAGGTGATCGCTCCTGCCGCGTAACACGTCATTTGCTACGTTTGCAAGCTTAAGCCCTATTGTCCGCACTACGGGTGCGCGTGAACCAAATAAAGAGCACATCTCTCCCATCACTCAGAATTCCTAATCTTTAAGAGTTGGTTAAACTTTATAAACTTTTACTGTTCACTTTTGTGTTAATCTCTGAGATGCGAACTGCAACGCGTGCAGTTTAAATACAACTTTGGTTGTTATATAATACACGTGTGGATTTCCTAATTGTCGAGATCATAGAGCAGCTCGACTATTCTCCAGGGATCGCTAGCTTACTAATAGGCATATAATATACGTTGCCGCTTCCGCGCGTACATGATTGAAGGACACTCTCATGAGGGGGAGGTATAAACAACTGGCCCACACGTCGGTCTGCATAGAGCGAGTCCGGCACTCCCATGATCGGACCGCATTAGACACAGCCAACCCGAGCTTATAGAAAGGCACATGTGAGGAATACGAAAGACATGCCTTTGTATTCGAGCCCGAACAAGGTGTAAGACGAGGGGTCTGAACCTGACTGGGGAACAGATAACGCGGGAGATCACCGATATGGTCTCACTTGAATTGGAGATCTTGAATCCAAAGGTCCATATTCCGCTCGTCATGGCACAGCCTAGTCTTGGGCGGTTCGACTGTAAGGGGTAGTACCAAGTGTGTGGAGGGTCGACTTTGCCCACTTCTCCACATAACAACAAAATTCCCGATGAGACCCGGGAGTTCTTGTGGCTGGGCGAACTGAAATCAGGGTTTATGCTCGTAAACTGACCTTTAAAAGGTTGGAAGAAATGTGACGCGACTTAAACCATCACGCCGAGAAAGTACCCTCACCGCAGTGATAACTGGAAAACAACCTCTCCCAAACACGAAAGTAACGATAGATATTTCCCGCTCTTAAGTGATCGGGGTCGAAAATCATAACCTCTCAAGGCTTGACTACCATTTCTGGAGAAAGGACCAACGAAGGGTTGGGCTCCTTGTGAGATGCCCCGAAGAGAAACGACACCGGCCTTAACCTTTAGCCAGGTGAACTCTTGTTGCGGATGAGAATGAGGGGCAATTTGCATAGAAATGAACGAAAAGGCCAAGATGACGAACAAGGAGACAAGACCAAAACACAAGGAACCCAACCCTTCGGTGATCCGGATTTGGACTATGTCCATGTGGACGCTATTAAGGCCCCCCCGATCACCGAAGGGATAAAGGGTGGAGAATAGATGCCTAAGAATATACTAACCAAACAATTATGCTGTATAAAAGGTGGTCTAAGTACGAGCGCAAACTTCGTAAATGCAAAGAACCTTTAATTATAATTCATTCAGACTGGTTGTACATCCCAGCTCATTGCCTAGTTTATATCTTTATTATCTATTATTTTTATTATCCAGGGTACAGTTCAGATAAGGAAAGTTAGTACTGAGCTCCATTCCACAGTCCTCGGCCCGAATTCCTTCCCCTTTGCTGGGTTCGCAGAGGGCAACTTCTAGCATAATGACCCCACTTGTAACAATTATAACATTGCACGTATTGGTACGGAGCTGAGCTGTTCCTCCTGAGGGTACGCCCCAACAGCGGCTGAGGCTTGGTCCCTCCCTTCAAAATCGAGGCAGCTTCTTTGGCCATTTTGGCGCGGATGTGGTCACCAAGAAGGCCGACCAATAACCGCTGGAGCTGAGCATCCTCGATAGACGAGAGCCTAGCAGTGACTTCATCGAGGGCGGCTGGATACTCCTCCGCTTTCTCATGGGCCTGGGAACGTGATGTCCTCACAAGAACCTGCAAGAGTTCGATAACCTCTAGCCGGTCGAACATTGTGATATGCCTGTTAAGGTAACGCCTCAAGGAAGCTAATGCGACAGTGCAGCTTTCAGATGCCCTCTCTTATTCCATGGCTTTTACCCTGTCTTCTAATACTTTGACCCGGTCGGGCTACAAGAGGGTGGAAAGGGGAAGAAAAAAGAAATTACTATGGTGCTATTAGCAGACACTACGACATGCTGACATTCTTATCTGTTGCGCCTGCTATATAGGCACCCACAACTATATCTATATTGCGCACCCAACCAACCATTGCAGTTACTACTCTTATTCCTCGTGTCTGCAATTACGAATATTATCACCCCCGTAGCGAGTATCGCTGACATCTTACTGTCACGAAGATACCCTAATAGCTACCACTGCGTACAACGATCCCCCTTCTAGCTAATACTGCGCACACTAATGTCCCTATTAGCTACTACTGTGCACACTATTACCCCTTGTAGTTACTAATGCCCACAGTATTACACTATGCAGCCACAACTGCGCATACTATTGCCCCATGCAGCTACTACTGCGCACACGATTACCCTTTGCAGCTACTACTGAGCGCGCATACCATTACCCCTGCAGCTACTACTGCGCACACTTTTACCCCTGCAGCTACTACCGCGCACACTATTACACTGGCAGCTACTACTGCGCACATTATTAGCCCTGCAGCTACTACTGCGCACACTATTATTCCATGCAGCTACGTTGCGCACACTATTACCCGTGCAGCTACTACTGCGCACACTATCACCCCATGCAACTACTACTGCGCATACTATTACCCCATGCAGCTATTACTGCGCACACTATTGCCCTTGCAGCTACTACTGCGCACACTATTACCCCTTGCAACTACTACTGCGCACACTATTACCCTTGCTGCTACTATTGCGCACACTATTACCCCATGCAGCTACTACTGCGCACACTATTACCCTTGCAGCTACTACTGCGCACACTATTACCCCTTGCAACTACTACTGCGCACACTATTACCCTTGCAGCTACTACTGCGCACATTATAACTCTTGCAGTTACCACTGCGCACACTATTACCCCATGCAGCTACTACTGCACACACTATCACCCTTGCAGCTACTACTGCGCACACTATTGCCCCTTGTAGTTACTATTGCGCACACTATTACCCTTGCAACTACTATTGCGCACACTATTACCCCATGCAGCCACTCTGTGCACACTATTGCCCCTTGCAGCTACTACTGCGCACTATTGCCCCTTGTAATTACTATTGCGCACACTATTACCCTTGCAGCTACTACTGTGCATACTATTACCCCATGCAGCTACTACTGCGCACACTATTACCCCATGCAGCTACTACTGCACACACTATTAACGTTGCAGCTACTACTGCGCACACTATTGCCCCTTGTAGTTACTATTGCGCACATTATTACCCTTGCAACTACTACTGCGCACACTATTGCCCCTTGTAGTTACTATTGCGCACACTATTACCCTTGCAACTACTGTGCATACTATTACCCCATGCAGCTACTACTGCGCACACTATTACCCCATGCAGCTACTACTGCACACACTATTACCCTTGCAGCTACTACTGCGCACACTTTTACCCCTGCAGCTACTACCGCGCACACTATTACACTGGCAGCTACTACTGCGCACATTATTAGCCCTGCAGCTACTACTGCGCACACTATTATCCCATGCAGCTACGCTGCGCACACTATTACCCCGTGCAGCTACTACTGTGCACACTATTACCCCATGCAGCTACTACTGCGCATACTATTACCCCATGCAGCTACTACTGCGCACACTATTACCCTTGCAGCTACTACTGCGCATACTATTACCCCTTGCAACTACTACTGCGCACACTATTACCCTTGCAGCTACTATTGCACACACTATTACCCCATGCAGCTACTACTGCGCACACTATTACCCTTGCAGCTACTACTGCGCACACTATTACCCCTTGCAACTACTACTGCGCACACTATTACCCTTGCAGCTACTACTGCGCACACTATAACTCTTGCAGTTACCACTGCGCATACTATTGCCCATGCAGCTACTACTGCGCACACTATTACCACTTGCAGCTACTACTGCGCACACTATTACCCCGTGCAGCTACTATTGTACACACAATCATCCCATGCAGCTACAACTTCGCACACTATTACCCCATGCAGCTACTACTGCACACACTTTTACCCTTGCAGCTACTACTGCGCACTATTGCCCCTTGTAGTTACTATTGCGCACACTATTACCCTTGCAGCTACTACTGTGCATACTATTACCCTATGCAGCTACTACTGCGCACACTATTACCCCTTGCAGCTACTACTGCGCACACTATTACCCTTGCAGCTACTACTGCACACACTATTACCCTTGCAGCTACTACTGCGCACACTATTGCCCCTTGCAGTTACTATTGCGCACACTATTACCCTTGCAACTACTATTGCGCACACTATTACCCCATGCAGCCACTACTGCGCACACTATTGCCCCTTGCAGCTACTGTTGCGCACACTATTACCTCTTGAAGTTACTTTTGCGCACACTATTACCCTTGCAGCTACTACTGCGCACACTATTACCCCATGCAGCTACTACTGCGCACACTATTACCTTGCAGCTACTACTGCGCACACTATTACCCCATGCAGCTACTACTGCACACACTATTACCCTTGCAGCTACTACTGCGCACACTATTACCCGTGCAGCTACTACTGCGCACACTATAACCCCTTACAGCTACTACTGCGCACACGATTACCCTTGCAGCTACTACTGCGGACACTATTACCCCATGCAGCTACTACTGCGCACACTATTACCCCGCGCAGCTACTTTTGCGCACACAATTATCCCCTGCAGCTACTATTGCGCACACAATTATCCCATGCAGCTACTACTGCACACATACCCCTAGTAGTTACTACCGTGCACACAAATTATCTAGCCGCAATTCTGTATCCGAGCCCGGCTCCCGTAATGAAGAGAAAACATAAGGACCAAAAGTTTACGAGTAGATGAAGAGGAAATACGAAATTAGAATTGCGAGTACACCCAAAACACAAGACATAAAAGCAGGTAGAACTCCCTTGGGTACTGTAGTAAGAAAGCAAACGAATGCCGTAGTGCAAATGGAATAGCGAATGTAAACATGTTACGAAAAAGCAAACCAACCAGAGAGTTAAACAAATCAACCGAAGTTGCAATTCGGACTAAAAATAGTTACCGGAGATGAGCGAACAGGTGTAAACGTAAGCTACACAAACCAAGTCCCCGGACGAACGTGTAAAGGCAATACTGAATACAGGGACGGACGAGAGCCGGGACAGAATGTGCGACAATAAATAAATACTATAAAGGCATTCAAGAATAAAGCTCTACCTGTTCGGCTTCATTCGGAGCTGGAGCAGCGACTGCTGCGGGAACCGGGTTTGCCGGTACGTCCAAAACTGGCGCTGGGGCAACGACTGCCGGAGGGTTTGGAACTGCCACAGGAGCCGGAACAACGGCAGGGAGAGCGCCAGGAGGAAGAGGGAGATCTCTAGCGGCCATTTATTACAAGTACAGTACGCTTGAGGTGCTGGTGGTGGTCGACGAGGAATTGTGAACTTCACGGCTTGCGAAAGACTCCCGGCGGCAGCTTCTTGCGAACCGAACTCAGGGAAATGGGTGACTGATTGTGAAACCACGCTGCCAAACATGTTGCCTACAACGCGCAGACTCCCAAGACTCCATATTTGGGTTGTTGTTCAAATTCTTTCGTGGCGTGGCAATAATGTATGCAGTGAGAATAGCATATCAAGTTAGCCTACGGCATGCTACTCTGGCACGGCGTTTGCCGTAGGCCTATAGAGCTATGTAAACACTGGAGTTGTTCCGCGTAAGATGCAAATGAAGCGAGCCTTTTGTTTCCAATTGATTCTGGTCAACCGGAAACAAAAGGCTCGCCTCATTTGCATTTCTAAGGTTCCTACGCGGAACAACTCCATGTAAACACCTTTGATTTATTTCATTAGCTAGTAAGTTTCACAACCGCTTGTATAATTCGCTTCAAATCATAGTCTTTTTACCAAATTTAAAAATCAAATCGATCTACAGTAAATTCCAGGATCATCAGAATAGTGTGGTTTATACGCCTACGGCTTAAAGGTTTAGCTGCCGTCTGCCGTCTGCCGTCTGCTGCCGTCGCAGGCTATGCACCCTGCCACTTACACCGTCCGAGTGTTGTTTATGTTGCAAAACCTAGACTGCTTGCAGTCCCTTGCTCGGGGAACGTCCGTAATATTAGAGGTAAAACTGGTAAAAGTCTTACTTTGCGCGCGCCTAGTACTGTGCATTTATGCCGGGGTCACGTCACGATAAGCGCGCACCGCAGGGGGATTCACAAATGCACAGTACTAGGCGCGCGCGAAGTAAGACTTTTAACCTCTTATTACGCGCGCAAAGTAAGACTTTTACCGAGCAAGAGCAAAACCCGGTTCCAGGAAATCTGCTTGTTGTCAAACATGGCCGTCGACAGATTTTTTGACAGCCGCCCATTGTTTTCTGGACTCGAGGCAGGACCACGGCTCTTTTGATCTTATGCCCTGCGGTCAGACTTTCGATTGCCATTTACACAGCGCGCTAGTGGTTTATCCAGCTAGAAACTCTGCTGGCATACTAGCATTCGTGCTGAATGCTTTGGGATACTGAACTCAAAATGATTTTAAATGCGCTCCGGATTCAATCGATTTGACGGCCCTGTTCTGTATTAGCTGGTTTATCCATAAATCTGAATTTGAATATATATATTTTTATCAATAGTATTTATACTTATTAGCTCATATGCCAGACGAAGAGCCTCCTTGGGGATATGCTGGCATTATGTCGTTATTATTATATCCAGATAGCAGCTACCACCTGAATACTTCGGGATACCGAGTTTGCGTTCGGGGTACAATGGAATTGACGGCCCTGTTGTGTATCTTCTTAGCTGGTTTATCCAGGTAGAAGCTCTGACATGCTTGCATTGATACTGGCGGCAGAGGAGGAAATCACTGCTCACAGGGTAGATCCAATCGAATAGTCCGCTCTGTTTTCATCCCGACGATGATTGAGTAATCACACCGTACGGACTGTAAAAACGTTTGCCTTGTCAGTGCTAAAATCAATTTGGGTGTTTCAGCGTTTCATACTTATCCTGCTAGCAGAGGTTTTGTCTGTCAGTCTTTTATTAGCTAGCATTAGGATGTTCGCGTGTCTGGTATGTCTGGGAATAAGACTGACAGGAAAAATACCTCTGCTAAGGAGGGTATTCGTATTGTGCGCGGGGAAACCAGTGGGGATTTATGAACTTCTCCAACCAAATGAATAAGTCGTTGTAACACCTTGTCCTTCCTTCTCCTCCCAATGTTGAGCGGGAAAAATTAGTACTTACACAATTTTGGACAACATTGAAGGGAGGGCAGGAAGAGCATGTTCTCTCGGCAAAGTGTTTCAACATTTTGCATTTGATTGTCCGTTAGTGTCTACTCGTGAGTGTTAGGTCAGTTAGGTTTCAGGCCGGATGAAAGGGAACACCAATTTTGCAGCTTGATCAAAGACACCAACGGGATTCATTACGTATTGCTCCCTCTTTGCGGGATCCAGCTTTTAATTCCGGAATCGAAGAAGCTCTAGCTCGTTGTGACTATCCGAAACGACTTTCCACGTGTGTCACAATCGGACCTCTTTTTGTACCAGACTATAATTCCTCAAATTGAACTAAAAATCCTCGCATCCAAAACGGGAATTCACTGAGCTCGCACTTTCCGAAATGACTTTCTTCGTCTGTCACATTCGGACTTATATAGACTATATAATTCCTAAAATTGAGATGAAATCCTCGCAGGCGCATTCCTATTGAATCAGTAATGAAATCAGTCTGTTCATATTTATTGATTGCCTTGGCGAAAATTCATTGCAATAAGTTTCTCTAGGGAACGTCCATATGTAGGAAGACAACCAATATAACTAACAATAGTTTCTTTCGGAATGCGTTATGTATATGCAGCGTATATGGCTTATTGCCTCCAATCTTGCTCGGTAATTAACTCTAACTTCTCTCTGAAAAAGTCAGGGGAACCCATTCATGTGTTAGTGGATCTATTTCAGCCAAACACAAGCGCTCCCCCGACAGACGCTTATGATTCATAATACTTGACAAATGTTAAGGCCGAAATCCACAAAAGACGGCAGAAATAAACAACACTGTTGGGATGCGCGCGCCTTCCACTCCTCGATTAAATGGTTGCGCGAGTATAGATAGATAGATAAGATAAAGTTTTAAAGGTTTTACTTTCCGCTCCTTGCTTTTTCTTTGACAAAAACCCAGCTCACCGTATGCAGGTATTTGTGTTGTAAGCCTCTGCTGCTATTATCCTTTTTGATTTTTCGATGGGCCGGTACCTACTCCAAACTTTAGTGAAATATACGGTCTCATAGAGGTATGTACCGGTGCCAACCATCTACTTTTGCAATAATCAGGTCTCAAGGAGGTATAGACCGGCACCTACCATCTCATAGCAATAACGGGTACCATAAGCGTCGCGGAGAGGGGGTGGGTATCACCCGGTACCTACCACATCTTTGTGAAAAATCGGGTCCCGTTCGAGTACATATGTTTTGACCGTGTCCCTTATTCCGAACAACATCAAACAGCAGAATTTTCTATACTTCAACATGCTGTATTTCTTCCCAGTTAGTATCAGTTTTGGCAATTGCTTTTTGACTGGTCGGCGAGTTTTGAAATTCATACAATAAATTTTTTTTGGCTTCAAACTTTTTCTGACAAGAAGTAATGTATCAGTCAATTCCAGCGGTGACCATGCAAAAGCACGGCGGCCATGTTGGTGACCTGAATAAAAGGAGCAAATGAACTTTCTTTTGTTCTGCACCACCAACATGGCCGCCAGTGACGTCACATGCAAACCAAGAATACGGGACATGCTCGGCATTTTATTTTGTGTGACGATATTTTCTGTAACTGGGACAACGTAACTGCCAATTGAAATTGATAGTTATAACTGGTCGGGGAAGTGAACTGGTGTTGTAGTTCCGCAAAACTCAACGCGCTAAAAGATTGTGAAAGAGAACCAAAATTCCCCACCCCCTCCCCTGGAGAAAAACAAATCCCGACACCCGGGCCAGCAAAATTTAAAAAAAAATTTCCCACCCCAGGGAACAGTGGTGTGCAAATGCCCCAGGAATTGACTGATGCATAATATAAAGGTGATTCATAATTCCCCTGGAAGCGGCGACTACTTTTATGATACTTTTACGTCGCAGCGGCTTTTCAGCTTGGCTTCGAAGTCAGAAAGGGAATGACATGGCCTTCGATGATCTGCTCAAACATAGATGTGATATTATACACTTAATGACTGCTCCCGAGGGAAACATCAGTTTTTTTTCCCGAGGGACTAGTGTTTTGTTATATAGCAGAAAATATACTGCAATTATTAAGTCAAAACAAATGTATTTCAAGAATGAAAAGAGAAGTTACAAAGTTTGCGCGCAACTGCATCATGTAAAGGGAAAACACTTATAAACAACACAATTTTCTTGCATTAGCAAAAACAAAATTAGCAAAGGTTTTTAAAAAGACTCGCGTGTTTACAATAAACTTTCTCTTATTTCCCGCTCTCAAACGCGACGCACGAAAGCAATATTCCCCGACCAGTCAAAATTTTTTCGAAATATTGACTGATCGGGGAATATTTGATTTGTACTTCGCCACGTGACCTTGATTTAGCCAATAAGAGCGCGTGCTCGGTTGGAGTGAGCACTCACTATATAACAATCATTCTTCATATACAAAATGTGCGGACCCCATTGGTTAAAACTGATCACGTGAGGTTTCGTTACCTAGCGACATCAAACGGGGTGAGTGCGTTATTTGTAATAACGCATATAAATCGTGCAGTGTGTTCACTGCAAGTGCAAATCTTTCTTGATTTTACATATGCAACTTAATAATACCTATCAATAATTCTTATTTACACTTTCTGTATTTCCGAGCTATCAGAATGCAGTTCATATCATGTACCTAAAATATTCCGAATTTAATGAAAATGCTTGAATTTGAAGTAAAAGTTGTAATTGATTTTGAGTCTAGTCAGGGATCAACCATTCTGATACTTCTTCACGCAGGTCCACGCCGTGAACACAGATTGTATATTAAAAGTGTTAGAGATTAAAAGTGTGTATTTGTGTTTGCTGACAAATACACGCACTTGCTGACAATACAATGAACTCCAATTTTTTTAATACTGCACCTTGCCAGCGCGTGCGTGTATTTGTCAACAAAACACTCAAAAAAGTCTCTAACCCATAATCACCAAGTGAAAAAGTGGCGTTACGGTATTCGGTTCTGGCTCCGCTTGTTCTTGATAAACGAACTTTAGGTTTCTTAGTCTCGTTATAATTAGACAGTGTACATTTCTCGTATATATAGCTTAATAGAACCATTTAATAGTTTTTTATAACATATAATTTATTGGTATTTATAGTTACTTGATATAAAAATAACGCAATTCAGTATCAGCTTATTCTACTGCAACCTTGTTCTTAAAAAACAGTCTATCTATCTAGGTTGTCATGTAACGGAGTTCTAAATAATTCTAAATAATGAATGCTCCATAAAGCCGCTTCAACTGGCTTCATCTTCAACTTCAAGAAAAAGTGTATCTTAGTTAAGCTATTACTATTTAGGCAGTTAACAGAGGCTTACGAATTACGAGCTCCTGGTACAAATAAAATAACGCCTAAACACAACTTCACGAAGTGCCCGAAAGTAACCAGTGTCTGACTTGGTAATCTATCGACAATTTTAAAGACCCGAACCCGAACCCGCACCCGCACCTTTTTACCCGCAACTTTCATCCGCGTCCCGCGACCATTAAAAAGACTGCCTAATGGTCGTGGGTCGCGACTAAAAGGTGCGCGTACGGAAGAAGGTGTGGGTAAAAACCTGCAGGTCTTGGAAATTGTCTAAAAATACCAAACCAAGAAACTAGAAATAGAACCAGAACTAAACGGTGACAGTTTCATTCTTGCATAGGATTACCGAACTATTTTTGCTACTTTCATCGGCTGAAAAATTGTACTTGGTATATTTTGAGGGCTGTTTATACCTTCACTCCTCATGAAATAGAGCAAACGTCGAATTTCGGTCGCTCTTCTTCTGTCGAACCTTTCCTTTTACAAAGGATGCGGCTTCATTAGACTTTATAATAGAAAACGTTCTATTGTTTTGGATTAAAACGGCGCGACTCTGGCACGACGTTTGCCGTAGGCCTGCATCCTTCATTCTCGTACCCAGAGCTCCCTGACTCGTCTGCTCGTAGGGGAAGGTCCTGGGGACATCCATTTGAGGGCCTTCGCCGATTGGCTGATTTCGAACGTTAAGGCATGCACAGAACGTCCTTTCTCTCAAACGTCTCTGTATCAAATATCGTGCAAGCGTCAATGGCTGTCACCAGAGTTTCCCCCGCGAAGTGACGAGCCGGAGAGTACAAAAATTAATCCGTGCCAATGCAACAAAATCAAATGCGACGTTTGCGCAAACTCACAAGCTTGCCCTCTAGGCTGCGCCTGTATTCATTTGTCTGCGTCGATAAAACTCCTTGTTGCTATGCAAGAAAGAACTTCTCTTTGAAATTTAAAATGATCGCCAAGCAGATGCTATTTAATTTGCTGCAAAGTTACGTTCTAGAATAGTCTTATTAATAATAGTATATTACCCGACATGTCTGCTTAACCAATCAAGCGCATATTATGCGGCAGTCGACGTAGATGACAAGTCAGAATGAGGGAAGCCAACTAGTCTATTAGGAACCACATCTCAAAACTAAACAAATGTCATCTATGAGAGGGTGCTCATCGCAATTAAATCTACCAGACTTGAGGTCCAGCTACCATCGCCTGCTTGTTGATGCTGAAACTTATGGCTTCAAACAACATTTCTTTTCACTTTTATAATTTTACGAGTAATGTCAGTCACATGCCATCAGAGTATGGAGGATTTCAAAAGCATATCGAAATTGCTGCGCTTGTCGTGGTTATAAGTTGGGGAGTCGTTTGGAACTCAGCCGTGATCCTGTTGGTCTGCTTCAAGAAAGGTCTTCATAGGAACATGTACTTTTTCATCGCCAACATGGCGGTTTCTGATTTACTAACACTGGGATCTAAACCAATCGTAGTGCTGGTGGAATATCTGACGGGTTCATGGATATGGCGTGCAGGATCAGGAACTGTGGGTCTCATAACATGTAAAATGTTATATTGGTTGGGCAATGCATCGCCTGTTGTTTCTTTAGGGATACTCCTCATAATAACTGTCGAAAGGTATAAAGCAGTGATCTCCCTGGTGCAAGTGCCCCCCCTGAGCCGCAAAGCCGTGATCCTTCTTAACATTACACCTTGGGTTATTTTCTTGGGGATCAACTTAGATGAGTTGATTTTACGAACAATCGTAGTCTATGGTAATGATAACCCATATTGTACACATAATTCTGATAGATTTTCAGGGACTGATAATATCATACATTCGCTTTAGTTTATTTAACCTTTATTACTCTTCTTCAATGCACACTCTTCGTCCTCAACATCGTCTTGCTGAAGAGACTGAAACACTCGTGCACGGCACTGAACCTCCCACAAGCCCAACAAAAGAAAAGACTTGAGACATTCAAGTGTGCAATGCGTTTAGTTTTGGGTTCTTTGCTTCTCTACACGTTATGTGTGACGCCCTATTTTTCCATGCACAATTTAAGGTTCATGGGCAAAATACATGTTCCCTATGACTTCCATTTTGCACTTTGGAGCTTGATGTTGGTGAATGCCGCCCGAAGTCCACTTCTGTACTTTTTGTTCTTAAACGATTTCAAGAAATTGATCTGCCGCTTAAAGCGGAGACGCGCACCTGAGGTAAACACTCGCAGAGAAGGAGAAGCTGCCCATGAGATCCCCATGGACCGATTTGGAGAATAACAACTCACAATAATATTTATAGTGAGAGACTTTCTAGCAACTCTGGTCTATATGTACAAGTCTATTGAACATTTCAATATCAAACAAACTTATTGAAACTTGTGGTTCAAACAAAATTAATGCGATAATATTATAGTCTCGACCATTCTCGGTGAAAATTTAAGTTAAGCCAAGAAGAGGCTCTAGGGCTACTTATTTTAGAACAATGCGAAACATGAACATAAAACCTTGTTTCAGCTTTTTCAAGCTATTTCAAAACAATTTTGCGCGATTTAAATTTTTCTGAGAGAAAGTATTTGGCAAAATGAAAAGGGGCTAAACCTCTAACATTGATCAAATGTTTTCAATAATTTTATATTATTCAAAAATAAATATCATCGGCTAGCCTATGCTAAAAGGGACGTTCACGTACAATGTACAATCAATATATGGGGAAACTATTAGAATGAAATTATAATCGTTATTATCAGAAAATAAAGCATTATGTATCGCATACTTTTATTTAAATCTTTTTCCATTCCCTTAAATGCCGTTTAGGGGCTGAAATAGCACGGGGAGGGGACTAACTCAGCCCCGGAAATTCCAAGTAGAGGGGGTCTAGCGGAACCCTTCAAATTCCAAGGCCGAGAAGTCGAGCATCCCTGGAAATTCTAGAAATTCCAGGGACGAAGGGACTCTCTAAGATGTGGAAAAGGGGGAGGCAACCTGGAAATTCAAAGGGAGGGCATGCTCAAATTCCAGGGGAGGGGGTGTTGACGACTTCTGGAAATTCCAGGGGAGTAGGGTTTTCAAATGGTAGAGTGGAAAAAAATGCGATCAGCTATATTGATTACCAGCACGCTACGAGCTGTATTCGAGGGCTTGAAATTCCACTAAGATTTCATTTTTTCATTCATCGAGATTGGAAAAATCAAAGTTAGACGATCTTTATTTCCTAGGAACCGAAGTATTTGTTTCGAATTTGCAAATTTTCAGGTTCTATTTTAGCCTTTTCTAAAGTTTTACACCCGGACTTTACCAGGCTATCATGATGTTCCTGCAGATGAGCTTGATGGCGACTCGAAGCTGTTAGTGACGTCATTTAATCATTGTGTCGACGGCCAAACACGCGGGCTCAGCAACAAAACGACCGAGTGACGAGCATGTTCGAGTTGCCGTCAAGCTGATATGCAGGAACATCATAGCCGGACAATATGTGAAAAGGCTGAAGTAGAAACTGAAAATTCGAAACACGTTAGTTCGGCTCGTAGAGAAGAAAAGTCACCTCACTTTGGTGTTTCCAAGTTTGAGTGGCAAAAAAATGAAACTTCCGGTTTCGAATACAGCTAGTAGCGTGCTGGTAGCCTAAATGGCGTCTGAGTTGCTAGCCTTTCAAATCTTTATAGAACCCCGGTAACATGTTTACAGCTGTTTCAGGTAACACGCGACTTCGCCGTTGTCAGATTGTTGGAGTTTGGCAGTTGGGTTTTGCTGCGCTGTCCATCAATGCAAACGTGTGAGCCAATCATATCCTTGCCCAGTGTATTTGTTTGGCTTCCCTTGCGAGACATGTCGCGACAGAAGCCAATTCACTGCACTAGGCGAAACTGAGCAAAGGACCTGATTGGCTCACGTAGTTAGTTGTGGTTTGATTAACTTCACGGAAAAACCCAACTGCCAAAAAGTGTTTTGAACGTGCTGGGTCGCGTGTTACCTGAAACAGCTGTAAAGTTCGCTATTTCAGCCCCCAAACTGCATAAAGGGAGAGCATATGCGAAAAGGCTGAAACAGAACCTGAAAATTGGAATACGTAGTTCGGCTCATGGGAAGAAAACTTATTTTACTTTTGATGTTTTACTTTACTTTCAAATCTTACTTTCAAATTTTTATAGAACCCCGGTAACATATGTTTAAAGCTCGCTATTTTATAAAGGAAGAGTTGAGAGACTCAATTAATAAAAGCCGGTAACACCTAATGCTCTATTATATCATAATAACGATTAAAATGTCATCTACGAATGTCCATACAGTATATATGAGACCCCGTCCACACTAAGGGGCCGACCATTTAACTTTTGAAGGGGGGGGGGCTTTTTTGTCAGTGCAAGATTTTATTATACCTCTGTTATGCAGTGATAAATGCAGTGATAACGCGTTATTGTGGACAATGCCTGAGTTTCCAGCATATCTTTAGAACTCCGTGAGCTGCTGTTAATAGACCTCCTCGGCTTGGGCGTAATGTTTTCCCATTTTACATCACTTGGCATTCCCAAGAGTATTCTCTCTTTCTTTTTCTGCTACGCACCGAGGGATATATGAATATAGAAACACCGCGGCAAAACGCATTTGCCATGCGCCAAAGATTCACTTCCTTGTGAAATTAAAACAAAATAAATAATCTACATAACAAATATATCTCGTGCTGTCTCGGAAATTTCTCCAGACACAAAACCTAAGGCCAAAAATTGCAGAGCAGCCAGAATATGATCATATCTTTTTCTGAACTTTTGTACCTCGCACTTTAAGGCTTGCACCCAGTTATGGTTTAAAGTCAAAATTGATCGTTCGCTGTTGTTATGTAGATTTTTTCAATTGTCTTCATTTCACAGGCCAGTGAATCTTAAGCGCATGTGAACTGCGTTTTGCCGCGGTGTCGAATATAGAAGCATCCCAAACAAAGAGAGAATACTCATGGGAACGCCACGTGATCTAAAAAACATTACGCCCAAGCCGAGTCTATTCAGCCCAGCCCTTTCAAAATCTTTATAGAGCTTCCGGAGCAGATTTTAAAATCACTCACTATTTCAGCGGGGTTATAATAATAAGGCTGTCGACTCATATGGGCATTTTTAGGACGAAATTTTAATTGCTATTATGCAAAAATAGAGCATCATGTATTACTGACTTTTATTAATGAGTCTCTCATCTCTTCCTCTCCCATATGCCATATGGGGGCTGAAATAGCCAGCTTTAAACATATGTTATCGGGGCTCCGTAGCGATTTGAAGAGCTGGTAACTCAGACTACTACGAAGCGCGCCCGAAGTTTGATAAACGCATTTCATCAAGCCTCAGAGAAAGTGTAGATGAACATTCCGGGTTTTTTGTGTATAGTAAACAAATCCTGTAGGTTTTATTATTCATGCGCGCAATTGCGCGCCGAAATTGTTATTATTCATTTGCGTGAAGCGCGACCCAAATGACAAATTTCTATGCCTGTAACTTCATTGACTCTTTCGAACATAGTGACTGCCCGCCAGGCCTATCACTACATGGCATTTTTGGTAGAGTTTGTTTTTCCTCGCCAAGATACCCTTGTTCTTGTGAACGGTGCGAAGGCAGTGCCTTCGTTGCGCGAGTTGCCAAAGACTATGTTAGATTAAATTCTTTATGCGCGCAAAGCGCGCCGAAATTTTTATTATGTATTGAGTGAAGTGAAGTACAAAAATGCAAATGTTAGAGAAGTTGCTGGAATAACTACTTAGAAAATTTCTTGTGGTCCCCCCTTTCAGGGCTTCAGGCTTTGAGAGATCCCCCCTTTCGCTCGCCCCAAAATGAAGTGATCCCCCCTAAAATCCTCTGCCCCCCCCCCCCCCCCCCCCCTCCCCAGGCAATAAATAATGACCGGTCCTTAAGCTGATCTGCTGTAACTTCCTGATAGCCTCATATATAAAAGACCGGGTGTAAAACTTTAGAAAAGGCTCAAATGTTGAAACTGCAAAATTGATTTGAATAGCTTCAAAAACTAAAAACAACAAGTTTTATGCATTGTTTCGCATTTGTTCCTGAATAGGTAGCCTTCTTAGAGCTTTGAATTTCAATTTTTAACTCTAATGTCCACTGTAATATTATTTTGTTTGAAACCATAACTTGGTTTAACATTGAAACTGTCATTAGACTTGTACGTATAGATCCGAGTTACTAGAAAGTATACCACTATAACTGTATATTGTCTATAAGATGTTGTCTCCGCTTTAGACAGCAGATCGATGTCTTGAAATCTTTTAAGAACAAAAAGTACAGAAGTGGACTTAAGGCGGCATTCACCAACATCAAGCTCCAAAGTGCAAAATGGAAGTCATAGGGAACATGTATTTTGCCCATAAACCTTAAATTGTGCATGGAAAAATAGGGCGTCACACATAACGTGTAGAGAAGCAAAGAACCCAAAACTAAACGCATTGCACACTTGAATGTCTCAAGTCTTTTCTTTTGTTGGGCTTGTGGGAGGTTCAGTGCCGTGCAGGAGTTCTTTAGTCTCTTCAGCAAGACGATGTTGAGGACGAAGAGAGTGCATTGAAGAAGATTAACAAGGGTTAAATAAACTGAAGCGAATGTACGATATTTATCAATCCCTTTAAATCCACCAGAATTATGTGTACAATATGGGTTATCATTCCCATAGACTACGATTGTTCGAAAAATCAACTCATCTAAGTTGCACCCCAAGAAAATAACCCAAGGTGTAATGTTAAGAAGTATCACGGCTTTGCGGCTCAGGGGGGACACTTGCACCAGGGAGGTCACTGCTTTATACCTTTCGACAGTTATTATGAGGAGTATTCCTAAGGAAACAACAGGCGATGCATTGCCCAACCAATTTAACATTTTACATGTTATGAGACCCGCCGTTCCTGATCCTGCACGCCATATCCCTGAACCCGTCAGAGATTCCACCAGGAACACGATTGGCTCAGATACCAGTGTTAGTAAATCACAAACTGCCATGTTGGCGATGAAAAAGTACATGTTTCTACGAACATCTTTTTTGAAGAAGACCAACAGGATCACGGCTGAGTTCCAAACGACTCCCCAACTTATAATCACGAAAAACGCAGCAATTTTGATATGCTGTTGATATCCTCCATACTCTGATGGCATGTGACTGACATTACTCGTAAAGTTATAAAAGTGAAAAGAAATGTTGTTTGAAGCCATAGGTTTCAGCATCAACAAGCAGGCGATGGTAGCTTGACCTCAAGTCTGGTAGATTTAACTGCGATGAGCAACTTATATCCCTCATAGATTAAATTTGTATAATAGACAAGTTGGCTACCCTTATTCTGGCTTGTCATCTACGTCGACGGCGGCATAATTTGCGCTTGATTGGTTAAGCAGACATGTCGGGTAATATACTAGGGCAAATATGACAAGTAAAGTTATAAAAGTGAAAAGAAATGTTGTTTGAAGCCATAGGTTTCAGCATCAACAAGCAGGCGATGGTAGCTTGACCTCAAGTCTGGTAGATTTAACTGCGATGAGCAACTTATATCCCTCATAGATTAAATTTGTATAATAGACAAGTTGGCTACCCTTATTCTGGCTTGTCATCTACGTCGACGGCGGCATAATTTGCGCTTGATTGGTTAAGCAGACATGTCGGGTAATATACTATTATTAATAAGACTATTCTAGAACGTATTTTTGCAGCAAATTAAATAACATCTGCTTGGCGATCATTTTAAATTTCAAAGTGAAGTTCTTCCTTGCATCATTTATTTTTTACAAACAAGACAGATGAGATGATCGACACGTCATCGAAAACGTCGTCACTATTCTCAGTGGACCCACTTGTGCGTATATAGAGGGATCACTCATTAGCATACTTGTCATATTTGCCCTGTTGCGGAAGGGGCCGCCTCCTGCACATTAGTTACGAACCGAGTTAATGAGCTGATTAAGTGCGCTTCTGCGCACTACGTCCAAGCACCAATTTAATTGATTCAAGAGACAAATTAGTATTGAACTTTAGAAGACGGACTAAAACGGAGCATAGCAACAGGAGTGAGAGCATTTGTTTTTTCCTTTATATTTCCCTGCACCAGAAATAATGGCGCCTTATAATCAATCAGACATTATGAAGAAAGATGACAATATCTCATGCAGTGGACAGTTTAAAGATCGAGAATTCGTAGGATGAATAATTTTGCTCCAAGCGTTGCTATGCAAATCAGTGTTATCTGGAAAAACTTCAAAGCGCGTGCAAACTTCTTCCGCAATTTATTACTTACTCGGCATTTTCCCAACGAAATGAAACCTCACACAATTTTTATCAATGTTTCCTTGAGATATTGTGCTAAAAGGAATTTTAATCCGGTACGGTTTTAACATATTATTTCACAAGGTTTGATACCCACTTCATCTCAAACGTTCCACATGAATAGGCTGTCATATTGTTGTCATATTGTTGCTCCATAATATTGCTTGATAAATTTGAAACATTAATTTGTTTGCCTCTTAAATTCATTTCACTAGCTGGAAATTAATCTGAAAGTAAACTGGTTATTTGTGCTCGCGATTTGGGTTTCTTTTGTAATGTATTGACTGCAAATGCCCTCTCGTTCAAGAATGCACACGATACACAGTGACTCGCGCCTGGATTCAATTGAAAATCAAACGCAACACTCAAAATTCGCGTTCTAAATAAATAAAATCAACTCCATAAGAATAAGTTATTTGTGCTTGCGATTTTGGGTTTCTTTTTTTGTAAAATATAGACTTCAAAGTCACTGTAGAATATCCTATACGCGAGCCTTGATTCAATTGAACATATAAACAATTGAACCTAAACCTCAAAATTCGCGCTCAAGTAAATAACTACAAATATGGACAAATTGTTAAGATCAGAGCATTATTTCATTTGTTTACCACAGTAATTGGCCTGGTAAACTAAACATTGACGCAGTCAACGGTATCATATGGGAACAGCTGCTAGCGGCGACAATTCATCAGTCGAAGAAACGTTTTCCTTTCAGTAAGTTTGCAGTTAAGAAAATATCCGAAATCCGATCTTTCTGTAAATTAAAATATGGTTTCAAAACTGTCGTATCTAGGAAAACACCGACGTTCCTCTTGAGAGGCGGGGCCCCTTTGGAGTTGAAATGGCTCACCAACTCAATAAAGTCTCCCATCTCTTGCGTGGCTTGTTTGGCCTGTTCCGCTCTGACTGGGGATAAGGCTGGAAGCGGTGTTTTTCAAGAGTCCAAATTAATGTTTCAAATTTATCAAGCAATATTATGGAGCAACAATATGACAACGAGCCTATTCATGTGGAACTTTTGAGATGAAGTGGGTATCAAACCTTGTGAAATAATATGTTAAAACCGTACCGGATTAAAATTCCTTTTAGCACAATATCTCAAGGAAACATCGCTAAAAATTGTGTGAGGTTTCATTTCGTTGGGAAAATGCCGAGTAAGTAATAAATTGCGGAAGAAGTTTGCACGCGCTTTGAAGTTTTTCCAGATAACACTGATTTGCATAGCAACGCTTGGAGCAAAATTATTCATCCTACGAATTCTCGATCTTTAAACTGTCCACTGCATGGGATATTGTCATCTTTCTTCATAATGTCTGATTGATTATACGGCGCCATTATTTCTGGTGCAGGGAAATATAAAGGAAAAAACAAATGCTCTCACTCCTGTTGCTATGCTCCGTTTTAGTCTGTCTTCTAAAGTTGAATACTAATTTGTCTCTTGAATCTATTAAATTGGTGCTTGGACGTAGTGCACAGAAGCATACTTAATCAGCTCATTAACTCGGTTCGTAACTAATGTGTCCTGTTCTGTGTACAGTACTTGATACATTACTGTGGTACAGCATTGTCGTGCCCGGGGCTTCCCTGCTCGTCTGCACGTGTGGGAAGCCGGGGGGCCCTGGGTTCGAGAATGGTGTACAGAGTTTATCTTGTCCATGCTCCCGCGTTCGCGTCTTTATTTATTTTTATTTATTTTTTATTTACATGATTCGCCCAATAGAGGGCAGGGCTTACCTACAGAGCGATGCTCCAATAACAGGTTCCCTTTAAATTTACGATAAGATTACAATAATAAATAATGGTAACACAAATATAAACAAAATCAAAACAGCACGGGATAGGTTAGCAGCATAGAGTGGTAACTATATATCCCAGCGCCTTTGCAGTGTGTAGTTAACAACTATCCCCCAAAGGGGAGGTGAATAGTGCTGGATATCTACTATTTCAGGAACCAATCAGAGCGCGCGAAAATGACTATTCACTGACTTGGTATATACTAATATTGGTTATCTCTACTACCTCGTTCGGTGGTATCATTCAGTCATGTGAATCTTGGTAGACTAGACTCACGGGCCTGGACGCCTTGTCATGTCCTATCACAGAATCCTTGACACAAGGTTAATTAGTAATAGAGCAGATTTCGTATGACGGTAAAAAGTACCGTGACACGGCGCGGTACTGTCGCGGTTGCGGTACGGAACCTGGCCTGCTGTAGATACCGAACGAAACCGCGTAGTCGCGGCGCGGACACGGTCGCGGAGGGGTACAATTTTGTCGCGGAACTTTTCACAGTCATAGGAAATCTGCTCTTTATAGCCTCTGCAAGTATTGGCCTTATGGGTTCGCAGATAAGACGGTCTGGTTTATAGTCATGAGTCATGACTCACTGTGCTTACCCGGCTACACTAGTTAGTTTGCTGCTTGCCTTCATTAAGTTATAGGCACTTGGTGGAGCAAGGGGTTTATGTGCTTAAAGGCCCATCACCAACCGGGAGCCTTTGCGCCCCATTTTCTTTTGTTTTCAAATTGATCCATTGTTTTTCGGGTGCTCTGATTGGCTAAGTCCGCAAAGGCTGTCGGTTGGTGGTGGGCCTTTAAATACCGGCTCTAGATCGGCAAGCCTAACAATAGGTCATTGTCTCCTCGTCGTATGCTTCTACTGTGTTTCCGTTGTTCGGTTGCAAACCAATAAACTCAGTTGACCCAAATCCCATGCATTCTGAATAAAATCTTCTGGAATTGATTTTGACAAAACATCTCGTTAAGGGGTAGTTGGGGTCACGTGACCTAGTTAGTGCAAGTGGCGTATTGGGTAAGATCTTCTAACCGCGGCGATATGACTGCTACGAAATTTCCTTAGGCCTACGACAAAGTTTTCTTTTATAAGTGTAATGAAGCGGCATCCTTTCAAAAGGATTGGTTCGAATGAAGTTCGACGTTTGGCGTAGGCCTTACATGATCCATTAAAAAAATTCAAAAATAAAAATAAAAGACAACAATTTTCCTATGTTTATGAAATGTTCCTCCAATAATCTTCTTTAACATTCAAGCGCGCTAGTAAGATCCCGTGAATCTACGCATATTCGAAGCTCGAGCTTCTTTTGCTGTCCCCACGTGAGAGCGCTACGGTCGATCGCTCACGGTCTCTTTACATCCACCGCAGTGATTATTTTCACTTCTCCCTGATGATGCCGTAGATCGGCAAAGGCTCGGAATAAACAATATACAATATTTAATATATAGATTTAGCAACTGGTTAAAAGCGGAGCCCCCGGTTACATATTTGTCTGTATTAATGAGACAAAACATTGTACATAAGCACTTGTCAATTAGATAATTTCACCCAAGTTTGGTTGTCTCAGGTTCATCCCTTCCAAAGATATAAACCTTTTCTCGTTTGATGACGATATCGATGACGTCATACCACGTGACCACGCAGTTGCACCCCCCTTGCCACTTAGACAACTTTACTCAAGTTTGGTTGTCTGAGGTTCATCCCTTGGCGAGATATATTTTTCTACTATGATGACGTCATACCACGTGACCAAGACATTACACCCTCTTGCCACTTAGACAACTTTATCTAACTTTGGTTGTCTGAGGATCATCCCTTGGCGAGATATATTATTGTTCTTCTATGATGACGTCATCGATGACGTCATACCACGTGACAATGCCGTTGCACCCCCCTTGCCACTTAGACAACTTTACCCAAGTTTGGTTGTCTGAGGTTCATATCTTTGCGAGATATATTATTTTTCTTCTATGTTGACGTCATCGATGACGTCATACCACGTGACCATGCCGTTGCACCCCCCTTGCCACTTAGACAACTTTACCCAAGTTTGGTTGTCTAAGGTTCATCCCTTGGCGAGATATATTATTTTTCTTCTATGATGACGTCATCGATGACGTCATACCACGTGACCAAGCCGTTGCACCCCCCTTGTCACTTAGACAACTTTACTCAAGTTTGGTTGTCTGAGGTTCATCCCTTGGCGAGATATATTATTTTTCTTCTATGATGACGTCGTCGATGAGGTCATACCACGTGACCATGCCGTTGCACCCCCCTTGCCACTTAGACAACTTTACCCAAGTTTGGTTGTCTGAGGTTCATCCCTTGGCGAGATATATGATTTTTCTTCTATGATGACGTCATCGATGACGTCATACCACGTGACCATGCCGTTGCACCCCCCTTGCCACTTAGACAACTTTACCCAAGTTTGGTTGCCTGAGGATCATCCCTTCCCGAAATATGTCATTTTTCTTCTATAATGAAGTCATCGATGACATTATACCGGGTGACCACGCAGTGGCACCCCCTTGCCACTAACCCAACTTCCTCCTCCCCCCGAAGTTTGCCCCCCCCCCCCCCAAAAAAAAAAGTTTGGTTGTCTTAGCTTCATCCCTTCCTGAGATATGCCAATAAACGGAGAAGGGTTTACCTGTGGTGGGGGCGCGCAGACACGGACGCGCCAGCGATACCATAATGGGAATACCGCTGAACGATGAAAAATGAAGTCGATAGTATACCTGAGTTCTTCTTTGAGCTATTGAATTCTTCCTACGCGATAGCTATGGTGCTCCGCTCTGCGGCCTTCGGCCGCAAAGGAGCTCCGCTAGTAATTACCACAGCAGTATCAGGCCTCACTCGAACCTATCTTGCACTCATGCTGCTGAAGGACAACATCAATAGAATCCAATAATCTTCTAAACGTCATTTGTGAATTCAAATGGACGTTTTTCGGTTGTGGGAAAGACCTCGTCACACCTGTTAGTGAAATGCATCTCAAATGAAGTCAAAAACTAATATCAAGCAACGCGTCGACGAGTAGCTTCTATAACGATTTAACCGAGTGAGTTTATACCTCTTGCATTGCTGTTCTTTAGCGGGGGGGGAGGGCTCCTATTTTTGTGGGGAGGGTCCTAATTTTTTTCGCGTGTTTAAAGGGTTTTTTCACTCCTGTTTAGGGGTGGGTCATAACATTTGGACGATGAAGAGAGTGAAACAGATGCCGATAGTGGTTATTTCAGCAACGTCTATATCATTTGCATTTTTACTTAATAAAAATTTCGGCGCACTTCGCGCGCATAAAAAATGACATCTATTAAACTCTTTAAGAAATGAAGACGCTAACCTCACGCCGTTTACAAGAACAAGTGTACCACGCTCTCCTAAAAGTGTCCTGCAATGATAGGCCTGACGGGAAGTCACTATGTTTGAATATAGGTATTAACGGGAGTTCGACGTTACAAGCATAGAAATTCGTCATTTGTGCCGCGCTTCACGCATAAATAATAATATAACTTCGTCATTTGCGGCGCGCAGTTGCGCGCATGAATAATATAACTTTGTTGGCTCAGGAACCCATCAATAGGGAGAAGCTTTCATCTAACCTAATATATAGATTTAGCCACTGGCTAAAAGCGGAGCTCCCGGTTACATATACGAGACAAAAAGGTTGCCATTGTACATGAATAGATAGCCTTGCACCGTTATACCACGTGACTAAGCACTTGTTCACTCAAGTGTGGTTGTCTAAGGTTCATCCCTTCAACGATGTAAACCTTTTAACGTTTGATGACCTCATCAATAACGTCATACCACGTGACCATGCAGCTGCACCTCCCTTGCTACTTAGACAACTTCACCCAAGTTCGGATGTCTGAGATGCATCCCTTCTTGAGATATATCATTTTTCTCCTATGATCACGTCATCGATGACGTCACACCACGTGACCATGCAGTTGCACCCCTTGCCACTTAGACAACTTCACCCAAGTTTGGATGTCTGAGATGCATCCCTTCTTGAGATATATCATTTTTCTCCTATGATGGCGTGAGCATCTTCATAAAGTTAAGTATGGATTTGCAATTTCGATTTAAAATAAGGAAATGACGAGTGCATAAAGTCGTTTTTTGGCTATAACTTTCGCAACTTAGCAACCAAACTTCCGAACACCCTTCAACAACTTAACCCGAGTTTGGTTGTCTGAGAGTCATCCCTTCCCAAAATAATACCTTTTCTCGTTTGATGACGTCATTGATGACGTCATACCACGTGACTAGGCTGTTGAACCCCCCTTGCCACTTAGATAACTCCACCCAAGTTTGGTTGTCTGAGGTTCAACCCTTCCAAAGATATATACCATTTCTCGTTTGATGACGTCATCGATGACGTCATACCACGTGACTACGCCATCGCACCCCTCTTGTCACTTAGACAACTTTACCCAAGTTTGGTTGTCTGAGGTTCATACCTTCCAAAGATATAGACCTTTTCTCATTTGATGACGTCATACCACGTGACCAAGCAGTTGGACCCCACTTGCAGCTTAGACAACTTTACCCAAGTTTGGTTGTCTGAGGTTCATGCCTTCCAAAGATATAGACCATTATTCATTTGATGACGTCATCGATGACGTCATACCACGTGATCACGCAGCTACACCCCCCTTGTCACTTAGACAACTTTACCCAGGTTTGGTTGTCTGAGGTTCATCCCTTCCAAAGATATAGACCTTTATTCATTTGATGACGTCATCGATGACGTCATACCACGTGATCACGCAGTTGCACCCCCCCCCCCCCTTGCCACTTTGATATTTTGACCCAAGTTTGGTTGTCTGAGGTTCATCACTTCCTTAGATATATACCCTTTCTCGTTAGCTTACGTTTGGGTTGCCTGTGTTACGCCGGACGAACGGACGGACGGACGCACAAACCGGAAGTCCATGACAGAATCGTTTGATGCATATACACATTTGTTTTGTTCCTTCTCCTCCTGCATGTAGCTATGGAGCTCCGCTACAAAAGTTTGGTTGTTTTAGAGTCTTCCCTTCACGAGATATTAATTTTTCAAGCATAGATGACGTCATCGCTGACGTCATATCACGTGACTAACTCATTTCGCTCATCTGGTGACCTAGACTACACTACCCAAGTTTGGTTGTTTTAGAGCCTCCCTTCACGAAATTTAATTTTTCAAGCATAGATGACGTCATCGATGACGTCACATCACGTGAACACTTCATTTCGTTCATCTGATGATCTAGACTACACTACCAAAGTTTGGTTGTTTTAGAGCCTTCCCTTCACGAGATATTAATTTTTCAAGCATAGATGACGTCATCGATGACGTCACATCACGTGACCACTTCATTTCGCTCATCTGGTGCACAGGTGTTATGGAATTTTTAATGAGGAAATTTAGTTGGTACATGCGCAGATCCAACCTTTGAAGAACAAAGAACTCATTACGTATGCAGGGATCACAGCAGAGATGGACCAGACACAAATTGGAAGCTGATGACGGTCTGATTTCGGCCGTATTTTTCCTCATCTAGTGGGAAGTTCAGCTTCATATCCCGAAACCATGTAAGTCGAGTATTCAACTTCACTGTGCGAAAGTAATTACAGCGATCAGCATTGTTTTTGCTTCAGTTATCGCATCGCGTTCGAATACCTGTTCTGACGAGGTTTGCAGAATTGCGAAATTATTCGTCGAACATTTAGATATACTTGACCATATCTTTGTTCTCGACATTTTCCCGAAAATGTGATTGCCCGCCGCAGTTAGTACATGCCTTTAGCGGCTTAAAAATCAGGTGAGTGTCATTGGCCGCTAGCTAGATCGCGACAATTACGTGCTTTCAGTTGAACATTGTTTCGAAAATCGAATGCAATTTTCGCATAAATCTGTACGTGACAAGCATGAAATGATTTAGAAAATTAATTCGAGGACGCAGGTTTTGCTTACAATGTCTAGAAAACTGGCAATGAAATACTGAAACCTTACTTTTTGCCAGCATTGGGAGGTAATGATAATCGGGTTTTGTGGGAACAGTTTAAAAACTGGAAAAATATTGGGGGTTGAAAGAAGCATAAAGTTGACTTTTATTTTATTTGGTTATGAATGTGAGCTGCTGCGGCAGCCATCTGTAACCTTGAGCTATCCCTTGATTATGCTGTTCTAGTGTACAGCTGTTTTGACATTGGTTTTCATGGTTTCTGATCTATCTACAGTGCAACCAAAATCAGTGGCGGATCTAGGGGCGGATTTAGACTATTGCAACTGTAGCAAATGCTACAATCAGATTTCAGGGAGGTCTTATGCTTGTTTTATCAGTTATTGTCATAAATCACTACTGCACTACAGTCAGAGTTTACCCTATCCGCTTCTGAGTGCCTCCGCACCCCCTTTTGTAGCAAAAAAGGAAAGAAAGAAAAACTAATGTAACAAAATAAAGTTCAAACGACGATTTATTGCGTTATGTTATCGATATCGGAAGCAATAGAATTTCTTGCTTGGAAATTGACCAAGCTTTGTAAAACTGAAAATACCTACAGTCAGTTATTCTGAAAGTAGAGTAATGTCAGCGTTAAGGTCTTGCTGTCATTATGTAATCACCTTGTATTTAATGTTCCATGTCAAAAAGCTTGTCTGTGGCATAGCCAACATTTGGGAAAGGGGGGCCACAACTACTGAAAATGTTTTACTACTCTGACCATTTTCCTTGAAATATTTTTGAAAACACTAACAAGGGTGGATCTGGATCTAAAATGGATGCAATGTCCCAATAACATCGAAGACAAATAGAGAGAAAGGACAAAACAGTAGTGTTTGGAAGTGCTCACAAAACATTCCATACTGGTTTTTACCCAACTCTGGATAAAATAATTATGTGGCTGACAAGACGATAGCATATTGAAACACAAAGTGGAGAATTAAAAAAAGATCAACTAGCCACATAATTATTCTGACAAGATCTGAGTCTGGGATGTTTGGCTTGAGCACGCAGACACCTCTTTTGGTGAGTGCAAAGTTGTATTGGTTTTATAGTTTGCTAACAGGGTCATAGCAATGTAAAACATTATGGGTCCAGTTGGCATTGGGGGAACGTAGATAGCAAAATGGTACCAAATTGAACCACGTTTTTGGATAAAAAAAAACAAGCCATAGCTTTATCCAAATATTTGAACATCATTAGCATTTGGTGCATGAAAATTCAGAGCCTACATTACTAATTACACTACTGAGATAATGTATGTGGCAGCCAGCAGGCTGGAAAAGATAATTATTTTGAAACAAAGCATTGGACAATTCCAGTAAACACATGTACCCTGGGGCAACGGGCAGCATTTGGAAACTCTTAATGGGAGGGGGAGTTTTCAAGCTCGGAATTCTGCCTGCATGGGGGGGGGGGGGGGGGGGGGGGGTTGAAGCTGGAAGCTATGTTAACCTCTCAGGAATTCTATATGCATGGGGGGTAAGCCATTTCGGAAATTCTGGATCGGTGGGGGGGTTAAAAGCTAGTGCTGCCTGTGTTTTTTTTAGCTCCCCGCCTCGTCTCCTGGCAGGGGAGGATGTGGTGACATCCATTTGAGGGCCTTCACTGATTGGCTGGCTTTGAACGTTGGTGCATTCACAGAGGGATCTTTCTCTCAATGGCTCTGTATCAAATGTTGCGCATGCGTCAATGGTTGTCAGAGAGAGCCCCGCTTGCGAGGTGACAATCTGGGGAGCTCTGGGTGAGAGAATGATGTATTAAAAAAAATAAAATCAATATTTAACTTTGTTTCACAGTAGTAATTTCAACAAAGTTGTTATTTCAAAGTTGACCTTACCCAATGCTTTACATGATAACACTGTTTGAGATTAGTAAGATTTTGGTTAGCTAGAGAAAACCAAGGACTTTAAGCATTTCTAGTTATTAGCTACATCATAGAGAAGACCCCCTTGCTGCTATTACCAAAGACTTTTATGACATGGCCAGGAAATTAAATGATCTCTTCAATTTGTTCCAGAACTGTCACATTATCAGACAATCTAGGCATGTAGCATTGGCTACTGTATTCATGTGGTTCACACAAATTAGCATTTCAGTCCAACTAAAAGGTGTGACTGTACAGGGGCAGATCCAGGAGTTTTTCAGACTGAGGGTTCCAGCACTAAGTTGGACTGGCTATATGGACTGGTGGACTGGTTATAATCTATACTGAGTTCAAAGCCTTTTAATAACCAGAGTTCATCGAATCTATAACTCTCGAAGGGGCAGGGGGGGGGGGGAGGACAACCCCCACAACCCCTCCCTAGAGTGTGACAGCTTGATGCCCTTCCTAACACCAACCAAGAAAACACAGCTTCTATGGGGCTTCAGCATGTCTCCTTAATTAAAATGTGCTTATAATCACCATATACAGTTCAAGTCATCATTTGACAATATGCACAGCCCATCAAAAGAAGTGCAGTGTATACGGGTAAATGTATAAATGAGTGAGAGGAAGGGGTAAAGGACGGCTCACTGGTCTTATTGCCCTTACCATTTCCACAAACCTGCTAAATGACTATCTTTATAATTGCCACATTTTGGTGACATTTCACTCTGTAAAAGGCCCCCAGTGGCGGATCCAGGATTTCAAGGGGGGGGGGGGGGGGGGGAGGGGTTCATTTTTGCTGATGAAGTGCAACGTATGAGGAAACAATCTATAATACCAATCCTTCTCTGTTGTCCGTGGCCTTCTCACGAGGCGAAATCGTGATTGCTAATCATGAATTTAATATACTGGGTCACATAAAAGAAAAGAACCACTCTTGAAATGAAAGGTCTTTAGCGAACCAATCCCTAAAAAATTGGTTCGTTGGGAGAGTGGGAGCTCATTTGCACCCGATGAACCCCCCTGGATCCGTGCCTGGCCCCCATGGATGGCATGATTGCCTTGCTCCTTTGCTAAGGCCTCCCATGAATGTTTCACCTTGTTGGCTGCAGCAGGATTACAGGAACAAATGAAGTCCTGTTCCTCAGAAGATACACAATACGTTTGGAGTTCTGTGGTGAACAGATCAGCACTAGCCCAACTCTTCATATACATGTAAGCTCCATGAGAAAATAAGGTAAAAAGCAGGTAAAACAGGAGCCGAGAGATGCCATGAGAAAAGAAATACAAGTTTTTTAGACATGTATAACATTGAGAACAAGGTGATCAAAAATAATGACAGGCACCTTGAGGTAATAATATTAATTTAAAATAACTTTAATTATCCATGGTTTAAATTAAAGCTATACAGCTTGTGGGGCCATGCCTAAAAACAATATAAATTAATAATAATATATACCAATAACTAATAATAGATAATGATTTAAAAATAGTTGATTTACAGTCTATGTAAACCCAACCCAACTCTTCATATGCATGTAAGCTCCATGAGAAAATAAGGTAAAAAGCAGGATTTAAAAATAGGTGATTTACAGTCTAAAATATATGAATGTTGAGACTACTCTAATTTCATACTGTAGTTATTTTGGTTGCACTACAGATCAGAAACGTTCAAAAGCAATGTCAAAACAGCTGTACACTAGAACAGCATAATCAAGGGATAGCTCAAGGTTACAGATGGCTGCTGCAGCAGCTCACATTCATAACCAAATAAAATAAAAGTCAACTTTATTCTTCTTTCAACCCCCAATATTTTTCCAGTTTTTAAACTGTTCCCACAAAACCCGATTATCATTACCTCCCAATGCTGGCAAAAAGTAAGGTTTCAGTATTTCATTGCCAGTTTTCTAGACATTGTAAGCAAAACCTGCGTCCTCGAATTAATTTTCTAAATCATTTCATGCTTGTCACGTACAGATTTATGCGAAAATTGCATTCGATTTTCGAAACAATGTTCAACTGAAAGCACGTAATTCTCGCGATCTAGCTAGCGGCCAATGACACTCACCTGATTTTTAAGCCGCTAAAGGCATGTACTAACTGCGGCGGGCAATCACATTTTCGGGAAAATGTCGAGAACAAAGATATGGTCAAGTATATCTAAAAGTTCGACGAATAATTTCGCAATTCTGCAAACCTCGTCAGAACAGGTATTCGAACGCGATGCGATAAATACTGAAGCAAAAACAATGCTGATCGCTGTAATTACTTTCGCACAGTGAAGTTGAATACTCGACTTACATGGTTTCGGGATATGAAGCTGAACTTCCCACGGCCAAAATCAGACCGTCATCAGCTTCCAATTTGTGTGTGGTCCATCTCTGCTGTGATCCCTGCATACGTAATGAGTTCTTTGTTCTTCAAAGGTTGGATCTGCGCATGCACCAACTAAATTTCCTCATTAAAAATTCCATAACACCTGTGTGGTGACCTAGACTACACTACCCAAGTTTGGTTGTTTTAGAGTCTTCTCTTCAAGAGAAAATTGTTTTTCAATCATTGATGACGTCATCGATGACGTCACATCACGTGACCGTGCTACAACACCCCCCCTTGTGGCATAGACAAAATATCCCAAGTATGGCTGTCTTAGCATGTTCCCTTGAGGAGATATAATTTTTTCTTTGCATACCACAGGGTTCCCATGTGTACACGGACGGCGGACGGCGGACGGACGGACGCCGGACGCCGGACGCTATAGGTTTAATACCAGAAAAATAAAGAAAAAATCATATCTCCCGAAGGGAAGCTTCTATAGAAGCCAAACTTGTACAAACTTTCAAAGACCATAAGAGGAACTCTACACCAAAGTCGCGTTCCCTCACGCCATCAATGACGTCATCAAAATGATCCATAATGCCCGTGACGTTCAAAAATCAAGTCGATGGTATACGTTTTTCCCTTAGGTATGGTGCTCCGCTTGCGCGGGCCTTCGGCCCGCGCTGGAGCTCCGCTACAAAAATAATTTTTTGTGATCCCCCCTTCCAGGGCTTCAGGTTTCGAGAGTCCCCCCTTTCGCCCACCCTCTGCCCGTATGATATCTCGTCCTCAATTTTGATACAAGAGATATATCATACGATTCTATTCAAAAAGTGGTTCCGCCGTTTTGAAAATGCCTATGCCAAGTTATCAAACATCAAACCGTTAACCAAAACCTCGCAGATTCGAGGGACCAAAAAAAGCAAAACGAGGGCCTTAATTTAGAAGGGGCGAGAAGTGAAATTCTATTTTCAGGTAGCCTGCTGTTAGGATAAACAGTCTTAAAATGCGAAAAATGGTATAATTGCGAAAAATGGTATAATTCTGGGACCCAGCCGGTCAAGCATGGCGGGTGGGTTGAAATTTTTGAGCTCCCGGTTTATCGTACTCGTATTGCTTTCTTACAGCCTGGAACCTATAACTAAGCACTATAATCGGCTGTTAAGTAATGAAAGTTTGTTTTTGCCGTTAAACTTGGATGGCAGTGCGTTTCCTGATCGTAATTACGACCTTCGAAGGGTGAAACGTGACTCTGGATTGCCGCCATATTTAAAAGCAAAGGCCGGGATCTTCGTCTCAGAAATTGGAATGTCAGCACTTTTTCTAGTTATTCTATCTGGTGACATATCCGTTAATCCGGGACCACCACCTCAAGCCTGTAGCAGCGAGGATGAGTCTTTGTCAGAGGATTCTTCGACAACTGATTACTTCTCGGATCAATTTGACTCTTATATTAACGACTCCACGCATCAGCTTGATTCCTCTAACGACGATAGTGTATGTGAGGGGTATTTTGACCTTGGTCTTGGATACAAGGGATTGCGTTTCGGTTCATGGAATGTTGATGGGCTGTCACTTGCAAAATTCGAACAGATTCGTCCGTTTATGTTGGACAGATTCCATCGTCCTCAGGTCGATATTTTATCGATAAACGAATCTGCTTTGAAGCCAAAATTACCTGACTCGCTATATACTGTGCCGGGCTTCGACATTCACCGCAGAGATCGCAAAGGGACTAAGAAGAAAGGGGGAGTACTGGTGTTTGTGAATCGGGAGCTGAAACATAAGAGAAGAACTGACTTAGAGGATTCGAATATTGAAGCTGTGTGGTTGGAAGTGTATCCCTTCAAATCTAAGCGACCACTTTTATTTGGGGGTATTTATCGACCACCCTCTCATCTGAAGGCTGACGATGAACGCCTGGAAAAGAACATTGAAAGCGCTAATCTGTTAAATCTAGAGACAATTTTGGTCGGGGATACCAACGTAAATTATCTCGCTTATTCGTCTTTCAAAAAGCATCGTTTGGTACGCGCATTGACTAGTATGAATTTTAATCGACTAGTTACTGTGGTAACAAGACCAATTAGTAAGACTTGTCTGGACCATATCTTCACCAATTACCCTCAGCGAATCAGCTCCGTCGTTGCGCACACGTGTGGACTTTCGGACCACCTTCCGGTATTTGCAGTGAGAAAGTATACATGCAAAAATAAAGGTCCGCACAATAGTTATAAAACAATAAGTTACCGTGACATGAAGCGACTGGATATTGAAAAGTTCAATCAGTCAATTCAAGAAGCCCCTTGGGATGCTGTATTTGTTTTTGAGGATATTGATGATGTAGTTCACGCATGGGAGCAAACCTACAACACTGTACTAGAGTCGCATTGTCCCTGGCGTGAAAAACGGGTTAAACGTGAAACGCAGCCCCCGTGGTTGTCCAAGTCTGTGCTTAAACACCTACACTCTAGGGATCACTTATTGAAGGTGGCGCGGCGCACGGACAGTCTAGATGATTGGGTGAAATATCGGGTAGCCAGAAACAAAGCAGTTTTCGCTATACGGGGAGCCAAGCGTGAATTCTATTCGAAGTCATTCGAGGAAAACAAGAACAATACGAGCGCGATTTGGAAGTGCATAAAAACACTGACAGGCGCAACCAAAAACAACAGTGGGATAACAAAGCTCGAAGTGGGTGAACGCGTTGTTGAAAATCCCAAGGACATCTCGGAACATTTTAACGCGTACTTTTTTCAACGATCGCCGATAAACTGAGGAGTACTATGGCCAAGGCGCCTTTTTGTTTCTCTAAACTTGTGAGCTTTGTGGAATCACGGAAAGACCCGAATGATTTTTTCTCGGTCCCTGCTATAACAAGTACACAGGTAGCCCGAATAATAAAGAAGATTAACCAAAACAAAGCTTCTGGTGTTGACAAGATCAGTGCTCGTATATTGCGAATTCCTGCAATTGCACCCAGTATAGCCAAGTTGATTAATCTATCGCTGTCTAGCGGAACGTTCCCCAAAAGGTGGAAATTAGCTAAGGTCACCCCGTTGTTCAAAAAAGGCGATCGAACTGATCCAAGCAACTACCGTCCCATCTCGATTCTTTCAGTCTTGTCCAAGGTTATTGAGCGACATGTCCATGATTCTTTGTACATCTATCTCAATGACAACAACCTTCTCTATTCTAGGCAGTCTGGTTTCCGTAAACATCATAGTACTGAAATAGCTCTGATCAAGATAGTGGATGAGCTATTATTCAACCTCGACAATAATACGGTGTCGGGCATGGTACTCGTGGACTACACCAAGGCATTCGACATGGTGGACCATGAACTGCTACTACAAAAGTTAAAGGCGTACGGGGTTGTTAACAAAGACCTGTTGTGGTGCCGTTCATATTTGTCAAACAGGCGACAGGTCGTTCAAGTGGGCGGTGAAGTTTCGTCGGAAATGCAAATGGACTATGGAGTTCCTCAGGGATCTATACTAGGGCCGCTGTTCTTCGCAAACAAGCTCCTGCTAAACGAGAAGAAGACTAAGGTCTTAACGATTACGGGCAAGCGTCTTGCTCATAAGAAAAGTGTTGAACTGTGCGTTAAGAAGGGTAATGGCGCCACGGCACTAGATAATGTTCCAAATGCTACACTACTTGGACTTGATTTAGATAGTGAACTTTCATTTCATGGACATGTAGAATATATTTGTAAAAAGGTGGCCTGAAAAATAAGATCGTTTTTGCCATTAGCCCAACGTAAGCAATTTTATAATGCATTGATACAACCAATCATAAATTATGGTAGCGCAGTAAGGTCGGTGTGCGACAACGAATGCTTAAACAGAATTCTTAAGCTACAAAAGCGCGCAGCCAGAGTCATCTTGTTTGCGGAACCGCGCGCACCCTCTGTAGAACTTTTTAACAGACTTAGTTGGATCCCAATACATGAACAGTTGAAGATTAATAAATGCGCTCTAGTTCACAAGCGAGTCTATGGAAACGTTCCATCATTTTTAAGCGAACAACTTATTCTTAATAGCTCTGTAAATAGAAGATCCACCCGCTACGCTAATTTTAATCTACGCTGCCCGAAATTCAGTAGGGAGACAGAAGGCGGGCGCACTTTTTCCGTTTCAGCCACCCGCCTTTGGAAAGTCTCCCTATTGAAACAAGGTGAATCGAACGTCCTGCGCCCTTCAAGAAATCTCTTAGAGATCGGGCGTTTTCGGAGCAGCGTCTTTTACACCATTTTAAAATTTAATTGAATTGTTATTATTATATTTTATCTTATTATTCAATTTAGTGTAAATAATATTTGTATATAATATTTATATATATATATATGTATAGTATTCTTTGTAATTATGTATTTTAGGGAGGGCCACAAGTTTATTAGCATTGCTATTCTGTGTTACCCTCATTTTAAATAAAGCCTTTATTATTATTATTATAAATTGACGACTTTTTATTAGGATACACTGGATATACAAGAAGGGATTTGAAAAATCTCGTTCCCGTTGAAGCATCTTGATTCCCATTCCCGGTAGACAAATCCCGTTCCCGGTAACCCAAATCCCGTTTTCCCGGCCTAAAAAAAGGCGAATCCCGGCTCCCGTTTTACCCCTTCAGGACCCTGAAAGAAGACATCCAGTTTCGAATTCTCTACTCTACCGCAGAACAGGCATCAACGGCGCATAAATACAGCAAGAGCCTCAATTTAAAGCGAAAAAGTTGTGGATACCAGCGAGTCGGAAAGGTTTCCTCAAGTTTGTCTATTGTCTCAATTCAAGCTTCATCAGTTTCTCATCGGTATTCACAACTTTTTCGACTTCAAATTGAGGCTCCCACTGTATTTATGCGCCGTCGATGCCTATTCAGCGGTAGAGCAGAGAATTAGAAACTGGACTATTGCTCAATGCCTTCAAATGCAAAGCTGATCACCCATTGATAACTGCATTGTGAATCACTCTATGTTTTCTAAAATTTTGAAATTGGCCAGGAAAGAATGAACTATTAATATTATAGCTTTATCATCTGCCTTCTATCACTTTCAGGCCTGTAGCTTTAGGTGTTAACCTGTACCAGTTCTAATATTTCGGCGAAAAACATTTATAAGTAGAGAAATAATACATTTTGGTGCAGAGTACTACACGCTTGCATCTTTGCAAGCTGTCTAGTGTTCATTGTTTAAGAATACAAAATATCGGGTTGGAATTCACACCCTTTTTAAGGAGGCAAGGGGGAGGCAAAGTCAATACTCAACAATGCAATGTCACTAGGTGACCAAACTTGGGTAAACATATCTTGGAAGCAAGGGGGGTGCATCACCAAGGTCACGTGTCATGACGTCAGCAATTACGTCATCAAGACTAGAAAAGTTGATACCTCGATGACAGTACTGATTCGAGCTCCACTTTTAGACAGTGCCTAAATCTATAGATTACCTGAATTGAATAATTATGTCACTGTAATCTTATTAACTTTTGTTTTTCCTATCAAAGCTGGAACAATGATCTACATGATCGTTAAGTTTGGACATGTTATTGTTTATGGTCATGAGAGCAATGTTAAGAGGACAACCCCTTAAAGCAGACAGACCGTTGGTGGGGGTTTCCTAGTCAAGAGCAGAAAGTAAATGTTACATTAGATTTCTCTTGTTGGCTTCTATTGTAGTTGGCAGGATATTTATAAAGCTTTACTATAAGTTTAGTATAGTAACAGTGAACTGCAACAACAGTGAGCACTCCTAAAAATAGGAGCGACAGAACTAGCGAGTCCTCTTACTGCAATTTACAACTATTGTTTACACGTAGCAAACTGGCCCGATTTATGGAAAATGGGTGACTGGACCCCTGTATTTAAAAAGGAAGACAGGTACTCTAAGAAGAACTACAGGCCGGTAACAGGCCTTCAATGTGCTGACAAGGTATTTGAGAAACTGGTGGGCACTTTTACGCTAACTTTTACGCTATCCCTCAGTGGATAGAAAGAAACACAGCTGTGAGACCTCACTCATAAATCTAGTAGGTTGGAGGCAAGCCTGGGACAATGGTCTCCTGGTAAGCATCCTGTCCACAGACATGTCTAAAGCTTTTGACTCCCTTCACTCTCCATCCACGGGGGGTGCTCGTCGGGAACTGGGGGGGTACATTTTAGGGAAAACATCAATTTGACAATAAGACTCTTTGACTCTTTGGTCATACCGATGACCGATATGCTCTACGGGTATTGCTCTTACTCTGGGGAGTTGACTCTAGGGGCCCAATAGACAGAGACCCAATTGAGCTGGTTCACAACAAATTCTTAAGTGGCTACTAGGATAAGTTTTGTAACAACAAAGCCTGCAGAGCAGAATTAGGGAGGTTCCCACTTAGAGTAAATGCAAAACTAAGAAATGTGAAGCTTTTCCTCAAGCTAACCCCTGGAGATTGCGTTAAAATGTCATGTCTAACCTTTGATGACACGAAAGAGAGTGAAAATCAAGCGTTTTGGTGCAAAAAAATGAAACAAGTTTTAAATGAAGTAGGGCTAGAGTATATATGGGACCTTGGTGTCGGTTCCCTGGTTTGCCCGCCACTCCTCCTTGAGTCAGTCAAGCAACGCTTCAAGGATATCAAGTTTCAGATCTGGCAGAGCGAAGTTGATAACGATATTAAGGTGGCTCCCGAGTAATTATTGCAGAAATAGACCTCAACTTCTAGCGTATGTTTGACCCTGAAAAAATCTTCCGATTTCCATAATTGTTCTCACAGAGCTTAAGCAACCTCTGCACTACCAAATGGTGTAGTTCATTTGATATATTAAGCTCTTCTGTTAAGGATATTTAAAATTTTCCAAAGGAGGTGTTTTTAGAATAATTGTTATAACTTGAAAATTCGACCGTGAATGATCTTATTACCAGCTAAAATCGCATCCATAGTAACAAGGGTTTACTCAGAGAAATGCCCAGGTCAGCTTTTCCATACGATTTAAGTTGTAAACGATGTAATAATTTTACCTCTAAAAATATCTTATTCCGCTTCTGTTTAGTGTGCCGAGCGCGGATATCAGAAAAGCAGGGAAGCTCTTCAGTATTATCTCGGCTAATGTTCACTCTTAATTATATAAAAGAGAAAATAGAATCAAGTATCTAAAGAAAGCGATATTTAATAAACGAATGAGAGCAACGTCTTGTCCAAAATGTGATGTTGCTATAATATTTAATTCGAGCTCGAAATACCTAAATTGCTGGAATTGTTACGCAAGTTTCTTCGTGACAGTTAGAGTACAACCAACTGAGAAGACTTACCAAGTTTGGGCTCGTCTTTCCAATACTATGTTGAGAAACATTATCCACAAGGAGTCAGTATTTCTTCGCTCCAACACAACGCCAAGAAAACCCATATGTTTATGAACTCAGCGTTCTCGTCTCAGTGCACATGGTGCTAAATACTTCACGTGCGACGCTTTCTCGACCCGCGGGATCGCGGAAAAGCTACCGGTATTAACTTGTCTTACTTCGGGACTAGGAAGCGTCGCACGTGAAGAATTTAGCGAAGTGCACTGAGGCGAGAACACTGCGCTCATAACATGTGGGTTTTCTTGGCGTTTGTGTTGGAGCAACGAAACACTGACTCCTTTTGGATAATGTTTCTCAACATAGTATTGGAAAGACGAGCCCAAACTTGGTAAGTCTTCTCAGTTAGTTGTACTCTACCTCTCACGAAAGAAACTTATGAAACAATACCAGCAATTTAGTTATTTCGAGCTCGAATTGAATATTATAGCAACAGCACATTCTGGACAAGAAGCTGCTCTCATTCGTTTATTAAATACCGCTTTCTGTAGATACTCGATTCTATTTTCTCTGTTATATAATTAAAAGTGAACATTAGCCGATATAATCCTAAAGAACTCCCCTACTTTTCTGATATCCGCGCTCGGCACACTAAACAGAAGTGGAATAAGACATTTTTAGAGGTAAAATTATTACATCGTTTACAACTTAAATCGCTTAAATTTTCAAGTTATACCAATTATTCTAAAAACACCTCCTTTGGAAAATTTAAAATATCCCAAACAGACGAGCTTAATATATCAAATGAACTACACCATTTGGTAGCGCAGAGGTTGCTTAAGCTCTGTGAGAACAATTATGGAAATCGGAAGATTTTTTCAGGGTCAAACATACGCTAGAAGGTGAGGTCTATTTCTGCAATAAATACTCGGGAGCCACCTTAAGGGAAAAGATGCTAAACAAAAAACAAATTGCGAACATATCGTTTATTTAAAACCAAATATAAATGTGAAGAATACCTATCACAGGTTGCCAACACCAGGGCTTCTGGTGTTTCGCGCGGTCGCGGACCCGCGAAATTTGGGTAATTCCATGAAATCCCGCGAAATATACAAAATGACGCGAAATTCCGCGAAATCCGTAAGAATTTGCTGTAAATCTTAAAGAATGATAACGAGACAGCACATTTGAAACTCGTTTCGGCTTTTCGAGTTATCTACTTGCCTTGAAAACAAGTTAAACTGCAAGTTTAGCTCACATTTTTCACCAGACTTGAATTCAACAACATTCAGAACAACCAGGCGTTCTAAATTTCGCGAAAAATTGATACTAGCCAAGATGTAAGAAGCGTTGCTATGGCGCATTTCTCAGTGCATTGTTGTTGGAATAGCAAATGATGACCTTTGTTATATAAAACAATTCCTGAAAAGGACACGCATACAGTGAAACCCCGATGTTACGATCTTCGATCTAAATATATCTCCGACTTTACAAAAACATTCCTGGGTCCGGCCAAAAATACAGCAAAATGTATGAAACAGAACCCTGAACTAACGATACTCGGTCCAACGATATTCCCGATTTCACGATGTTAATCTTGCGACCCAAGCGTAAATTTGTTCCCGCTACAACGATATAGATGCGGTTTGAATATTCAAAACTTTAGCAGTCATAAAATTTTCAAACCAATGCCCTTCTTTCTTCGTCAACCACAGTTACAGAAATAGTTGCGCCATTCCCAAGGATAAATGTAATATGCCTGACAGTGTCAGAGGCACATATTGGCCGACGATAACTTCCCGGCGGGATTCGCCGGGCGCACACTGCAATCGCGGCCACAGCGCGAGTGTCGTAAGGATTATTTGGCTCGTGCTGCATAGAAAATAAAAACCAACATCGAACGTTCATCAGAAAGAGATTATACTTGTAATTTTATGATGTCAGTTTCAGCGATTAAATCGGGAGTATATCCCGATTTTATGATACTGTTTTCCTGCCCCCGGGACACATAATAAAATTGCCTCAACCCATATTCACAATATTTTCCGACAAAGCGACTAAGTTGTAGATATTTTTTCTCCGAAATTTGCTTGTAAAATTCACACGCGATCGGCCGTTTTTTACGCCCGAATTTGACCCGCGGAAATCTGCCGGTTTTTTCTCGTTTTTCTCGCGAATTCCGCCATTTTCCGCTAATTTTGCCGCGAACTGTTTTTTCCGCGAATTTGAACCTAAAAATCCCGCGAAACTTGTCTTTTTTTCCGCGACCTACCAGAAGCCCTGTTACATAAATCAGGTATAGCCATGACAAAATTATGACTAAGCAATCACAAACTTGAAATAGAAGCGGGTTGACATAAAAGACCATACAAACCACCAGAAGAAAGATAGTGCTTTAACTGCATCAATAAAATTGAAGACGAAAAACACTTCATGATGAGCATACATGAAAAAAGAAAACTACTTTACAAATCACTCGAAGAAAAAATGAAAATAGACTAAATAGACAAAAATGTCAGAGATCGATGCTTTCATTTTATTGATGCAGGGCGGCAATAAACATAGCACCCGTCAACAAATAGCTAAGTCCATATGGGAATGCTTTGAACTGAGAGGCAACCTCGCACAATAGAAGCTGCATATGATGTAAATAGTTTTCTTTTTTGTCTTTTTGAGTAATCTATTCGGGCTAACACTGATGTACTGTAATCTTGTGTCTGAAATTCAGGCTTCCAACAAGTGTGATTTGCTAGAACGGACCTCTAACAGGTACCTATCTGGAAAAAAATTACACCTTTTCGAATTTTACCCCTAAAAGGTACGGCAAGCTCCCCCAGCCAAACAATTTGGGAGCCCCCCCCCCCGGGGACTACTTCTCGACAAACTAAAAGAATAGGGTTTTAGCGAGAACATGATAAATTTGCTAAATAGCTACCTAATGAGACCGGAGGTCGAGGGGACTATTCGCAACTATTCACGGAGCCTGAGGAGAATAATTGTTTAGTATATACTACACGGGAACAATCCAAAAAATATCCGAACGACACTAAATGTGGTATTTGCTGACATTTTGTAGGCCCTTTCTGTATGCGTGACATTTGTCACGCACGCAACATTATGTCAGACTTCACTACAAGCATTCGGCTACTCAGCACATGGTGGAAACTTGCTGCTGTTTTAGAGAAGCAAAAATGTTAGAAATCACTTGTTTTAAAACCTAAATATCGACTATGATAAACAATCTAAGTTTTTAGAAGGTTGCAAGGATGGATTCGAGTGATAAATTCGCATTTTGTGCCTTGGATTATGGATTGTGAACTGCAGAGTTGCCTCGCTCTGAAAACACTTTGATTTGGTTGCCATTTCACCACCGATGGATGACTATATTTTCAACTCGCTGGCAGAGAAATTCAAGATTCGCTTGGAATATTCAAACAGAAATTGGGAAATTAACCTATTCAAACTCTGGACAATGAGGAAGACCTTGTTCATAAAAAAGAGAACACTTTTAATAGACATTTGATGTTGGATGACTCGTAATCAAGCGAATCAACATGGCAACGTCTAATTGAAATTCTCTCTTAAACAGCACTATGGCTGGCTTCTACGATTTGCTGTGCCTTTCAACCTACAGGTAAATGTTCAAAGTAGATTAAGAGTTTCTTGTGATATGTTTTCAACAAACGTGCCTTTAATTAATATGTTGTTGTGAATGTAATTCGCCTCTCAAAAGTGCCGTGAAGGAATCAGCGACCTCTAATTCCAAAGAACTGAAAAACAAGAACAGCAAATTTTCGAAGTTCAAGAAATAAATTCCCTCTCTGATTCACCTGAAAGAAGGATCCGACACTTTTCGCTACTAGTAGGCTATAACTTATAGCCTACTAGTAGCTCAACCAATCAGAACGCAACATGACAATAGACCACTATTCTGATTTGACTAAGTTTAAATAGACAAAACAAAGCGTCAGACCAAAGCTTAGCACAGTAGCATAGTATTTCTACTTAGGGGTACACTATATCACCCATTATCTAGCGCTTATTCAGGTAGAAATTTACCTTGGCGGCTTCACTGTGTCATGCTGAGTGTGGTAGCGGCCATGTTTGAAAACGATGTCACCTCCCACCACAGGAGTCCCAATACAACTTTTAAGAATTAAAATTCTTTACTTAATTGCGTGCTCGTTATTACATAAAGAAGTAATGATATTTTTTAAACTTTAAACAAGGAGCGAAATAAAATTTAAAATGTGGTAAATGCCCACATATGTTCGGAAATTGGGAAATGCCGCGAGGGAAACGTGTATGGGATTCCTGTGGAGAATCTGACACCAAGTAAGTCACGTGTTCAGTGTTCAGTTCGCACTCGAAGATGGCGGCGAAGGAGATGAAATTCGACCAAGGTATGTGTTTTAAACCGAGTTCTTCTGCTCTATAACATCATAGGACTACATGTAGAATTCTTTAGATTGTATGCAGTACTAGCTGCAATTGATTTCGAGTCTATTTTGCGCTATTTGACTTCAAGGAATGTTTTAAGCCTGTCGCGTTGTCCTAGTGTTCTGCAGTGCTAGTAGCTTGTGACTTCAATGCAGCAAGGCTCGCTCGGGACTCGCTTTCTAATGAAGTCACTATATCTCATTGATCAGAACTGAATGACTCCTGAACCTTAGAATAATCACAACACTAAAAAATCCAGATTAGAAATCCAGCGTGGGTGCTCGTCGTACGTTTTAGGGTTTAAAATCAGGCTCCTCGTGATATGTAAGCTTATGTAATGCACCAGTCAATTGACAACCCCGCACCCGCCATTCGCGCATTAGCGGGGCATTCACCTTTTTGGCAAGTGAAAGGCAGTGTGTGCCTCGGTTTGCGGGGACAATCTGAGAGGTGAATGCACCGTCCCCAGAGTAACAATTAAGAGTGAATGCGTTCCTTGCCAACAAATTTTACTCACTCCCGGCATAACTAATCGAACAAAATCGAACAAAATTTCAATCGAACCTAATCGAACGCCAATCGTTCGATTGGTTTTGATTGGGTTCGGTAATCGAACATAATCGAACAAAACTTTTGGTGAGTATGATTACCGAACTCAATCGAACATATCAAGATGATTGGTTTGACTAAGTTCGATTTTGTTCGGAAATTTTGCATGACTTTAGAAATTAGGTAAGACTCATCAGTGACACGCAATGGAGTAGTACACAACAAATAGACGGCCATGAACAGTTAACATAACTGTTAGCTTTATTCAAATTTCATTTTCAACTGGGACACTTAGCCTTCTAAATAACAAAACCTGAAAAAACTCAGTTTTATAAGAAAATCCCAGTAAAATCACTCAAACCCATAGTTCAATCATGACTGGTGCCTGAGTCTTTATTACTTTTACAGACCTATGAGGGATATGATAAGAAAAACAACTTCATCAAAAATATTCAGGACTATTGGATTAAACGTCTCATTAACACCTGCAGTTCATGTGCGGTGCAGTTCCCAGTATGTGCCAGGCGAGCCGGCAGAACTCAGGTGCTAATCTTGGTTAGTGATTGATTCCGATTTAGAAAAATGCCTGTGTTTCATTTGAAGTTCAATTGGTTTTGATTGAGCACATTGTTTGGTAATCGAACGTTCGATTATGTTCGATTTAAAAAATTTTTGGTGAGTTTGATTATGTTCGATTACCAACCTCAATCAAAATCAATCGAACGATTGGTGTTCGATTAAGTTCGATTACCGAACATTCGATTAGTTATGCCGGGCTCACTGGAAAGAGTCACGTCAATGGTGCCAGTTTTCAATGCAGCCACAGCCAATCACAAAGCACAATAAAACCATATTTTTCTACTTGCATGTACTTTGGCTAGTGTAAATTAAAATTTAATATGTGTAATTCAAGTAACAAAAACTCTGTATTTATTGTGTCTTTTGTGAAGTAAGGGGCTGTTCATATGGAGATGAGACAGCTCAGAAAGCAGGCTGGTTTCTGTTGTCTTGTGTCCCGGGAAAGAGAGTGACTCCCCGCTCGATGTACTGTGTGGAACTCGTGAAAAAAAGCACATCTCCCGACCAATGGGGCAGTAATGTGGTGTGAATTATGTACGAATGCCCCGCTAGTACCCTGCTAATGCGCGAATGGGGGGTGTCAATTGACTGTGCATAATTTCACCAGATCAAGTTTAGCAAACAATGATTAAGATCTTCGTTTTTCCACCGGAAATTTTGCACTGTACTGTTTTTTGCATTTTGTTGCCCTCACAAGAATCTTCAAACGAAGGAGTTGAGGTTTCACCTCTTCATTTTTCCAAATAGAAATCAAAGGCACCGAGTGCCTCGGCGAAATCGTGCGCACCTCGCATCTGACTACCTGCCCCAGAATTCTGTGGACTTCAATAATAAAATGCAGATATTTTAATAATCACAAAAATGTAGTTATCCAATGAAATACAACGAGACAATCATTCTGATATGTGTATTATTTCCCTATTACATCTTTTAGTTGTAGATGCGAAAATAAAAAAAAATTTTCACTTTGATTGTTCTGTCATTTCATTCCAAGTTTTGACAACTGACGTTTGTCATCCTTCAGGAGTTACTGAAACAAAAAATACATGAAATGGTGCATCAAAAATTACAGCGTGAACCAGAAAGCATGGCAGATGTTTTGTTTTGTGGATAGTTCTTCTTTCTCGTTAGAAAGCACCAACTGTGAGTTTGTAACAGTGGTGTTGGAACGAACGGGAACCAGAAAATAAACCAGTCGAAAATCAACAAATCGCAAGTTAAAAGTTGGATTCTTCTTTCATTCATAAAACTCTGATACTAAGTAAGCTAAGTAAGCAGAGAAAATGATGTGCTATCTTTGAGCAACACTTGAGGCATGAGTGACATCGGCCCCCACAATAACTTGTGTCTTACGCTTTGTGTATCCATGATTTAAAAAGGAAGACCCCATGAAATATGACTGTAATCACGATCATGTCATCAGATTGTTTGTACCGTTACTAGCATTTTGCTTGCTTTTCTATCGTGCAAATCGAATAATTTGTCACTTGGTTTGCTCTCTTTTTTGATCAATGTGATTTACTTACTGCGGTCCACAATCAATGGGCAGCAGTTTTATTTCAAAAGGGTGTTGAAAAGAGTCAGGAAAATAACAACAATAAGAACATGCACCATATTTAAAATTTATTCTGTATGTTTTACACATGTTTTTGGCTTCAGTAACTATTCAATATCTTGGTCATTGGAGAAAGTTTATTTTGTATGTTTTTTCCTAGCATTTTGTTTACTTCAGTGACTATTCTTTCCTCTTTCCTGGTCATTCAGGCTGCTTGTCATGATTTAAAAACCTCTTAGCACATTGATGGAGAAAAAATATTTTGGGGTCTTCATTTACCTACCAATTATTACAGCTAATGTTAAGGAGGCTCATAGCAGTTTGCATGTCCTCACCCCCTGAACTTCAATGGTCTGTATCTCATACGGAAATGCACAGAACGGAAAGTCAAGTTACAAGTAAACATGCTATGGATTGTTCTTTGTGTCGACATATGTTTTGTTTACATTGGTGCTTCCATGGCAACGTAATGGCGACCCTCCAAAAATTTTAAGTTGCAAAATTCACCCAGACAAAGAGAAATTGGGCTAAACCCTCTTAATGCCAAAGACGCTAGGCTATAAGCATTACTTGGACAAAGTTTGAAGAAAAAGTAGCATCGCGTTTTCGAAATATAACGCGATCAAATCGACTTTTTTATTAGCCTACTTTCTTGACCCTCAAACTATGCCTAAAAGCTCGTAGTGATTTAGTTTTCAGTTCCGCATAAAAACCGAGGCATTTTCTTTAAGCACAGAAAATTTCAAAGCCACTGCTTATTCCGATCACGAGTATTCTGAAAAGTTTTGAAAGCCTTTTCTTGCTCACGCCAAACTCAAACAACTAGTCCTGCGTTTCAATGCCTAGTTTAAAAAATCCGAGATCTAAATCCGAGTCTAAATCTCCCCAAAGAGAGTTCAATTATTCTATACCTTGTTGATGTATTTTTTAGAGCCATAATTCTTTAAAAAAGCCGCGAAAAAAAATTAAATCTTGATGCTGTGTTTCGCTTGACTTGAAAGCGGGCAGCTTTCCCGTTTAGGTGTGTATATTCTTGTACTCATTTCAATATTTGTCAATGCGGTATTGTTATCACGGCTCATTGTCTTTGCTACACTAAAGTTGAATATTTTAGTAACGCAATACGGTCAACTTCGAATTTTACAACTTTCTCTTCAATATAAGACATTTGAAAACACATTATCAAACACAGGAAGATTTTAAAACTTTATCAAATTTTTTTACTGTTTCTTTTCCGTCCGAAAGATAGTTTCAAAGAGTTACGCTCTTCGAATAATTAGATGGAAAATTGCATAAGAATCAATGAGCCGTGATAACAATACTACCGGCCATGCTTTGACATAGTGAAAGAAACATATCCTAAATGGGAAACAAGATTAAAACTGGCCGCTTTCAAGTCAAGCAAAACACCGCATCAAATTTTTTTTTTTCGCAGCCTTTTTAAAGAATTATGGCTCTAAAAAATACATCAACAAGGTATAGAATAATTAAACTCTCTTTGAGGAGATTTAGACAAACATTTATCTCGGATATTTTTTACTAGGAATTGAACGCAGGACTAGTTGTTTGAGTTTGGTGTGAACAAGAAAAGGCTTTCAAAACTTTTCAGATTAATCGCGATCGGAATAAGCACTGGCTCCGAAATTTTCTGTGCTTAAAAAAAATGAGTCGGTCTTTATGTGGAACTAAGAACTAAATCACTACGAGCTTTTAGGCACAGTTTGAGGGTCAAGAAAGTAGGCTAATAAAAAATTCAATTTTTTGAAGAAAAAAAATGACCGCGTTATATTTCGAAAACGCGATGCTACTTTTTCTTCTAACTTTGTCCAAGTAATGTTTATAGCCTAGCGTCTTGGCATTAAGAGGGTTAAGCCCAAATTTCTCTTTGTCTGGGTGAATTCTGTAACTTAAAATTTTTGGAGGGTCGCCATTACGTTGCCATGGAAGCACCAATGTAAACAAAACATATGTCGACACAAAGAACAATCCATAGCATGTTTACTTGTAAAGTGACTTTCCATTCTGTGCATTTCCGTATGAGATACAGACCATTGAAGTTCAGCGGGTGAGGACATGAAAAACTGCTATGAGCCTCCTTAAAATGCTAAAATGTTAACATCGCACAATCATCCCGCTTAATGATAAATTAGTTGATTATTGATTTGGTTACATATTTCATGATTTCTGTACTAACAATACATGTACATGTAGTAAAGATACCAGTATCTTCTTGTTTTTCTGTATCAGCTATCTTTCTCCCCCGTTATTTTACTCTCTACCAGTCGCTATTGTTTGTTATCACACCTAAATACGAAGCGATCCAGTTCAACAGTTGGCAAGTTTTGGAGCCAAATCGTCTCCTATGGCACTTTAAAGACTGTTGTATTCTCTGTTGTTAAAGTCAACCATTATTTATCAAAATTTGACATCGATAAATAAATACTCTGATCCACAGAGTACTGTGACTTGGTAGGTATGGGCCTTAAAGTGCCACTCAAGGCAGAAATGAAACTTTTCCACTAAAAAGTTCAATTATCCTATGAAACGTTTGCGATAAATAAACGTCCTTTGCAAGCGCCGCGAATATTCTATGGATTTTTGAATATTTATAGTTGGCGCCTTTTCTTCGTTCGGTTTTGTGTGTTGCATTCTGGGATAGAAAAAAGACAGTAACACAGGTGATGACGTAAAATGACGCTCAATGCGTAAAATGACGCTCAATACTGCATCTAACTTTTTTCTTTCCTCAGGGTAACCTACACTTTTCTGAAAACAATTTCACGCAAAAGTAATTGGCCTTTTCACGCATCAAAATAAATTCAAAGAGCTTAACATTCACAGTAAAAAGGCAAATGATCGAGTAAGCAAATCATGCGTAAGTAAATGGCTATTTCACAGATCGCCAAAAAGTAAACATAGGAACCAGTTGAACCAGATATTCAACTGAAAAACCAGTAGCAGGCATGGGAACTTCCATGAGATCCTTATTTCGTCCTGAGTCGCCGGCTGTCCTCAGCACGGAATAGCCATGCCGGCCAATGTGCGGGAACATGTCCATTGTGCACTGGTGGACTTGTGCACAGTTCCCAAACTTGGGGAACTCTATTTTCTTCTCCCCAAGGTTGTTCAGCGACAAGGCAATTCGCTCCGCTGGGGAGTTGTGCTGGAGTCAGCCGACAGCACGTGTCCAGGTTTGTGTTGGTCTTCTGGTTTCTGCTTGTGCTCGTCGACCTGCCACCCCATTGCCCAAATCGGCTCGTTTGCTCGCTTGCTGCTGGTCGTCACTGCAGACGCGGCCGCTGTAGAGACTGTGTTGATGTGGTGCTGGTCGCCATCATATTGGAAGTCTATCAATCTTTCAGCGCATTCTCTTAAAACATTTGGATCCATACCAACGCAGACCTATCTATAAAATACTTGACCTACACTGATCCAACGAAAATATTTTTTTATCGCAAACGTAGTTTTAAAGACTTTTCTAAGTGTGCCCTTCTCCTGAGTACTGAGTACATAAAGGAAATTGTCTCTGGACTAGGAAATAGTGGGTCGATAAAGGTCAACACGTTGCGTTTGTTGACTGACATCCTCTAGCTACAGCCGATTGCGTTTGAGTGTTTTACCCTAACAGTTCGCACGTTACGTTTGAACGTTTGAAAGTTAAAAAGTCGGACGTTGCCAATGGCAACCGCCATGTTTATTTTTCACTGACCAATCAGAGAGGACAGAACTCTTTGGTTCGTGATAGAAACGTCTCGTTTCATCCTAGAAACGCAACTTTCAAACGTTCAAACATAACGTGCGAACTGCTAGGGTAAAACGCTCAAACGCAATCGGCTGTATCAGTTGCCTGTGTCTCTTCTTTTCGTCCACTGCTGGTACAATCGAGTGCAGGGTTGAGAGGTGCAGGGTTGGTAGCTGCAAGAGATACATTAAACACATCTATCTATCTATCTATTTGTATGTCATTAATGTTTAACACAAGTTCTGTATCGGTAGTGTCACATCAAAGAGTGTTATAATAGAAGAGTTTTTTCTCCATTGATCTTCAACCCAGTCTATGAGATTCCTGGTCCCCTATGAGATTCCTGCCCAGTTCTCCAATCCCCTATTGCCGAAAGAACGGTATCTTATGTTATATTGTTCGTGTAGGGCCTGTTTTAGATAGTGTTGCAGCATTCTTTTGGCGCTTGCTATCATGCTCAAAGACGAAGAACATAGGTAAAGGTGGCAGGCTGGCAACCCGGCAGGAGGCAACAAAAGAACTACAAGGACTGGGTACAGCTCTGTGCTGGCTCTGGGAGGGCACAATTTCGAAATATACTTCTCAACAACAGAAAATTAAGTAAGCAGTGCCTCCCAATGTCTAGTTAAGCAATATAAATCATATTAGCAAATGTGTGGATTTCACAGTTAAATGATGTTGACTATGTCAGTTAAAACTAAGAGCTAAACTTTCTTTTAGAAATAAAGAAAGCAGGCATTGGTCACATCGGCAAATAGTCATCAATTTTCTATACATAAGCTGTACATGTACATAAACTGCACTGCTACAATAAAAGTGATTGATATCTGAAATTGTAACTGAATTCTCAATATCTCTGAACGTGATTTTCTATCATAATACATACCAATATCATTATAATTTCAGGAACCATCTTATGCTCATTTCCTGTGATGCATTACTACTCTTCCTATTAAACCGTCGCTGAGCAAAAACATATTTCTTGGTGATTCAGATTTCGTGAACTGTACAATTAATACATTATAGTATGATAAATATTTGTCATATATAGTTATTACAAGTACTGTAATGTCTCACCATGCCTACCTTCCAACTAAAGCGGTTCGATGCTAGTCTAGTTGCTCATTGTTGTTGTCTAAAACTGAGTGTTCTTTCGGTTCTTATTGTCCTCCAAGTTGGCGCATTGGGATTCAACACGAGGAGGTTAACTCTGCATTGCATTGTTCGCCTGAGGTGGGCGTCGCCGCATCGAGAAACAATTCAGTTTCTTGAAGTAATTGTAAAAATAAATCCTTTCCCAAAAGGACGATCGTGGATAATATGACCACTAGTAATGGACGTTAAGAAAATGATAATAATAATAATAAAAAACAACTAGTATAATATTTTTGGTCTATTAGATATGCATATCTTGTACAATAAATACATTATAGAATGATTAATATTTGTCATATAGAGCTATTACAAGTGCTGTAATGTCTCACCACCTACTGAAGCGGTTTGATGGTAGTTTCATTTTGATTAAAACTGAGTGTTTTTGGGTTGTTATTCTCCAAGTTGGCGCATTGGGATCTCAGCATGATGAGCTTCTCTCTGCATTGCATTGTTTGCCTGAGGCCGGCGTCTCCACATTGAGAAACAAATCAGAATTTGAAAAAAAAATGCCTTCCCGATATCCTGTATAATATGACCACTAGTAATGGACGTTAAGAAAATAATAATAATAATTAAATAATAATAGTAATTTTTGTGAAATAAATATATATATCTCGTACAATTAATACATTATAGAATAATCACTATTTGTCATATAGAGTCATTGTCTCACCATGGCTGCATTCCTACTATAGCGGTTCGATGGTTGTCTGATTGTTCAATCTCTTTGATTAAAACTAGGTGTTCTTTCGGTTCTTATTCTACTCCAAGTTGGCGCATTGAGATCTCAACACGATGAATTTAGCAGCCAAATCATCTCCTATGGCGCTTTAAAGATAGATGCATTCTCCGTTGTTAAAGTCAACTTTATTTGCTTTGGTTGGCTACCATTTTCAAAATGTGGGAACTGTGTTCTGTAACACAAAAAAAGACTTCCTTTATGGCAGTCGCATATGCACAGCATCCATATGGCGTTCATAAGTGCAAAGAAATTCGACATTTGACATAAATAAATAAATACTCAGACTCACAGAGTACTGTGACTTGGTATGGGGCCTAAAAAACCCTTCCATTTGATTCCATTAAGAACCCATGAACTCTGGTAATAAGTGCTGATTTCCTTATCAAATTGTGTTGCTCGTGATAACGTCATATAGTCATTGTCTCACCATGGCTACCTTCCTACTAAAGGAGTTCGATGCTACTCTGATTTTGATTAAAAACTGTTTTTTTTTCGGTTCTTGTTCTCCTCCAAGTTGACGCAGGGTATTGCACTCAATCTCGTATACTAGAGAATGCAGGTAAATGGTGCCTTCGTCTTTGCGACGGACCATTAGAAAAGTGATGGGGAGAGGGGAGTTTCGAAGAGGAAATAAATTTTTTAGTAATCATATTGGAAATACCTTTTCCACTCGGCGGCTGGAAAAATTTTTATTTCGAAATTTGGTTATTTTATTAAAACACACCTCTTTTTCATTTTTATGAACTAAATCTACAGACTATGAGTTAAAGGCCCATCGTCAACCGAGCGCCTTTGCGGGCTATTAGCCAGTTAGAGCAAAATTATACATGGCCCTGTTTACACTTCCGAGTCTGAGATTTTATCCGACCTTGTTTTGAGATTTTATCCGACCTTGTTTTGTTGCAGGATACGTATTTATACCTGCTACAGCATTCAATAAGTGTAAACATGTCCATGTTAATACCATCACCATAGCTTATCTTGGACGAAGAAACATTGTGACATCACATATCCCTGAGGAGTCTTTGGTATAGTGCTACAACTCTGGACAATTTATACACATTGTCACTTATTTCGGCCCTAAAAGATACCAATCTCCATAAACTTTTATTGAAGATCAAAATCACCCCTAAAAGAGACCAATCCCCGTGATTTTTGCATGATTGGTTATGTGCTTATTGCCTCGCCCTTTAGCTTGAGCTCTGATATTGTTATGCAGCTTGGTTGGAGGCAATGAGCGCACCTCTCCTGGTTAACAGGGTTAGCTGCTGGAGTTCTAGATGTTCCAATGTGGGGATTGGAAAATCAACTGTGTGGCCTGTGGCTGGTGCCTCATGAGTTGCTGTTGTTATTTTCCTCCTCTTGCCTTGCACTGCTTCCTTGGCTAGGGGCATTGACCTCTCAAAGCGCCATTTCCCTGTGAATAAGTTTTTGTTTGAGTAAGTTTTAACAAAGGCTGTTTGTAAGAGAGGAACATTTCTAACAATCATATTGGTCACTCTAGTTTGCATCCTTGGGGGCATCCTTGGGGAGATGTTTGAATAGGTAAAATCCCAACAGGGGATCTTTGTTTATAGACTGAGTCATAGCTCACTGATCTGGGGGCGGTGACAGTTTCAGAGAGCCGCTTATCGCTTCCTTTTTGAAAAGGGAAACTGCTTAGCTCTCGAAAGCTAGAAATTTAGAACTTAGTTGTCGACAGTTGTCAATTTTTTCTAACTTTCGGTTGTCAATAACATTTAGTTATTGATGACTTGAATAGTTGTCGATGAGTAAAATATATAGTCTGTGAAGGGCCTTAATACGCTCGATTGTGAGAGGATGTGAGGCACATTTACGAGAAACAACCATATTGGCTCATGAGTGTTTTGAATAAAGACTCGTACCGACTGATGTTCCAGGTCTGAAATCTTGGACACTACCCGGACTAGTAAGCGTGATAATTATTTTCAGACTCTCGTGGTATATGTACGTGGACCAGGGCGGGAGATCAGCTCCCAATGTCTTCTTACTCCTAAACTAGAAAAGAAACAAACCGCATGTGCTTTAGTGTATGCAAACTAGTTAAACTCCCGCGATTTCAATGCCCTAGAACGAAGTTTCCCTACAATATCCAAACTACACCATTAGCATCAAATGGTTCTTTAGGGACATTTACCCATAGCAAGCACCAGAGACGCTTGTATAACCTCACTCGCCCGTCGTTCACCTCCTCTTTCACATAGAGGCGAGACTAGCGAAGAAGCCTTATCAGTCCCGTGGGTGCTCTTCCAAACTGGAATCAAACGAAATTACTGCTTTAAAGCCCTGAATTATCAAGAAAGCCATAAAATATCTCGGAACTCAAAATCTAACCTACTTTCAAAATGTTTGGATGATAATGTTTGTCCAAACCTTGCAAACAACAAGGTGACGAACACCAAGCCGGCTTAAAAGCAAGTCGGCGAGTTCATCAGTGGCTGACCATGGTTTGAGGTGGCAATGTGGCCAAATCATTCATTCGACGCCTTTATCCAATCATTATAGCGGCCTGTAAAGTAGGACCTAACCCACTTCATAGTACGTGGGGAACAGCCATAGACCTAAAGCTTGTGAAACAGGGTACTATGGTGAGCTAGATCAAAGGCCTTTTTTAAGATCAATGAGAATAGTTCCACTCAAAAGGCCACGGTCCATATTGGAGAGTAAAGCATCAGATAGTTTTATGACGGCAAGCTCACAAGAGCGGAACCACCTGCAGCTAAATTGACAATCAGAGAATAAGAGAGGTAAGAAAAACATAAGTGTTAGAGTGAACATGACGTTCCAAGATCTTGGATACTATAGCAAGAACAGAAATAGGGCGGAAATCGGTAAGGTCTAAAAGAGAGTCTCACAGGGGGTGAGACCTTCACAACCTTCCACACATCCGGGAACTCACCGCTTGAGATGCTAAGGTTGAAAATGGTAGTCAGACTAGAAGAATTAGATTGAGAAAAAAGCCATCAATCCTGTCAAAGCCCGCTGCTTTGGCAGAAGGGTAATCCGTTGAATTGACCGATCCTCGCAATTTTGCATTTAGGCGTGATTTTGTATTCCCGCTAAATTTTCTATGCCCTAGCTAAAATACCCAGAACCAAGGAATCCTGATAATTTAGGAGTATTGCAATAGTTGCGCCGCTAGAGTTTCGTATTTTTAGAGACCTCGTACGAGGCTTGGACAAAATCTGTCCGACCTCCATACAAACACTATAAAATATGCAACTTTAGAGGCCTTATAACTTCGCTCCAAATTATCGTATTACTCCCAAACTTTCAGAATATCTTAGTTTTGAAATATTCTAACTATAGCATAAGAGATTTGAAAAGAAAACCGATGCATTGTCCAACTGCTAAAATGCAGGGATTTAAAAAAAAATCGCGAACATAAAGCGACGCGAAAAACAATTCCCGCGAACTTTAATGTCGCGAAATTTAGTACCCTCCTATATTTCTTGTTTTTCAATTTAATGAAGTATTCACGGCTACAATGTAAATAGAAGCTTTATTCCTTTAAACACCCACTAGGGCACATTAGGATATACAAGATACATAAACCAATCATTATGAAACCTACACTACCTAATGCACAAATAATCATAAGTCTCTAAAATATCATGGCAATAACGTGCCGTCATAACTGTAGTCTCAACAAGTAATTGCATAAAGCAGATCTCTCAAAGTGTGCAAAGTTACTATTAATTACAAATAAATCACTAAAGAATTTTTCTTGTAAAGCAATAAGTTTCGTGTGAGGACAGAACATAAGATAATGTGCTTCATTCCCAACACATGCCTGTTGTGTACTATCGCCCATACACATACAGCAGACTCTCGACTCGTATGGGATTTTTGTATAACGTCCCACTTCTACCGGAAGTCTATGTGCCGATAGACGAAGACGAGTGACTGCCTGCCTATGTTTAACAATGCCTACAATATTTAATATTTTTCGTAATCTAAATATGTATTATGCAATTGCAAAAACGTCTGGCTATGCTATGGTACACGGTGCGGTTTCTATAGTTTGGTTTTGTTATGAGTTGGTGATTTCAACAAAAAGAAGTGTAAAATAATAATACAATTCTCGGAATAAAATGATTTTGTTTCCATTTTCGCGAAAATAAATTCCCTAAGAAAATAATGTTGCACCCAAATCGCGAAAATGAAGATCCGCGAAATATGCCGACCTTTTTTCCGCGAAATTAAGTGCCCGCGAAAATTAGTACCAATAAGGTATATAGTGGTGGGAAAAAACTGACGCTGTTGATTGGAAGGGAAAACATATCACACCACTTGGGATACCCGACCGTATTGAGAAATGATAATTTTTTACCCAGAAACAATTTTGCAAACCCAGAATTCTAAAATTCAGAAAGCATATTCGGATTTGAAAATATCAAAATTCTAGAATTTAATTTTAAAATCTAGAAACACAGAATTTGCAATATAAAGAATTCCTAAATTTCAAATCTAAACATGAAAAGATAAGGAACACTCATACATATAGTTGCATTGCATCTGCCAACTGCTTTCAAAATGGTTTTGCTAGAATGTATGCTGACGATAGGCGCCCGCAGGAGCTCCGCTCGGTAAGCCCTATGTAAGCCAGCTCACCTGAACGTGTTCCTGTTAGCTGGTATTTTGCACCTCAAGTGGTCCACAAGTCATTGTGAGGAAAGGGTATTCGGAAATTTAACATTCTATTTGACAACTGAATACCTTATCATGGTTTCCAGAATGTCCTACGCTGTAAATGCTTCGAAAATCAGAGACCCATCCTTGTTTTTCGTATAAAATCCATCATGGCGGCATACATGGTCTGTTTTGCTTCCCAGAGGTATATCCCATGCTTTAGTAAAGGGGGAAGGGGGAGGGTATATCCCTTGCTTGAAAAAGGAAGGGGAGTCGGGAGGGTAACAAAATAACAAATACTCGTGGTTTGTTTAATGTAATACGCTTGAAAATAAAATATAAAAAAGTGAGTAGCCGCCCTGATGAAGGATTGTTGGCATCTCTCGGCTCCTGTTTTGTCTGCTTTTTACCTTATTTAAAATAAAATATAAAAAAATACTCTTCTATACATTTAACAAAAAATAATTACCAAACTTAAAAAAAGTCAGCTACATAATTACAAATTTCGAAAAACAATACTACAATTTCAAAAAGTCACTTTTATTTCACTCATTAATTTGTCTAATAACATCCATCAGTCCCGCAAATGCATTTTCAATATCTTGTCTAAGCGAATCAGAAGGGTAATCATTGTCAATCATGGCTTCTTCTTCCTCGCATTCATCGATAATCATGGCTTCTTCTTCCTCGTTTCCATCGATAATCATGGCTTCTTCTTCCTCGTTTCCATCGACAATCATGGCTTCTTCTTCCGCATTTTCATTACTTTTTAAGTTCTTTATAACTGCTTTGTGACTGTTTGATTGAATATGTTTCCTGTAAACGATCTCTGAGTTGAATGTCCTCTTACAGTGTTGACAAAATCGGCATGTTGTAGCTTTGTGTTTTTTGTCAAATGTTCGAAGAGAACTTCCTGACTTTCTTCTGTTATTCCACAGTAACAACATATTCCCTAAGAAGATAAAAGAAGTTAACGTTTATTAGCGGATTTATTCTGATTGCAGTAATCTGCGTTGGGGATAGATGTAACTACACGTATCTGTTAACTTATTTCTTTAAATTTTTAGTGAATTGTTAAATACTGACTTCAAATCAAGCAACACTATCAAAGAGTGTACTATATTGATCAATCATACGGTAAATATTTCACAGATCGCCAAAAAGTAAACATAGAAACCAGTTGAACCAGATATTCAACTGAAAAACCAGTGGCAGGCATGGGAACTTCCATGAGATCCTTATTTCAACCTGAGTCGCCGGCTGTCCTCAGCATGGAATAGCCATGCCGGCCAATGTGTTGGAACATGTCCATTGTGCACTGGTGGACTTGTGCACCGTTCCCAAACTTGGGGAACTCTTTTTTCTTCTCCCCGAGGTTGTTCAGCGACAACGCAACTCGCTCCGCTGGGGAGTTGTGCTGGAGTCAGCCGACAGCACGTGTCCAGGTTTGTGTTGGTCTTCTGGTTTCTGCTTGTGCTCGTCGACCTGGCACCCCATTGCCCAACTCGGCTCGTTTGCTCGCTTGCTGCTGGTCGTCACTGCAGAGGCGGCCGCGGCCGTTGTAGAGACTGTGTTGACGTGATGCTGGTCGCCACCATATTGGAAGTCTATCAATCTTTCAGCGCATTCTCTTAAAACATTAGGATCCATACCAACGCAGACCTATCTATAAAATACTTGACCTACACTGATCCAACGAAAAGCTTTTTTTATCGCAAACGTAGTTTTAAAGACTGTTCTAAGTGTGCCCTTCTCCTGAGTAGTGAGTAAATAAAGGAAATTGTCTCTGGACTACTAAATAGTGTGTTCGATAAAGGTCAACACGTTGCGTTTGTTGACTGACATCCTCTAGCTACAGCCGATTGCGTTTTACCCTAACAGTTCGCACGTTACGTTTGAACGTTTGAAAGACAAAAAGTCGGACGTTTCCAAGGGCAACCGCCATGTTTATTTTTCACTGACCAATCAGAGAGGACAGAACTCTTTGGTTCGCGATAGAAACGTCTCGTTTCATCCTAGAAACACAACTTTCAAACGTCGATTGGATGTCGATTGAACTTTGACCGGAGAAATCTGCTGGCTACAAAAAATGGCCTCGTTTCTTGTCGTCTCTGATTCCGGTTGTAGATTCTCGATAAGACTGTCAAGGGGTTGCTTTTATTGCGTTGACTGTTCTGAGGAGGCCGCAGCGCTGCTTGCACTTTGGCCAGCGACAGGAGAGAGAGGCATGTTCGTTTTGCTGTGTTTCCGAGTCAGAATCGCTCGAAAAATCGCACCGAAGTGTAAGTCCGATGCACTGCTGTAATCGTCGAAGTCAGATTCGTAGAAGCTCTCGTATCGAGGGACTACTGAGGACATTTTGAATGTAGAGGACGCGTGGGTTTGTTGTCAAGTAGGGTTGTCTGTGTTTTAAAAGTTGAGCTCCTTTGACCGATGCAATATAATGGTGTTAATTTACACCGAGGCTATGAAAAGGAGCCACCAAAAGGATTTGGATTCTTTTAAGTGGTATCAAGTGCAATAAAGGGACTTGAGAAGAAAGCACGCCATCCCTGATACATGTTAATTGCGTGTGGTCTGGGGTGTGTGTTTGGGGGGGAGGTGGGTGAAGAGTTGCACCTCCTCATTTCCACTGTGGGGGTAGTTTTTTTAACTTACCAGCGAAGCGTCACTTGGACGCTGTTCCGACATAAAGATGGTGAGTTTCTGCAGCGTCTCGCGACTAGGCAACGACGCAGTGTCTAGGTAGGGAAGCAGGGTAGAGCTATTCGTGGTAAAAGCTCAATAGCTCCTCTCATAAGGCGCAGATGGAATTGGGCCGTTGAGGATGTGTTCTGCTCTTGTTTGTTCTGCTGTTTTCGCCCTCTCTCCCTGCGGTTTGTTCTACCTGAAGCCCCAGAGGTGCGAGGTCCACTACCAACGTGCCTGGCACGTTCTGCTCCTTGCGGCTCTCTGCTTTCTGCCTGGTCATCAATCGTGGGTGACTGCACCTAGGTCTGAGGCATGTGCTGTCGATTGGGATTTTATGCTTGAGCGTCTTCGTCATCGGTACAGTTGCTGACGAAGTTTATGGTGTTGCGGTCCTGCAGTCACCCCTTAGCAGTGCTGCTCTATCATCGTGTCACTGTGCTGCTCTATCATCCATTCAAGCTCTATCATTGTGTCGCTGTTTGAAGACGAATATTGGCTGTCGTCGGTCCCCTGTGTTGCGAATTCTGTCACGTCGTCGTCGTTTTCGTGTTCGAGAGCCGTCATCCTTCGTTCAGGACTTGCAGGACTGGGAGGTTGTCCAACCAGGAGGCTCCAACGGCATAAATCTTGAAAAACTGACCCCAAAATCCAGGGTACTCGTAGGAAGTTCGTGCTTACTTTTCTTGCCGTGCCAGCGACGGCTAGCCTCCTGCAGTGCAACAAGAAAAAAGAGGAAGGCCAGCCCTTTTGAAGACGCGCTGCTCATGAAGCTTGCGACGTCTACCACTGGGCAGCAAGATGTTGCTGATCTTGGCAGCGCATACGATGTTCCCCGTTCTGTGACCGCCGTGCTCATGGGCTATAAGGCGTGTGGAGAAGCCGTGCGTTTTCTGAGGGCTCACGTGACAGCGCTCACGCTGCTTTTGGGGATCCGTATGATGATTGAGGTGATTTTTTCCCAATTCGGGTGGGCTGATGAAAACACTCGAACTTTAACTATGCAGTGAAAACAGCATGCTTCGTTTTGCTTCTATACCTCATAATGATAAAATATTGAATTAAAGATGCACTTACATACAGGGCACAAGTAATCATTGGCACAATCTTCATTAAGGAACTTGCAGTTGAAAGTGTCTATGGTATCCGACATTCTGTAAAAATGAAAGAGGCGGGTTGACCTTTAAGATCATAAAATCGTTCTTTGCAATGCTTCGAGGCCACTGAACTTCTGACAAGGGATCATGAAAGTGTCAAACAAATCACAAAAGTATCGACGGAAGCGCGCTGTATAGTCTGACAATTGGTAGTGGGTACGAATTGGTAGTGCCTGTACGAAGTCATGGGTAGCGATTTTCTGATTTGTTAATACTTCTTTTTCTATCATTTTTGCCCCTCATTAAGCCATAAATATTTTATATAATTACGATTTTCCATATTATCATTTTTGCCCCTCATGTAAGCCATAAATATTTTATATAATTACGATTTTCTACGTACCACTGTGCAGCAAGATGTTGCTGATATTGGCAGCGCATACGATGTTCCCAGTTCTGTGACCGCCGTGCTCATGGGCTATAAGGCGTGTGGAGAAGCCGTGCGTTTTCTGAGGGCTCACGTCGCTGGTTTTGGGGGATCCGTATGATGATTCAGGTGATTTTTTCCCCCAAATCGGGTGGGCTGATGAAAACACTCGAACTTTTAACTATGCAGTGGAAACAGCATGCTTCGTTTCGCTTCTATACCTCCTAATGATAAAATATTGAATTAAAGATGCACTTACATACAGGGCACTAGTAATCATTGGTACAATCTTCATTAAGGAAGGTTGGTTAATGTGCCTCAATTTCTCTATCGTGAAAGTCACGAAAGGCATTGTAGTCACCACTTGCTCCTTTTTCGCATTGGTCTTCCCGGTCCTGTTCATCGATGCTGTTGTTGTTCCTACTTCACTAGCAGATTTTGTATCAAGGAAGATCTTGTTTTCAATCTGTACACAAAAAGTTATGTTCTTTACTGTGATAGAATACTGGGATTACCTTAAGGAGCTCTAATATGACCCCTCTCTTATAAGCTTCCTCTGTTACAGATTCAAATTTTATAATAAGCCCTCTCTCTAAATGGGACCTATAAAAAGCATCCTCTCAAACTTTTTTGTCTTTGGACTTCTTCCATTATGCTATTTAATTCAAAATCCCATTGGGTGCACCCATAGCTCTGAGCCTGGCACTACCTGCTCTGGGCACTATTGGAAATTCTGGAGGGGTGGGGATCAATTACCTGATTCTTTCCATACAAAAACTGTAATTTTCTTTGGAAATTGCAGAGGCAAGGGGGGGGGGGGAGCTCACTTTTCAACACCTTTCCATAGGGGGTGGATATTTTGTGAAACCACACAATGCATTAAAATGTGCAATTCCGATTTCAAATTCACATGCCAATTTATATTGCACACTAGTTGGAAAAAATGTCTTAATGACGGACGAGCAGGCAGAATGTACACGTCTGACATGTAGGCTTACCCCATACAGATTTACTTTAGCATGCCAGTCAGCATGTTCAGGGTCAAAGCCATCAAGCCTATCATAGGCATTTTCACCATCATTGAAGACCCACTGCATATTTCGTGCACGTTCTTCTGTTAACTGGTCTCCATCAAAGAATATGGTCTCATTAATGGTGGATCCGGTTCTGGGGACATATTTCTCCTGATTCTTCATAAGAAGCTGTGCCATCTCTCCACCAATATTAGGGTTGAGAAATTCTAGGCCAAGGCAAGACTGAAAAAAAAAATCTATAATGAGCGAATTTTAATTATTATAGCCCTAAAAAGCTCTTCACATACAGTTATTTCAATATACTAGAGGGGTTGGGGTCATTTTACCTGGCTTTTTTCCATACAAATACTGTATTTTTCTTTTGAGATTCCAGGAGGGTGGGGGTCACTTCTCAATGCCCTTCCATCAAGGACACAATGGATAAAAATTATTTTGAAAAACTTTTGAATGAAAGCATACTTACCAGCTCAGACTTTTCCTTCATTTCTTTAGAATGGGAATGAGGGATATGAGGAATAACCACCTTCCTGTATTTGTTAAAGGCCTCTAGAAAGGTAGTTATTATTCTGGACACAAGGACAATGAAATCCCCTTTTAGTGCTTCATTTACTTCCACTGTTGGCAGCAGCTCTTGCAGGTCTATTTCATCAATGGCCTTTTTTTGGTCGTCCCAGCATAGATTTGTCAGCACACTGAACATTAACCCTGTCTTTTATGGCATACTGGTGTGTCCAGTGCAAAGACAGATTTCCATGTGATGTTGTTTGGATTCTGGACTTGACACTGAAGTCCAGCTTATCTGCTACAATCCTAAAAAAAAGCAGGTGATTAAATAAGCTACATGAATGCAAAATAAAATATATTAATTTTACTATTGGTTGCCCAGTCACATTCTCAATCCCAGGGCGCCTCGCGGGGGAGGAACTAGTGAGTGACAACCATTGGCGCATGCGTGAGATTTGATGCAGAGCCCTTTAGAGAAACACCCTTTCTGCGCATGCTCCAGCGTTCAAAATCAGCCAATCAGCGACTGTCCTCAAATGGATGTCCAAAGGTTCTCCCTGGGAGCGGATAAGCCGGGGAGCTCTGGGTACGAGAATGGGAATGCACTGAAATTTTGACTTTTTTGCAGTTGCCAAAAACGTTTTACAAGGACTACAGAGCTTTTATTGAACCACATGATCCTGTTTTATGATAGAGTGGATTTCACATGATTGTAGTGAAACCAATAGCAAATTGATTACACCAATTCTGAATAAAACCAATAGGGAATGATTGGAAAGTAATTGCAAATAATTCACGACAGTCATTACCCTGCTAACAGAGTTTTTTTTTTCTGTCAGTCTTTTATTAGAGTTTTTCTGTATCCTCTGTGCTAAGGTGTGAAAGACAGAGGGTCTGTGCTATTATGCAAATGCCTCGATCTTTTGTTCGCTTACTTGTGGTGAACTATTGTGATCACTCGTGCATAACTTCTTGATTCTCAGATTCCAAGAAAAAATTCGAGCAAGCCTTTGACTTAGAAAAAAATATCGCGCAAGCAAAGCTGGTGGCGAAAAAGAATCGAGCAAGCTCACTCTCAAACTCTCTCCTGATTACTTTTTTTTAGGGAACCTGATGATTTTATAAATAGAGTTTTTTGGGTCGGCTCGCGATGCGCGCTTGCCAAGTGTCTTAGCTTTCTGTTCAAAATTGAAGTAAATTTACTGTCAGGAAATGGTAAATAAAGGTTCACTTACTTTCAACTGATACGTCCAAAATCGCAGCAGCTTCGCGCGCATAAAAGGGGGATGTTGTGGTGTAGTATTTACAAACTAAAATTGTACTGGGCTATGACTAATAATTGGAAAGTTTCCGTGACGTGCTTTTTTTTCAGTTACTCCATTTCTTCAGCGTGATTTTCGTCTCCAAGAAGTAAGAATTTCACTAACCTCGTTAGTTTTCAACATCGCGACGAGCTTCGAGAAACCATACAAGTAAACTACTCAGTTGGTCAGCCCTCGTTCGTAAATGTGTGGCCCCTCGTTGACCCGCCACTGCCTGACGGCTTCTGGAATATATAGCTAAAGCCTTTGTTTAGTTAGAAGGAAAATGAAACTTTACAAAGCGGTCCGGTGACCAAAAACCCGAACTGTTGCGGATGCTATACACATACCAATTTCGCGAAATGCTAACATAACAGGAGAGCTCGAAATCGTACTTTATTGAAGTGATCAATTGTCATTTTGACGGCGAAATTAAATTTAAGTAATTCTCAAACCCTAAAAAGACAAATACAGGAAAAAAAATCGAGCACAGTCACATTCTAGGGTAAAAAATCGAGCAGCAAACCTGGACGCGAAAAAAATTTCGAGCCCAAAAAAATTTGCCACTCCCCATCAAATATTAAATGGTCCGTCCCACACGGCGGGAGTTGATCATGAATAACAGAAAGACCAAGAAGACAGAAAACGCAGATCGTATGAATAATGAAGCTTCGGAAGAATTATGCGATATCCAGCCACCAGGCCCAAGTGCCCCCCCCCCCCCCCCCCCCCTCCCCCCCCACCCCGCCGAGATTACGTCATCACTAGACTCTATTTACCCAGTTGACGGGTCTAATCATGCGCCGTACGTAGCGAATTACAAAAAGAGAAAATCCGACGCCATCCTTTGTTTTTAAATTCTGAACGGTTCATGGTAAGACAGGAGACTGAACGTATGATTGAAAGTCATGTTCCTGTTTATTTGAAGGGCGTGGACTAAACATGTACCCGCCACCGTGACACGACACTTTCAATTTTTTTTCAAAAGCGTTGGATGACAATTTACAGATAAAATTAATGTAACGTAACATAATATACTTTGATTTTCTAGAAATAAAGTTCTTTGCTTTTGCCTGTTTTCACTTTACAGGACTGGCGCAAACCTTTCCGTGTGCGCGTTATTAACGTACGGCGCCTATTTGTAAGGGCGACTACAACATACGTAAACAAACACGCAAACTGCTTCTGTAATCAAAATCTTCCCGCTCTTAACTTCGAGGAACGCTGCGATGAATTGGAATATGTCCTATGCGATTTTCTACATGTAGTTTCGCTCGTCCCGATTCTATGTTGGCGAGCGAGGCACAAGTGCATGCCGCCCTCTAGGACGCTTGAAAGGCGCCAGAAGTGGTTCGATAGCAGGATATCCGCCATCTGCTAGGAGATAAGCATCTCGGGGGGAAAGGGAGCTGCAGGTGGAAGCCCATCGGAGGTAGAAGCCCGAATGTCTCCGCATCAGTTGCGTGCCCGAGAAAGCCACCTCTCACAAACCTAAAATAACCGTCATTGTCCACGACAGCGTTAAAGTCGAGGAAGTGAAATCCTCGATCTCGCCTGTAGAACAATCCCTGTAACTCACCCTGGGGGCGGTTATTTGAATTGCGACCGTCCAGACAGCATTGGGAAACTGTTCAAATTCGTTTCTCTGCCTTTCCCATCCATTTTCGTCTATCCATCTACGTACCGATGAAAATAATGTTGGTATCAAATGGGGATGATCGCGTAGATCGTATCGCAGACATTACTGAGTAATATGCCAAATTGCTGGCTGCAATTCCTTAGCCACAAGAAGCAGAGTAAAACTCTATCATGAAAACAAAGCGAATATGGTCTTGTGCGTCTTACACGCCTTCTAGGATTCAGTGGGTCCCATACGCGCGCCTCGACATCTACTCTTATTCGTTGTATAATTCGCGATAAGCTTCCGGAGTTTCTCCTGTCAAGAGCCAAAAATTGCCAGGGCGAGCAACTAGCACATTCCAGATACCCCCCTATTTGAGGGCGGGGATGCCCGTCCGGAATTTTCAATTTTACGCCTAAAAGGTACCAAACATGGCGTCGCTTAGTTGATTTACACCCCTAAAAAGGATTCCCTAAAAAGTACCAACAAGACGTATTTTACCTCGTAATTTTCTCTCGTATGTTTTACGACGGAAAATACGTCTGAAACTCAGGCTACCAACAAGTGTGATTTGCTTGATTTGCTAGAACGGACCTCTAACAGGTACCTATCTGGAGAAAATAGAAGAAAAATAGAACCCGCTCCGGGTTCCAGACACTTGGCTGTTGAATTTCCATGCATTCTCGTCGTAACTTCGACTTAAAATTGAATGTGCACTGGCAGGCTGAGTTGTGCAAGGAGACGAATAACACGCTGTATGGCTAGAACCAAGATATGTATCGGTGGCGCAGGTGGAGGAGGAACATTTCGGTGGAAGTCTTCCACAAGAAAATAGTATCGAAAAAAGAAAATTAGGAACTGGTGGAATCATGTCTTTTTGTTATCTCGCCGCCGCACATTGAATAATGATTTTAACGCTTGGAAGTTTAATTACTTGTTATACCAATTAGCTCCATTCAAAATATGTTAATGTGCTCAGTCACTGAATCACAGAGGCCTCTGAAAAACAGAGGATACAGAAAAACTCTATTAGTTAGCATTAAGCTGTTGCGTGTATGGTATGTCTCACGCGACATAACATACCAGACAGGCGAACAACATAATGCTAACTAATAAAAGACTGACAGAAAAAAACCTCCGCTGAAAATTTGTTCTGATGTGGGTAAATAGATGCTTATAATATCTCTGGAATAAAATATTATGGGTTCTATTAAAACTTTCCTTCTGTAAACAAAAAAAAAAATTACAGTTCTGAAATACCAGGATTTTTTGAAGGGGGGGGGGGGGGGTCCACTTTGCTATTCCCCTGTTCCTACCCATAAATTATGGGAAGAACACTGCAGACCTGGCAATTCAAAACTTGATTTTGAACTGACACGGTGCCCCCCCCCCTGGGTACGCCCCTGGGCTAACTTAAAAAGCAAGAAGTGAACAAGGCCATAGTGGAACCTATGTAACGATATGCCAAGGGAACAGCAGAATCGTTATAGGGGTTCCACTGCACATAAGATAAAATACCTGTAGGAGGGAGGAGATTTAGCAAGGCTTTCTTTCTTTACTGTAGGGATGTCGGTTTCTTGTACAGAAGAACCAAACGGTCCGGAGTCAACTTTCGAAGAATCGATTGCTTGCTGTAGAACTTGTCGACCACCCTTGGTGTATGCGTAATAGTTTTTGACGACCTCTTCGCTCACGTCTAAGACCATGTCCACCACCATGTCGTCTTCTTCTCGTTCTGTTGTGCTTTGGCGCTTTTCTGCTTCCTCCAAAAGCCTGATGGCGCTCAAAAAATCTTCTCTCCCTTGTTTCCACTCAATAAGCTTAGAATCGTGTGAACTACCAAGGCATTCCTGCAAGCGAATGCTCTCTTTGTGGGACATACAGATACCAAGTTTATTGAGTCGTGCGAAATCTTGTGATTTGGCGCCACTGTGAAGAAGAATTTCTCTTGGAAATTCTCTTGGCCAGTGCAGACATCTTATGATTTCTCTCCCTTGCAATAATGGCAGTTACAATGGCTACAGAATTTTCCTTGCTTTCCTTCAAATCTGTAGTGAGCCTCGAACCGATAGCTCCGCACACAGCCGCATACCATGTTGGACACATTACTTTTGCTTCGTGCGCAACAAGGCCATTACGGAACGTAGCGAGTTCCTCGGCAGTTGAATGCTGAAGCACAGAGGTGTGATTGTACGAGTAGGCCCTGAACTCGTTTGAAATCTTCGTTGAAAGTGAAACTTCGATCTCTTGTTTCAGACTGTCTGTATTAAACAACAACTTAACTGCAGTCGCGTTGTTGCCTTTGTTAAGATGCTGGATGATTTCCGCGATGTTGTCTTTAGCAGACAACAAGAGAACGACCTCGACACACTCGAGTCACACACAACCAAAGTCCAGCAAACGTCTGGCAACAGGAGTTGTTTCCTCCTTCGATTTCACAGATTTCACGGCGTATCGGCCTTTTGGCGAAAAGAAGCGGGGTTTTTTTCCTCGTCGTCGGTGAACTCGTAGCTGTGAGGCGCTTGAATCGATTCGCCGTGGTTTTCAATGGTGTTGCCTTCAGTGCATGGTGGCGAAGAAACTTAATATTAGCACTTGCGCTACGAATTTTAGTAACGCATTTAGTGCAGCAGCGTTGTTGATCTGTTCTAACGAGAGGAACTTCAAGGAACTTCAAGAGATTGATAAGCGGAGGAGTGTTTGGGTCCTGGCGTTGATGTATATTTACCGACTTTTGCTTATAATTCTGTTTTGTGCCGCTCACTTCAAGACTACAACCACATGTCGGACAAGTCGAACTCCTCTGCTTTGCCGACTTCTCTGCTTTTGTCTGTTTTTCTTGTGAAGATCGCGCGCTCATGTTTTGACCATGGCTAAAATACTCAGCGTAACACGTGTGCTCGACTCTCAAAACAGCATGTAATTTGAGTCCATCACTTTAAAGTGCCACTAAAGGCAGAAGTCAACTACATTTCATCAAAAAGATCCATTGTCCAAGGGAACAGTAGCGAAACAAAAATGTGCTTTACGCGCGCCGTTAATATTTTATTGATTTTTGAATACTTTCGATTGGCGATTTTTTTTTTCGTTCAACTATGCGCGATGCATCTTGGGGGGAAGTTCTTTAGAACAATGGTTCCTATGACGCATGAAGAAGACATAGAAAATATTGTCTTCTTCGTGGTCTTTGTTCTACTTTCTATGTCTTCTTCATGCGTCACAGGAACCATTATTCACCCCACAGGATGCAGAAACGCATAGTTGAACGAAAAAAAATTGCCAATCGGAAATATTCAAAAATCAATAAAATATTAACGGCGCGCGGTAAACACATTTTTCTTTTGTTACTGTTCCTTTGGATAATGGATCTTTTTGATGAAATGTAGTTGACTTCTGCCATTAGTGGCACTTTAATACTCTACTAGAAAAGGTCAGGGAGTTGCCAAAAGAATTTGACACATTTGTTGACAAGTTCTGTCAGCTGTTTCATTCAGAGATTAACTGAGGCGGGGGTGCGAATGATAAGTCATGATAGATCGTGTCAGCTAAAAGGGCGAGACGAACAATGGTCTGTCCGCAGTCCCTACTTTTGGCGACTCTCGCGCCTTCGGCACTTCACGCCATCGTCGCGGCTTCGGCGCTCCTCTGTCGTTCGTCGCTCGCTGGGGTTCGCGCTCGCTCGGGGGTTCGCGCTCGCTTTCTGGGAAACGCGCCAAAGTAGCTCCTCTGTCGTTCGTCGGGGGTTCGCGCTCGCTGGGGTTCACGCTCGCTCAGGGGTTCGCCTCTCGCTGGGGTTCGCGCTCGCTCGGGGGTTCGCGCTCGCTTTCTGGGAAACGCGCCAAAGTAGGGGCTGCTAGCAGTCTAGTGATCACAATAGTTCACCACAATTAAGCGAACAAAAGATCGAGGCATTTGCATATAAGCACACACCCCCTCTGTCTTTCACACCTTAGCACGGAGGATACAGAAAAACTCTATTGCCAGATTTGCACTTTCTCTTGCCTTGGCGTGCTAAAACAGAAAGACCAGTGAAAGAAAGGATAAGCAACAGGACAGCACATTCAAGCCGCGGGCTGCTGGGTCATTTGAGGGGTCACGTATTGCGTTTCTATTTAGTATCTTGTTACCTTTGACCTAGCTCCTAAGCCTCTCTTGTTGAAGAGTAACGCATTCAACAACCTCTTTCCTGGCAAAAGATCACAATTATGGTTAATAGAATGTTTGGCATTAGAGAATCACATCTGAGCTATGTGGATTCTGGATCTCAGATGCATGTTACCCCGCTCGGCTTGATATATTGTGACTTTGTGGCTAGTAGCTAGCCCTCCCCTTATATGCCTTCATAACAGCTAAATAGCAAACAATTACCATTCAAGCCAGCAGTTTTTTGGCGAGAAGGTCTTCCTTAGTGGCAGCTCTATCTGCTTCAGCCTGCCTTTGCAAAGTATTCACAGTGGATCTCAACTGGCCAATGACATCAACGCCTTCATAACCTGGGGTCATCTCCCTGTGCAAAAACTTGGCTGTGTATACCAAAGATGCTGCATGGTTTGCTATCGTTGCATCTGCCAGCGTACGGCTTTCCTGTAAATTGACAAAACAATCAGTTTTTTAAAGTTCTCTCCATCTCACCCAATCTTTGCATTCCATACACAACAATGTCACGCAACACTCACAAGAAGTAGTGGTACCAATTGTTGCCTGGTCACATGAAATGGCTTTGTTTTGATGCGGTTTTATTTACCTTCAAGAAAGTGAGATGTCTTTCTATCAGACGTGCCCTGATCAGGACCTCTGGCACTGGCCCGACATCTTTCGCAAAGCCCCAAAAACCTGGAAAACAATATAAAAATAAGATTTGTATATTCGAAGTAGCAAAACCCACCCGATCTTCAGGCGTACTAGACGTTGCGTGATGAACACCATCACCTAATCCACGCCGCACAGGTTGCTATGGTTACCTGAGGAAACAAAAGTACTAGCTTTATACTCTTAGTAATATATTCTCGCTGACTACCTATTATCACAACGCGAAGCTAAGTTATGGGAGATCCGCGGACTGCTGTGGTAATAGGCAGGCAAACGAGAAGCTGTAAGGTTGCAGGACAACCAACACCAGGGGAGGAGGGTGGGGCGAAACGAGCTCAAAACCCGGAGCGTCCCGTCCAAGGCGCTGACTGTGTGAAATGAAACCTCGAGGTAGGGCGTATTTAACCAAGGGCCGCAAAGCATGATGGGAACCCCCTAGGGGTTACAAAGTTATTTTATAACACGCTTAGCGATGTTCTAATTAGTTAGTTCAGCTCGAATAGTAATATATTCTCGCTGACTACCTATTATCACAACGCGAAGCTAAGTTATGGGAGATCCGCTCCCTGCTGTGCCCTATACGTTGGCTGACTAATTTCGCCTGCCAAGTAACTTACTCGACACACCCCCAAAAATCTCTCTAAATATCCCCAAACTCCTTCCAAATTACCCCAAAACTCAAAACGATCCCTCCCCAAAACTAACGTAGGGGATATCCCACACCCAATAGTCAGACATATAAACCAATCAAACTCTTTATTTTTGTAAGTTTAAATAGCAAGAGAAAAACTGTCCCGCTGAATGCCAACTGAGAGCTGCGGAGAAAGTTCCTCAACCAAAGATAGGAGGGCATTTACCGAAGAAGCGCGCGTGTAATGCTCTGCCATGGAGGTACTACGCCATCCTATATACTGTGCTATCTGGTCCGATGTACAGCCAAGTTGCTTAAGGGTATTAGATAAGCCTACCCGAAAACTATGCGGTGTCTCACCGCCATATATCCCCGCAGCTCTGAAGTGCAAACGCAAACGCCCTGAAACCGCTGAACTCAAAAAAGGGCGTGTGGACACTCTTTTTTTTATTCTCTGTGACCCTAAAGAGGAAAGACTCACTATCAAAAGGAACGTTTAAAGCTGTACAAGAAGTAATATAATAAGTGAGCCAAAACACCGGACATACTCTCTTGTCCGGAACTGATAGGAGAACAAAAGATCTAGAGACACCAGCCGAACGCAAAGATTTACCAAAAGTGAAATGAAGTAGGAAACCCGCACGATCCTTTAAACGAAAGACCTGGCCAAAACGCAAACGACCCAAATCTGACGCTCTATCGCCAGAGAAAAAATCGTCACAAAAAAGGTAGTATCTCTGACAAGCATATATTGTTCTAGAGGAGAAAGTTGAGAACTCCCCGCAATACGACCCCGTAAGTGTGAAACGAGCTGGCAGAACTTATCGTAAAACACAGGAATCGCCTGACGCGGTTTTACAGCGTGCTGAGCTTGCTCCTCCTTTACAAACTTAATGTAATCCTTCACCTGAGGATGCGAAGCAGGATTACAGTTATCTGTGCGACCTAATCTATTAAAAATTGCTCTGAGTTTCCCTACATAACTGTCTACAGTGCCAGCTGCCAGGTGCTTTGGGCAGGAACAACTACTTCCCAAGCAGTCACTTTCGTGTAATATCTGTTTCCTTTTTTATCTTTACTAATTAGAAACATAATCAAATCATCAGCTGTAGCGGCTAATAACACCTTCGGTGGAGCCAAACGACTAAGGAAATTGGCTAAGCTGACTTCTAAAGCATCCTTTTGCCGCTCATAGGGCTTTTCGTGGACCGTTGTTTTAAACTTTTCAAAGCGATGACTGATTGCTTGAAAATCAATAATATCTTGACTGTCACTATTGTTGCAAACCCCTAAAGGGGTTGTAGACCCACAAGCCTGACAATAGTTGGCGTCGCTATCGTTAGGATAGAGACACGCCTTGCATTTTAAAGCAGGTTTCCAAGGGCGTGGAGTCTATAATGAAAAATAGGTGTAAACACTCATGTAGTAAGGATACAACGGAAGGCCCATAAGTCCCAAGGCAAAGACGCAGGTACGAAAACAGGGGAAGCGCGAGAGGGGTAAAGAAGTGTTGACTTGGAACCCCTTTTCCCAAGGAGTAGGCTATCCACCGCAAAAGACTGTAACATAGCCCACCAATAGCGAAGCGGAAACAGCCGTGGAACTACGATAGTGAACGTAAGGTCCTGACGAAAGTCAAACAGAAACCTTAGTAGTGGACCAATGAGCACATAGGGCGGAAAAACATAGACGTTGTGCTGCGCGAAGACGTTAACTCCAGCTGAGAGGGGGGTTCTCCATGGCGTATAGTGGGGGAGTGGACGCCCCGAGCGATCCCTCTGACAGTTACTGTCCAAAGACATGAGATCGAAAGTGTGAGGACCAAACTTGGATTCTACCAAGAACCAGGCTTCCTTGGACAACATAGAATCGAGGCCGGAACACACCCTAGACGGGCCATCTGCGGGGTTCTCGGATGATGGGACGTGCTTCATGGTTAGTGCGAAATTAAAGGTACGGGACAAACTTTCGATCTCTTTCAGTTCCACATTAACACAGGAGCTCTTACAGCCACCATTTTCCCAAGCGGCCTTGAGCGTGGCGCTATCCGTAGAAACGTCAACTCTTTTGTCACTGATGGCATCATGAAAAGAGTGCAAAGCACACTTCAAGGCTCTAGCCTCCAGAACATTGATATCAGCCTCTGGGTCTAGCCAATAGTCGCGCACGGTATGTTGATGACCCTCTGAAAACAAAATCGCACCCCACGCCCTCTTGGACGCGTCACAGCATAACTTAATAGCGAGGTGTTTCTCTGAACGCCATGGTAAACACCCAGTCCAGTTATCGATGAATCTCCACTCCAGGATCTCTGTCTTCAACGGTCCTTCTACATGAATAACTCGTGCATTCCTGGCAAACTTCCCAATAGCCTTGAAGATCTCTCGCGCATAAAGTCTGCATCCTGGAATTGCTAGGCTAAAAGACACCGCTTTCCCTGCGAAACGCTGTAAACTCTTAAGAGAGGTTGTATCAGACTGTAAAATTTGCTCTCGCTAGAAAGAACGCCTGGCAAATCGAGTCAGAAATAAAGCCCAAAAAACGGATGGAAGTGGTAGGCTTGAGAGAACTTTTGCCAATATTAATGTAATATCCAGCGGAGATTAACAGGGATAGTACAATATAGAGACTTGCTTCTGCCAGTTGCTCACTAGGCTGCACCTGCTGAGAATTGAAGGGAAACAACTGGCCAACATGTCTATCGTCAATATACTGCGAAACCGGAGCGCCAAGCGACCTTGCAGCACTGGTAATAACTAAACCCAGGTTATGGTACAAATACGCACTCGCTTTCCAACCGAATGGTAGAGTGACAAAAACATAATAGATCCCATCCCAAGCAAAACCAAAATACTTGAGTCTGGATGTAAGAAGACATGTTGGTAACCGCTCTTATCGTCACACGAAGACTGGAAATGCCCTGGCAGTACGTATCGAGGGAGATCACACAAGTGGTCTAATTTGAAAGGGAGATCTTTGATCCACAGGTTCAAAAACCTCTCGTCGTGGCACAAGCGAGGTTTTGTGGGTTCTACTGTAAGGGGAAGGACCAAATACGGTGGGGCGCACTGTCCTACACTTCCGATACGGGAAATTACACCTTGTTCCAGCCAATTCTTAACAGTAGAGGAAACAAAATCTTTAAACTCTTCACAAGAGACGGAATTGCTAAATAGAGCAGAGGGCGGAGTAGGAGAGTTGTAGGAGCGACCCTTAAAATTTCCACAAAATGGCCGGAAGAAATCAGTAATACGCACACCCTCTTCAACAATCTTAATAAGGTCAGCGTGTTCGCAGGCATGGTGATGGATGAGAGAACTCCAGACTTCAGGATGCCTGTGTATATTCCCCGCTTGGAAACGATCTGGATTTCTAAACCGAAGTTCCGAAACCCTAGCGAGATGAGGCTTTTTTGCGATGACTGAGATAGGAATGGTGGGGCCAACGAAGGTTATAGGTTCCCCAGCGACGTTACACCATACGTCATTTTGTCCAGAAACCACCTAAGGGAAAATTAAAAATAAAAAACTTTAAACGAAAAACTGAGGGAGTGGATACGCCGCGCAAGGGAACCTAACCTACGTTGACCCTAGGAACTGGAAAATCAGTGAAGGACCTTCAGTAAGCCCCCCTAGGGTCAAATAAAAAATTACGCGCACCTAATATAGCGGAAAGATAAACACACTATGAATAGATAACACCTTTTATTTTAGAACAAGCTTATAGACGCATTACAATCAGAGTGACGCGTTCTCTAGAAGCGACGCGTTCTAAGAGCGACGCGATCTCACATCATTATTAGAGCAATCTCTAGCGAAATGGCCATACTTTCCACATCTAAAGCACTGAGCCGCTCCACGACCTGCACGACCCCGAAAGGCTGGTAAGGCTGGTAGCGCTGACGGTAGCGCGGCTGCTGCTGCCTGAACTGACGGTATGTTGACTCCGCCCCTCCGTGTCTCTTCTAACGGACTTCAGATGGCGGCTGTATCTTTAGCCACTTTTGACTGGACAGGGTCGCCAAGTAACCCTAACACCAAACGCCGATGGGCGAGCGGGTGAATATCCAGTCTTCCCTTGATCTCGCCTAGAATAGCCGCATATGAGTCAGCCTTATCGTGCGCTGATACCCTTGCCGCCTTTACCAAGGCCTCGACATAACTTGTTGTTTCCCATTTATCATAGACAACTTCAGGTTTTGTTAGTAACTGCCTAACTGTCTGAAGGGAAACTTCCACTGAATTCTCTTGTTGTCTTTCCTCTATGAGTCGTAACTTCTCTTCCAGAATTCTAATGCGTTCAGCGGGCTGAGAAAACGAAGACAAGAAAGTACGGATTAGAACTCAGAAATACGTAAATTATCTGCCATCTAACCGATCATTCCGTGATCCCAAATCTTGCGCTTCCGGAGCGCGAAAAACCCGTTTGTATCCGTAATTCCGTCCATTCCGTGATCTCAAATCATCTTGCGCTTCCGGAGCGCGAAAAGCCCGTTTAAATCCCGTCCATTTCGTGGTCACAGACCATCTTGCACTCCCAGAGCGCTAAAAACCCGTTTTATCCTTAATCCCGTCCATTCCGTGGTCCCAGACCATCCTGCACTCCCGGAGCGCAAAAACCCGTTTTATCCGTAGTTTTATCCATTCCGTGGTCCCAGACCATCCTGCACTCCCGGAGCGCAAAAACCCGTTTTATCCGTAGTTTCGTCCATTCCGTGGTCCCGGACCATCTTGCGCTCCCGGAGCGCGAAAAAACTCGCTTCCTGAAATCTGTGGTCCCAGACCATCCTGCACTCTCGGAGCGCAAAAACCGTTTTTATCCGTAGTCCGTCCATTCCGTGGACCGAGATCCTTTTGCGCACCCGGTGCGCGAAAACACTCGTTTTCTGAAATCTGTGGTCCCAGACCATCTTGCGCTCCCGGAGCACAAAAAAAAAAAAAAGAAAACCGTTTTTATCCGTAATCCCGTCCATTCCTTGGTCCCGGACCATCTTGCACTCCCGGAGCACAAAACCCGTTTTTATCCTTAATCCCGTCCATTCCGTGGTCCCGGAAAAGCGCGAAAAATTCATGGTCCCCGACCATCACGCTCCCGGAGCGCAGAATCCATATATAACATTCGTAGTTCCGTCCATTCCCTCGTCCCAGACCACAACCGAGTACTAAATATTACCTTACCTAAGCTAAAAAATACTATACAGAATAAGAAAAACACCTGAATAGAGATAGCTAACGGAAAACTAAAAGATGATGAGTGAACACTACGAAAACTAAACCGAATAAAACAAAAAACGAGCGAAGAGCTAAGACGACGAAACGGTAGCTAAAACAATGAACTAATGAGCTACTAAAACGTACGCAAAGGAGTAAAACTTAACAAAAGACGACGTGACAAACTGAAAAGACCGTTATACCCGAGCGAACACACTAATGCAAATCCTAGTAACTGAAGCTAAACAGAACTATAAAGACCAAAAAATATATACCTCTGCATTAGGCTGAACGGCAATTGCAGCATTAGGCTGAGCAGGAACTGGAGCATTAGGCTGAACAGGAACTGGACCATTAGGTGGAACAACGGCCGGACCAACTTGAACATTCGGCTGGACAGCAGCTTGGTTTGCTACTAGCGGCTCTTGAACTTGAATAGGATTCGCAGGGCGAACAGGGGCCACGACAGGAAGAAGCGGTGGAAGGTTTCCAACAGGTTCCGCCATTGCAGAGGGCTGGTGTTGGTTGTAGCACTAACAGGAACGAAACGTGGAGAAAAAACCCGGAGCGTCCCGTCCAAGGCGCTGATTGTGTGAAATGAAACCTCGAGGTAGGGCGTATTTAACCAAGGGCCGCAAAGCATGGTGGGAACCCCCTAGGGGTTACAAAGTTATTTTATAACACGCTTAGCGATGTTCTAATTAGTTAGTTCAGCTCGAATAGCTTTTAATTCCTCCAAGTGGAGAGAGCAATAGCTGGCCTTTGACGCTCTAAGTTGATAAGCCTGGTGAAGTAATAATCTACTTCCTGTCTCTTGTGGGAGGTATGCGTGGTCAATTGTGTATTGCCGTTTGGATGTCGATTGAACTTCGACCGGAGAAATGTGCTGGCTACAAAAAATGGCCTCGTTTCTTGCCGTCTCTGATTCCGGTTGTAGATTCTCGATAAGACTGTCAAAGGGTTGCTTTTATTGCGTTGACTGTTCTGAGGAGACCGCAGTGGTGCTTGCACTTAAGCCAGCTACAGGAGAGAGAGGCATGTTCGTTTTACTGTGTTTCCGAGTCAGAATCGCTCGAAAAATCGCACCGAAAGTGTAAGTCCGATGCACTGCTGTAATCGTCGAAGTCAGATCCGTAGAAGCTCTCGTATCGAGGGACTACTGAGGACATTTTGAATGTAGAGGACACGTGGGTTTGTTGTCAAGTAGGGTTGTCTGTGTTTTAAAAGTTTGAGCTCCTTTGACCGATGCAATATAATGGTGTTAATTTACACCGAGGCTATGAAAAGGAGCCACCAAAAGGATTTTTCTGGATTCTATTAAGTGGTATCAAGTGCAGTAAAGGGACTTGAGAAGAAAGCACGCCATCAATTATTTAGAAAAGACCCTGAGTGTTGGTCCGGCCGGGGTTTGAACTCCCAACCTCCCGCACACAAGCCCGGCGCTCTACCACTGCACTAACCGGTCGGCGGTAAATCCCATGCTTTAGTAAAGGGGGGGGGGGTGGTATATCCCTTGCTTGAAAAAGGAAGGGGAGTCGGGAGGGTAACAAAATAACAAATACTCGTGGTTTGTTTAATGTAATACGCTTGAAATAAAATATAAAAAAAATCTCTTCTATACATTTTAGAAAAATAATTACCAAACTTAAAAAAAGTCGATCAGCTATATAATTACAAATTTCGAAAAACAATACTACAATTTCAAAAAGTTACTTTTGATTTCACTCATTAATTTGTCTAATAACATCCATCAGTCCCGCAAATGCATTTTCAATATCTTGTCTAAGTGAATCAGAAGGGTAGTAATTGTCAATCATGGCTTCTTCTTCCTCGCATTCATCGATAATCATGGCTTCTTCTTCCTCGTTTCCATCGACAATCATGGCTTCTTCTTCCGCATTTTCATTAATTTTTAAGTTCTTTATAACTGCTTTGTGACTGTTTGATGGATATGTTTCCTGTAAACGATCTCCGAGTTGAATGTCCTCTTACAGTGTTGACAAAATCGGCATGTTGTAGCTTTGTTTTTTTTGTCAAATATTCGAAGAGAGCTTCCTGACTTTCTTCTATTATTGAACAGTAACAACATCTACCCTAAGAAGATAAAAGAAGATAACATTTATTAGCGGATTTATTCTGATTGCAGTAATCTGCGTTGGGGATAGATGTAACTACACGTAATCTGTTTAACGTATTTCTTTAAATGCTTAGTGAATTGTTAAATGCTGACTTCAAATCAAGCAACACTTGTAATAGTACGATTTTATAAACATTTGACTGTGATAACGTTTGTTGGGTAATAAATCCAGGACAAAATACAGGCGCTTTCGCCGCGGGGTAGGACACCTCCCGTTTAATCGATTTTGTTAGATATCGGTGTTCGTCTCGCAACATGAAAGAAATGGTTGTTTGTTAAACAATGCTTATACATTGCCTTGTAGTTTGATAACGTTTTATTGCACACCCCGCAAACACCATTCCCCTCTCTCTTGTAACAGTGCGATTTTATAAACATTTGCCTGTGATCATGTTTGTTGGGCAGTAAATCCCAGGGCAGAATACCGGCGCTTTCGCCCGGAGTATGACACCTTCGTTTTAATTGCTTTGTTAGATAACCCCTTTCGTCTCGCAATATAAAAGTTTAGTAGGTCTTGCTAGAAGAACACTTGGAGTCATACGAATTAGCAAAACTACCTATCGAATATTAAAGTAAAAGATTGAGTAAGGGTTGATAACACTGTTATTTCTGGAATCTGTACCTTGCTTTAGGAAATGGGGAGGGTATCTCCCTTGCTTTAGACTGGCGCTTTTGCTCAATCTTATTTTCTCCCGCTGTCCATCGGGCGATAAAAGGAGGTTATCTGGGATCTGTTACCTATATAAGCAAGAGGTTCAGAAGATCAGTTGAGAAGCAACTCTCTCATGCTGGGTTCGAGTGATGAAGAGGACGAAGAAATCAAATAAATAACTCTCAACCTTTGTTTGTTGTTGTCCAAGGAAACTGGTAATGCATTTGAATGGCTTGCCAATCATTTACTAGAAAGTAACCTGTATGCTTTCTATTCCATCTTGAAAACAAAAGAAAATTCTTTGCTTATTGTATGATCATTAGATGTTTTTCATATTGCTCATATTTTCCCTCTCCTGCAGGGCTTTGAAAAAATAATATATATTCCACAACTTGCAAAATGTCTGACCATATAAACTCCATTTTTTGCTCAAAATGCCGAGAAATACAATGTAAGGTTGTTAAACAGGTTTTAAATATTCATACTAATGTATTTAGACCTGAAAAAGATCAATATGGAAGTGTTCTAATGTCTTATTTTCTACTTTTGTTACCACGCGGACTTTACCCTGTGACACAAGATGGCGGCCATTCAAGATTTCGAGCACTGTCTCTAAAATCTAAATTTCACCACTTTCCACCACTAGGACTAAATAGGACTTTTCATATGTTATTCAGCATAGAATTCTGTGTCGAAAACCGTTGAGAGACCTTCTGTTGCAATTAGTTCTACAATCAGCGACAAAAGAAGTTGAGAATTTTCCTTCCAAAATGCTTTTCTCCATTTCAACTGCGTAAGCGATGTCTTCTTGGCTTTAATTCCCCCTCCCCCTTATTCAATGTTGAAGCCCAACCACTAGCGCGTTTGACAAAACAACATTGAGTTGGGGGGAGGGGTTTTAACGAGAACGGTAGCGTTTTATTATATGGAAACACATCACTTTTTAGTATGGCGATGTGTAACGATTGTAGACATAAAATTCTCAACAATTTTGTCAGTGATTGTCTGAAAAACGGATTTTTCGGAAATGAAGTTAAAACGGGCTAGTATGGCTAAAATCATACAAATTTGAAAGGCAGAACGAATTATGTGTCCTAATTTGAAAGTTGAAGCCACTTAGAGCAATTTGCATTCTTATTCATTGATGCAGAGAACAAGGTTTTCAAGAAAATTGGGGGCCATTTTAGACAGAGAACAAGGGCTGTGCCAAGAAGCTTTTAGTTGAACTAAATTAAATGATATTAAATTCGGGAGGAAACAAAATATAGCAAATGGGCCTTGATAGGGGTTTTGTGGATACAAATCGTGAAAGCTGCACAAAACTCAATTTCAGTGCAAATAAGTGATCATCTTCCGGTAATGACGTCACCTGTTTGATTTGACTTCCGGTGAAGTGTGTTTCCCGAGAAAATCTGCCCATAACTTAAGAGCGTCCGTCTGTAAATATCACCTATAGGCTTCAGAATGCAAAAATTCAAAATCGCTCAAATTTGGTCAGAAGTTAGGTCATTATGATCTATTCATGCTGTCCAACTTTCAGATCGATCTGATAAATACAGAGCGGGGGCGAAGAAGAAAGCCAGTTCATCGAATTAATTATCGATTTTTTCGCATTTTCACCTACTTCGAAATATGGCCAAAAACTCTTCTAAATTGATCAGCACGTCAAACAATCGGCTTATATCCTTGTAGATAAGATAACAAGCTTTCGATTGAGTGGTTTTAAAACTCTTTCTGGTGAAAGATAAATATTTTAGCGATTTTTAAACATTTTTTCGTTTTTTCCTAAGGCCCAAACCGGGGACTTATATCTCCGATGATATCTGAAATTGTCGAACTTTGAAATATTGGCGAGGAAAAGCAATGTTTCTGCTTTCAAATTATCAAATAAAATTTTGTGGCAATCAAAATCGCGAAGTTCTATGACGCGGAATTCAACCCCTGTTGAGCGCTAAATAGCGCTACGATTTCCAGGAACTGGAGGTCACGAACTACAAAAACATGCACATACCTGGTCGCAAATTGCCAAAACCACGGTGAATAAACCCTCTCAGATGGCAAAACACTGGTATTGTTTCATTCCAAAACGATGCAGGACGTCCAGGCATAATTATTCAGCTTCTTCGAGCATTTTTCCGCAAGACACAAAGTAAACAGATAATATCACCGATCGAACTTCAGGCTATTCGGCACATTTTATGGAAATTGAGCCACTTCTAAACCCTCCCTAAGAAGAAAGAATACTTTCCTTCCTTAGAGTTGAATTCCTGAGCTGATTTTCTACGGAAAATCAGGCAAAGCAGCGCGATTCCCACGAGCGAAGATTCCCACGAGTGAACATATTTTGGCTCAAGTGTCATGTCGTGTGATATTGCGTTACCACCACAGGAATCCCGAGAGCCTTCGAAAATAAACTTTTGATGACAAGAGCTCTTGTGATGATAAACCACCACAGGAATCCCGAGAGCGCTCTATAGAGCCTCGAAACTGGCTTTTCAGCAAAAATAAATAAATATATATAACGCGACAGTGACTTTGGGTTTCATCCCCAGCAGGGTGGCGCAAGAAGATCTTTCTTTCGCAATCGCTTTTTCAGCTTGTTCGGTACGTGTGTAAGAGATTACTAGCATTCAGAACAATGAGCATTTGCGACTGTTCATATATCTTTCTATGTGGAGTTGTTTTTCGCGGGGAACGGGTAATATTCTAGTCACGCCTAAGGGACTGTTCGTTAATTACGTCGCAGTGGGGGCTGGTGGTTTTTTCTGCTTGTAGGTTTTCTGAAAACTTACCCCGTACAAAAAAAGTAGTTTTAATTTCTACCCCCTTCGAAAAACGGCTATTTGAAATTTTACCCCCCTCCCCCTGCGCGCTAATCCAAAGCTAGTATCAGACTCCTATTTTCCAAATGGCGTCTAAAGTAAGTACGATTGTTGACGAGGATGTACCGGTAGAACAAGCTCTAAAATGGCAAGAAAAGAGAAGAGAAGTTCAGCAGAAATCATCCGCATTCAATATAGTGTTCTGCGATTCACGCAATCGCACTCAATCTCAATCCTAGCCTGTTGAAAATTTGCATGACACTGAAATGCACCCCCCAAAAGTTTCGCGTGTTCTAAAAATTTACCCCCAAATTTTTCGACGTTCTGCAAAATTTACCCCCCCCCCCACCCCCCCCCCCCCCCCCCCCCTATAAAACCACCAGCCCCCCCTGCGACGTAATTAACGAACAGTCCCTAAGAATGAATGTGACAATTAGAAATGTGGTTGCACTTGACAGCCATAGGAATAGAACCTAGCTGATTACTAGCCATGTCGTACGAATATCAGGAGTTGCAATTTCCATTCAAATTGTTCTTCCCACAAAAATGTCCTTCCTTTCTTTTTACCGCGGATATATTTAAGTTTTAAATATATTACCGTTTATCATCACAAGTTTATTTTCGAGGCTCTCGGGATTCCTGTGGTGGTAATGCAATATCACACGACATGACACTTGAGCCAAAACATGTTCACTCGTGGGAATCTTCACTCGTGGGAATCGCGCTGCTTTGCCTGATTTTCCGTAGAAAGTCAGCTCCGGATTTTAACTCTAAGGAAGGAAAGTATTCTTTCTTCTTAGGGAGGGTTTAGAAGTGGCTCAATTTCCATAAAATGTGCCGAATAGCCAGGAGTTCGATCGGTGATATATAATCTGTTTACTTTGTGTCTTGGAGAAAATGCTCAAAGAAGCTGAATAATTATGCCTGGACGTCTTGCATCGTCTCGGAATGAAACAATACCAGTGTTTTGCCATCTGAGAGGGTTTATTCACCGTGGTTTTGGCGATTTGCGACCAGGTATGTGCATGTTTTTGTTGTTCGTGACCTCCAGTTCCTGGAAATCGTAGCGCTATTTAGCGCTCAACAAGGGTTGAATTCCGCGTCATAGAACTTCGCGATTTTGATTGCCACAAAATTTTATTTGATAAATTGAAAGCAGAAACATTGCTTTTCCTCGCCAATATTTCAAAGTTCGACAATTCCAGATATCATCGGAGATATAAGCCCCGGTTTGGGCCTTAGGAAAAAACGAAAAAATGTTTAAAAATCGCTAAAATATTTATCTTTCACCAGAAAGAGTTTTAAAACCACTCAATCGAAAGCTTGTTATCTTATCTACAAGGATATAAACCGATTGTTTGACGTGCTGATCAATTTAGAAGAGTTTTTGGCCATATTTCGAAGTAGTTGAAAAATGCGAAAAAATCGATAATTAATTCGATGAACTGGCTTTCTTCTTCGCCCCCGCTCTGTATTTATCAGATCGATTTGAAAGTTGGACAGCATGAATAGATCATAATGACCTAACTTCTGACCAAATTTGAGCGATTTTGAATTTTTGCATTCTGAAGCCTATAGGTGATATTTACAGACGGACGCTCTTAATCGCGAACAGAGATTTTCAGTTTCTGGAAACTTCAGGTGGAAGAAATGTGCAAATATAATCATCCCGACGCAAAAAACTGGAATTGAAACGCTTTGTGCGATCTACAAACAGTTTTTAGGTTGATTTAACGCTTCACCGTACGGCGCGGCAAAAACAGAAAGAAATCTGGTATTGTTATCTTTATCTCTCAGAATGGTGAAGCGTACGGCGTGCCGTTTTGTGCTTATTTTCGTGTTTAACTTAAAGAAAACAGACTAACTCATTTACATTTACATTTACTTTTACTTTGTAAATGATTAAACACCTTGAAATAAATACTTTTCGTTGTTTTTTTGTACTCGGTAATATGAAATGTCGAGGTTCTCGAGCAAAATCGCGACGCACATTTCCCTTACACTCGTCAACAAGATATGTAGTAGCCACGTTTTCTCATTTTGTCCTCTCGTCACTATGTATCGACAGTTAAGTTTTAGAGATATTACTAAGAGCTAACTTATATGCTACTTTTCGTGTGTTATCTGGTAAACAACACGACTTTATGGCATCGGATGCGCGTCCTGAGAACTGGTTGTCTGTGTTTTCTTGTTTTGCCAGGGATTTCTCTGTCAAATTGATCAAAAATCGTTGTAGTGCAGTCGATATACGTTAAAAAGCCAAATTCTTCGTTCAGTTATTTGTTGAACAGCATCACAACAGGCCATTTACACCATTATTGGATTCCATGTAGCACCACAGTGAGCCTGATGGCGGAATTTCCTCAAATCGATGACGTCAAGGGTCGCGCGAGCCTGTCTTTGCTGCATTTTTCCAGAATAAAAAGCTCACTTTTTCGTCCAGTGGGTCCGAATAATCATGATAACTACAGACAATCAGCGACAAAAGTAGTTGAGAATTTTCCTTCCAAAATGCTTTTCTCCATTTCAACTGCGTAAGCGATGTCTTCCTGGCTTTAATTCCCCCTACCCCTTATTCAATGTTGAAGCCCAACCACTAGCGCGTTTGACAAAACAACATTGAGTTGGGGGGAGGGGTTTTAACGAGAACGGTAGCGTTTTATTATATGGAAACACATCACTTTTTAGTATGGCGATGTGTAACGATTGTAGACATAAAATTCTCAACAATTTTGTCAGTGATTGTCTGAAAAACGGATTTTTCGGAAATGAAGTTAAAACGGGCTAGTATGGCTAAAATCATACAAATTTGAAAGGCAGAACGAATTATGTGTCCTAATTTTGAAAGTTGAAGCCACTTAGAGCAATTTGCATTCTTATTCATTAATGCAGAGAACAAGGTTTTCAAGGAAATTGGGGGCCATTTTAGACAGAGAACAAGGACTGTGCCAAGAAGCTTTTAGTTGAACTAAATTAAATGATATTAAATTCGGGAGGAAACAAAATATAGCAAATGGGCCTTGATAGGGGTTTTGTGGATATAAATCGTGAAAGCTGCACAAAACTCAATTTCAGTGCAAATAAGTGATCATCTTCCGGTAATGACGTCACCTGTTTGATTTGACTTCCGGTGAAGTGTGTTTCCCGAGAAAATCTGCCCATAACTTAATCGCGAACAGAGATTTTCAGTTTCTGGAAACTTCAGGTGGAAGAAATGTGCAAATACAATCATCCCGACGCAAAAAACTGGAATTGAAACGCTTTGTGCGATCTACAAACAGTTTTTAGGTTGATTTAACGCTTCACCGTACGGCGCGGCAAAAACAGAAAGAAATCTGGTATTGTTATCTTTATCTCTCAGAATGGTGAAGCGTACGGCGTGCCGTTTTGTGCTTATTTTCGTGTTTAACTTAAAGAAATCAGACTAACTCATTTACATTTACTTTTACTATGTAAATGATTAAACACCTTGAAATAAATACTTTTCATTGTTTTTTTGTACTCGGTAATATGAAATGTCGAGGTTCTCGAGCAAAATCGCGACGCACATTTCCCTTACACTCGTCAACAAGATATGTAGTAGCCACGTTTTCTCATTTTGTCCTCTCGTCACTATGTATCGACAGTTAAGTTTTAGAGATATTACTAAGAGCTAACTTATATGCTACTTTTCGTGTGTTATCTGGTAAACAACACGACTTTATGGCATCGGATGCGCGTCCTGAGAACTGGTTGTCTGTGTTTTTCTTGTTTTGCCAGGGATTTCTCTGTCAAATTTGATCAAAAATCGTTGTAGTGCAGTCGATATACGTTAAAAAGCCAAATTCTTCGTTCAGTTATTTGTTGAACAGCATCACAACAGGCCATTTACACCATTATTGGATTCCATGTAGCACCACAGTGAGCCTGATGGCGGAATTTCCTCAAATCGATGACGTCAAGGGTCGCGCGAGCCTGTCTTTGCTGCATTTTTCCAGAATAAAAAGCTCACTTTTTCGTCCAGTGGGTCCGAATAATCATGATAACTACAGACAATCAGCGACAAAAGTAGTTGAGAATTTTCCTTCCAAAATGCTTTTCTCCATTTCAACTGCGTAAGCGATGTCTTCCTGGCTTTAATTCCCCCTACCCCTTATTCAATGTTGAAGCCCAACCACTAGCGCGTTTGACAAAACAACATTGAGTTGGGGGGAGGGGTTTTAACGAGAACGGTAGCGTTTTATTATATGGAAACACATCACTTTTAGTATGGCGATGTGTAACGATTGTAGACATAAAATTCTCAACAATTTTGTCGGTGATTGTAGGTTCACCCCATTTTTTCGATAGATGTACTGGACTATTAAAGGAGCAAACGTTTTCCACATGTAAAAACGTCACTATGTAGAACCCAATATTATTAGCTAGTAACTTTTCAAAAAGGAGTGAGACTCACCACCGGAGAAATTTTTAAACTTTGAAAAATGTCACGTGACTGGTCACGTGACGAGTGTATCAGCCGAAATTCCATACTAAAACATTTCACTCAATGAATGTTAACTATCCTGAAAATTTCATGCTCCATCATTAATGATTAGAAAACATATTTGAAATTTTGTAATTTTGTCGATTTCCTGGGCTGACCCAGGCCTTAATACACTTGAGAAGGGCTGGTGCATTTCTATTTTGGTCTACATGTTTTTTGGAAACCCTCCCCTGACAAGATGCAGGAAAAATGTTGGCCCTCCCAAATGTGGTGACATAATTAATGGTGACCCTCCCCCATCATTCACTGGATCTAGATATTGCTAAAAAGACATTTGTATTACTTTCTAAAATCCATTTTCATGTAATAATAGCAGTGCAAGATTCGATTATGTCTTCAACAGACTATTTCTCAATTAATAATAAATACACACAAGATAATTTTAAAATTCTGACCAATATTTTTTGGATAGATAAAGTAGGGCAGAGTGATACTATTAGAGTATCTTGTACAGTTGAAATATTGGTGGAGTCAGAATTTTATAATTTCTCTTATGTGTGTATTGTGTATTTATGTTTAACTAAGATCTGTACATTATGTTGCTAAAATCCCAGATAATAACTATCTTGCCAAGTTCAGTGTAGTTCAGCTTTAGCATTAGTCTCCAAACACTAAAAAACTAGCAGGAGGGGGGGGGGGGAGACAACATATAAACAACTTAAGTCAGCTTTTAGGGAAAGTTTAATATCTTAAGTTTAATCTCGCACGATGCACGCTGGAAATTTAGAGCCCAGCATGTGAAATTACTGCATGTTTGGGGGAACTTACTGGGGAAAAACTGTGGGGCACAGCCCTCCCTGACCCTATAATCACTATGGCCCTGTATTACCCTAACAACATTTGCACCATCCCTCCCCTCCCCCTCTAATGTTTGACCAGTCCCTAACTGTTTTGCACTGTGAAATGCAAACATACACATGGGTTATCACCAAGAAAAAACAATCAGAGGGCACATACATATCACACACACTAGAATGTAATGAGGCTCGGCCTACGGCCTCACCTCATTCCACCTGTCTCGACATGCATTATGCATCAAGGCTAATGAAGGATGATACTAAAAACATCTGTAATTTTGTTTTTTCCTATTGTTCTTACTGGTATGTTTTTACTAAGAAGCTAACTAGCATATCATAAGGTTTTATGTATTCACTCTAAATAGTAGACAGTGCCAATTCAATAACTTCTGCTATGCACAAGAAACCCTTAAGCCTAGTTTTATAAAGTCTTATCTGTCGTATCTGATGTCTCATCAGTCAACCGTGAAACAGCAACAACAACAATACTTTAATGCCCTCTGTAGTAACAGGATACAGTACAAGAAAAGTTATGAATTAAAATAATTAGAGGATCACAGTTACCCAAATAGCAGAGCTTTTTTTTTTAACACTTTTTTTTATTAGCATATCATATTTACATGCAATAAAGACAATAAAGACAAGTGTGACACACGATTACAGACACTTGTACAAAACAGTATGTGATTGACACCCGCTCCTCATCCGGCTTCTGAAGTTTCGATGCTGAGCCAGTTGTTCAAAGATGTTATGTACGCCTTAAAAAATATATTTTGAAGATCTCTATGTGCTCCGTAGATGTACGATTTAGCTACCAGAAGGCACAGATTTATAGCAGAGCTAATCGAGTTAGGTAACAGTGGTCAAGCAGATAATAGTCATGTACAATTCATAGGAGTTATAGTTAAGGGAGAGACAAACAAAGGAGAATAATTAACTAACAATAAAGAAAATAAATAAATAAATAAACAATAACAACAACAGCAACAGAGTAGTACACTATGAAATAAGCGGATATGAAATAGAGAATTCCAATTTTCATTGTTTCACGGTCGACTGATGAGACGGATACGACAGATGAGACAGATACGACAGATAAGACTATATGGAAACTAGGCTAAAGTAAAAAACTTCAGTACCATAAGTCATTGTCCTGTTGCCGAGGATCCAAGGCAGCAAAGAGAACACGGCTCCATCACCATCTTCCCAAGTAAAGTAAAGTAGTTTTGACTGCCAGCCAAATGTACAGCAACAGCAGGGATCAGCAGCGAGCAGAGGTTTTCTTGCGTGCCGCTCGATACAATACAGTATTCAGTATTCAGTGTTTCAGCGTTCTTATTTATCTGTGAATCAGAATAATGATGATATGTTAGTCTTTAATGTAATGTGACAGGCGTTTGTTTAACTCACTTTTCTTTAGCTACCTCGTGGTTCTTGTTTTGATTTCGAGAAATGCCACTGAGCGTGCAGAAACCTAATTTTTTTCTCAACACACACGGCTCAGGCAATAGTTAAAGGAATTCTGGAGATTTTCGGGGTCGCATGTTAACTCAAATGCATATTTTATTTTGAAGCTAAAACAAGTTCGCGTTTCAATGTCACGCCGGCTTTGTTCTAGCCGCCCTTCTAGCTAGGATTCAAAGGTTAAATGCTTGATGTTTACTAACACAGTATACTAACTTTTAGCTCCTACCTTCATCCCGAGTAGTTTTTTTCTCCCGTGTATAGAAACAACCTCGGAACTGTGAATGTCCTGCCATCTCTCAATAAACACTGCTTTATCCAGGGATTGCTCGACCGCCATTAAAGATCCGACTTGTGTTGCTAATTATTTCTACAAATAAAACCGTCCCTTCACAGCTTCGACTGCCGTAGTGGAAATGAGGGCTTCTCCCAGTTAATTTCACTCTTCAAAAAGTCACTGCCCAGTTATTAAAACGCCTTGGCTTTGTGAAGGAAATGGAGAGAAGATGAAGAATGACTTCGCAAGGAAATTTAGAATCTACGAATTGCAGTAGAATGAACGACACCGTACAAACAGCTACGTGCCATATTGCAATTCTACTCGGCGCTAAAATCTTGGTTGTACTTGTAGATGATAGGAAGACACTCTTCTGATTTCTTCAGACACGGCTCAGACATTGTCTTGTACTCCCTGGCTTTTTGTAAGCAAATTATCATTTGCGTAGCACAGTTCTGTAGTCGAGTCGCGTACAGTCGATATTTTTCTATCAAAAGATTCGTCAAGATGTTTGGGTTTCCTGTAGTCTGTCACGTGAGCAGCATCCCCCGACTACCCACCCCTCCCCCCTCACTGCCATACCGCCATGTTGCGACGTCATCCACCCCTCCCCTTTCGCGCCATGTTGTGACGTCACGCCAAGTTGTGACGTAGGGCTTCAGTAGTTGTGACGTAGGGCTTCAGAGGATCACAGTTACCCAAATAGCAGAGCTTTTTTTTTAACACTTTTTTTTATTAGCATATCATATTTACATGCAATAAAGACAATAAAGACAAGTGTGACACACGATTACAGACACTTGTACAAAACAGTATGTGATTGACACCCGCTCCTCATCCGGCTTCTGAAGTTTCGATGCTGAGCCAGTTGTTCAAAGATGTTATGTACGCCTTAAAAATATATTTTGAAGATCTCTATGTGCTCCGTAGATGTACGATTTAGCTACCAGAAGGCACAGATTTATAGCAGAGCTAATCGAGTTAGGTAACAGTGGTCAAGCAGATAATAGTCATGTACAATTCATAGGAGTTATAGTTAAGGGAGAGACAAACAAAGGAGAATAATTAACTAACAATAAAGAAAATAAATAAATAAATAAACAATAACAACAACAGCAACAGAGTAGTACACTATGAAATAAGCGGATATGAAATAGAGAATTCCAATTTTCATTGTTTCACGGTCGACTGATGAGACGGATACGACAGATGAGACAGATACGACAGATAAGACTATATGGAAACTAGGCTAAAGTAAAAAACTTCAGTACCATAAGTCATTGTCCTGTTGCCGAGGATCCAAGGCAGCAAAGAGAACACGGCTCCATCACCATCTTCCCAAGTAAAGTAAAGTAGTTTTGACTGCCAGCCAAATGTACAGCAACAGCAGGGATCAGCAGCGAGCAGAGGTTTTCTTGCGTGCCGCTCGATACAATACAGTATTCAGTATTCAGTGTTTCAGCGTTCTTATTTATCTGTGAATCAGAATAATGATGATATGTTAGTCTTTAATGTAATGTGACAGGCGTTTGTTTAACTCACTTTTCTTTAGCTACCTCGTGGTTCTTGTTTTGATTTCGAGAAATGCCACTGAGCGTGCAGAAACCTAATTTTTTTCTCAACACACACGGCTCAGGCAATAGTTAAAGGAATTCTGGAGATTTTCGGGGTCGCATGTTAACTCAAATGCATATTTTATTTTGAAGCTAAAACAAGTTCGCGTTTCAATGTCACGCCGGCTTTGTTCTAGCCGCCCTTCTAGCTAGGATTCAAAGGTTAAATGCTTGATGTTTACTAACACAGTATACTAACTTTTAGCTCCTACCTTCATCCCGAGTAGTTTTTTCTCCCGTGTATAGAAACAACCTCGGAACTGTGAATGTCCTGCCATCTCTCAATAAACACTGCTTTATCCAGGGATTGCTCGACCGCCATTAAAGATCCGACTTGTGTTGCTAATTATTTCTACAAATAAAACCGTCCCTTCACAGCTTCGACTGCCGTAGTGGAAATGAGGGCTTCTCCCAGTTAATTTCACTCTTCAAAAAGTCACTGCCCAGTTATTAAAACGCCTTGGCTTTGTGAAGGAAATGGAGAGAAGATGAAGAATGACTTCGCAAGGAAATTTAGAATCTACGAATTGCAGTAGAATGAACGACACCGTACAAACAGCTACGTGCCATATTGCAATTCTACTCGGCGCTAAAATCTTGGTTGTACTTGTAGATGATAGGAAGACACTCTTCTGATTTCTTCAGACACGGCTCAGACATTGTCTTGTACTCCCTGGCTTTTTGTAAGCAAATTATCATTTGCGTAGCACAGTTCTGTAGTCGAGTCGCGTACAGTCGATATTTTTCTATCAAAAGATTCGTCAAGATGTTTGGGTTTCCTGTAGTCTGTCACGTGAGCAGCATCCCCCGACTACCCACCCCTCCCCCCTCACTGCCATACCGCCATGTTGCGACGTCATCCACCCCTCCCCCTTTCGCGCCATGTTGTGACGTCACGCCAAGTTGTGACGTAGGGCTTCACAGAAATCTCGGGAAAATGCCTCGACGTCGAAAATTCACTCGCATCCCTTTGCAACCTGTGATGCTTTAGGTACCCTGTGGATATCATACATGCGCTATATTTGCGATCATTTGGACGCTTTTTTCTTAGGTATGGTGCTCCGCTCTGCGGCCTTCGGCCGCAAAGGAGCTCCGCTACTATGGGTAATTTTGTCGTGACATTGAATTACCTGTTATGGGTAATTTTGTATTGAGAACTTGTTGGCACATTATATACACCATTATATACATTGGAATTACAAAATGAAAAAGAACAGGAACTCTTATTTACACTATTGACAACACATATTAATTTCCGACTTCAGTTGGGCTTCAGCACTACTCAATACTCTTTTGTAGGCTTTCGGCGCGTTTTTCGCGGCCTTGCGTGCTGTGACGGAGGCATCTCTAGTCCTGTGCAACAATTCGAAATAATAGTTTTGATTAATAAGGATGTTTTGTCTATTATTATGTTTTATGGCCCTTGCAACCCGACCCAAAGCAAGACCAAAACCGGCGGGACTGTACGCCAGGAAACAGTATATAATATTCTGTGCATGCAATCCTTCAAGAATAAGATGTTTTCGCTTTAGAAGTGTGGACGATCCTTTCAAGTGAGAAAAAACCGACGACCACCGGAAAAGCGGGCTTAAGTCAGTCCCTGGGGTCAGGAGGCCTTTATTTAAATTTAGGACCATATTCCTATCGCCAGAACTCTCGTAATTATTATCGGTTTTCTACGTGAAAAGAACAACATTTCTTGTTTAGAAGTGCCGTATAAAAAGATCAACATCCGAACTTACTCTGAAGTTTCTGGTCCAGCTCCGACTTGGTGAATCTCAGAAATTCGAGGTTGAACCCAACCATTCTTTCCCATCGCTCGTTTGGGCATTTTATATCTCCGGCCTAAAGTAATTCCAATTCACGCATTAGTTAATGAATTGATAATGAATCCACTGTTTCTTTTCTGTCATAATAATGCTGGTAACAAATCACATCACTTCTAAAGTTTAAAAGTCTTATCCATCTCGCCAAGGTGTGCTGCGTCGGAATACATCATGCCTGTCATGTGGTTGGCTTCAGGTCTTTCATTTTCGACAGTGTTCGCCCCAAATGTTACAATTGGTAGGTGCGCGTACAGGGGCAGATCCAGTAATTTCAGAATGGGGGGTCGGATAGTGAAAACGTATGACGAAAATTTTTTCAAATTTCCTCCAAAATAATCTCCCGAGAAAGGGGAGCCCGCGCCTCCCCCCCCCCCCCCCCCCCCCCTTCCCCTCCCCCATTTATCCGCCCCGCCCCTTGCGCTACTTGAATTGAGTGTGTGAATTACCGTGCGATGATCTGAGAGTGCCTTCGATGGATGGAAGTGAAACTGTGGCGACAGTTCTTTTATCTGGATGTGCTGCATGATAACACGAGTAAAGGCACACTAACCGATCGTTGTGCCACGTAGCTGTTTGTACGGTGTCGTTCATTCTACTGCAATTCGTATTTTCCAAACAAAACATCCATGTATCGTTTGTTGGCATCGGTAAATCGGATAACGGTCCAAGTACAGTCAAGCGTCATCTCATGCGGAATGCTTGTGAACAAGAATCTCACATCAAATGTAGCCTGTGTAACACAGGACAAGAGTCGAGAGGGCGAGCGGACGTGTCTTTCTCTTCCCCAGTGCGTTTGTTGTGCTGGCTACATCAAATGACACCACTGTACAGCAGGGTTTTTCGGTCGTTTGTTTTAATAGCGTCGAGTCGGTCCAAGCATTGGTGGACTGTACTTTGTGCTGCGAGGCGTTGGTCTTACAACTTTCTACGATTTTATCGGCAAAATAGAGCATGTTGCTGTTGGGAGAGACACGAGAACGTTGTAAAACCATTCCATTTTAAACCATTCCATTGTCTCTCCCAAAATCACAAGTGCCCGATTTCGGTGATTATGCCATATAACGTTTTACTATAACCATTTCTTTATCGGTGAAATAGTCAGTTTTCTGCATCGCAGAATAATGAATGCTTTCCAAAAATGGTTATTGTGACTTCCTTAGGTTCATTTAACTTACATTCAACTTTAATAGTAGAAATGTTTTTCGCTGTGGTTTCACGCCGAGTATCGAGCTGAAGTGAAGACTTTACGAGTTGCGAAAATAATTCTCTCTCTCAACGATACAACACAAAGACAACACGATGCACTAATCCAGGATTAATTACCATGGTGACTCTATGGTTTTGTTCAGAACTAAACCTGGTTTAAATTTAATCCACCTTTGAACAACCCGCACCAGGACCAATTTGATTTGATTTTCATATACTTCAATAATTTGAAGCAATGGAAACTACTCACATGTCTTTCTTCTAGGGTTCTTAACCTTCTCACGTATCTGCTCCTTCGTGAAGAAGTTGGCTCGCAACTTCCCCAACTTCTCTCCCTCCTCCAACAATTTATCCGCCACAGCTGCATTGCTCATATTGGTGCCTGTATAAAAGAGACATACAAAAACTCTGTGTATGAAAACTTCAGGATCTTTACAGCCATTCTCAGATACATGCGGTTTACAAGGCTGTAATCAGTATAGTGAATGTGCAGTATGTGTAGAATTATTTATGGATTTTAAGGAAGGCACTCACTATACACTCCTGTTACAAGAACACTTGTTTCAAACTGATTGTTTCAATGGCAATCGCTGTGGGACGATAATTCTTATAATTGAGATGCGCTAAACAGATTCACAATTGCTAAGTCTAAAATGTAGAGGACACCACTTACCACATTTTGCCACAGCTTTACTAAGGAATACATTTTCCTTTACCCCGTATACAACTTTTGGCGCCTAATAAAATATTCAATGTTAGGAGGGCAATAGGTCTTTTACAAAAGAGGGTCACATGACCCAGTCACCTTAAAATGAAAAAGGCCTATTCAAGTACATCTATGTACCACATGGACAGCTTCCCCCACACCAATACAGAATTTCCAAACCATTTCTCCCCAATATGTAATATGCAATGCATCCCCCCATCCATGCATACATCCTAAGTTGAAAATCATTTAATTGCCAAATTAAATAATTTTTTATTTAAACCCTAACCCAAACAGATTGACTGAAAAACCAAAAAAACACAACAATCACCAGACAATCATAATCATACCATACCCAGATAATATAACTTCTCAATTATACTCACCCTTCTAGGCTTGCTTGTCACCTTCTGAAAAAGGTACAAGAATTAATTCAGCTTGCAAAATCCCCCCCCCCCCCCCCCAACAAAAAAATAATGACAAATAACGGTCAGAGCCCAAATAAAATAAATACTATAATTTCGAGATGATATATACACCTTCTCAGGCGCAGGAAGGCCCAGCTCTGTGTCACTTTCATCATTTAACAAAAAAGAATAATAATAAAAATAGGTACAACATTACAACATCTAGAATCGTGATTAAGTAAACTATACAATTATAAAGGTATGACTAGTTTTATGGGAAATACAGGTATGTAAACATGGACAAAAACAACCAAAGGCTGAGATTAAGCTAAACAATGCAGTACATGGTAATGAAGACACTATTTCTCGTATTCTCAACAAGTTTGCAAAACTTGGCAAAACTTGTAATAAATTTAAAGTGCCTGAGTAACTATAAAAGAAAAGGACTTAAAGAAAAGTACTTAAATCGCGCTTTCATAGCTCGCCAACTTATGGTTAAAACCCTTACCTCCGAATCCACTTTTGCTGCTTTCTGGTGGAAATAAATGAAAAAAGAGGCAAAGCATTACTTGAAAATTGATATACAATAACAGTAAGCCTAAATATATATATACATGTAAAAAAATTCTGCAGCAATAGTACCTTCCTTTCCACCGGCTGGGATGATTGCACCTGAGGATCCCAAAAATATGAAAAATTATTCCATACATTATTCGCATTCAATCAATATTATGACTATTTATTATCATTACTAAAAAAGTAAATTATGTCGTGCCGTTCTAGCTTGGGGGGCTCAATTTCATTTTGAAAATACATGCCAAATGAAACCGGTACAATTTTTCCAATATATTTCTTTAGAAATAAAATGTGCAAAGAACCTTTTATCACCTCCGCATCAAAAAAATATCTGATGCAGTTTTCCAAAGGCAATTATGGGCCACATTAATGGGTAAATGAAAATTGATTCTAGGTATGTTTGTTCTACATTTTTCACAGAGACAAACATATTGTGTTGTGATAGTTACAGTATCGAAGTCATTCTCTTCGTATTCAATATCTTCTTCGTGGTTGCCATGCTAAAATGTGTAAAGTATAATACCTGTTTAGATAAACTACAATGTGTAAAACGTGAATGTTTTACAAAATTTCCTTAAATTTTCTTGCTCAAGCCTTCACGAGAGCGGAAGTTGTTCAACAAAATACCTCTTCTCTGTATTTCATGCTGTTAGACTTTTCTATGTCTTTTACTGTAACAAATAGGTTCCTCATGGATACTGTGTCATCTTAGCAATAAGTTCTTGGAGGAAATTTTCCTTGACTTGCATGCTTACCTCGTAGTCGTGATGCGAGATGATCAGAGAGACCTGGTTATTTGCGACGAAGAACATGGGCACCTTTAGGATTGTTGTGTTTAACCCCGGGACGGCTTGTTGTAAACCCTTCAGTGTCTTTGTTTGGACGTACTGCGGTGTAGCACCTTTGATAAATGAAGGTATAGAAAGGTTTAGCACTTTGTGTCTCTGTGGTCTAAATTATGTTTGCAATTAAATTTGATTGATTGGAATAAAGTATGATCGAACTGAAGAAAAAGGATAAATTATTGAAAAAGCTGTTGTCTAGTTCAGACCTTGTCCTTGAGCAGGCTTGGCCCTTCTGGACAAAAATGGGAATCAACCATTGTTTCCACGAATCAATATACATATAATAATAATAATAATAATAATAGGCTTTATTTAAAGAGGGTAAAAACACTTGACAGTAGTAAAAATACACTGATAACCGCGTGGCCCTCTAAAATATACGCTAAAATACAAGTCTAAATAAAAATACAAAAGTATACTATCTATAAAAATTTATATATATATATATCGTTAAAATGTTATAAAAATGTACTATAGTGTAAGGAGCATGGCGACCTTCTGCTCCAATAGAAATGATTTAAAAATATTATATTTAAAACTACCTACCGAACTCATTTTACGAATAGTAACATCAATACTGTTCCATTCTTGAGTAGTTCTTACTGAAAATGTTCTTAAATATACACTGATTTTCTTTGTTTTCCTGTGTGTCGCATCCTCAAATTAAAGGGGCAATGTCACGATTTTAGGGATAATTTCGATAGCTTAAATGAAGTCAGATTCACAAGAAATGAACAGAATAGTGGTCTAGATTTGTTAAATAACCTTTCAGCTACAAGATGAGTACAGAATGCTTCAAACATCGCGAACCAACGTTCCGCTTTCAGTCTTTTCACTATCTGGTCATTAATAAAGAAGGGACGCGAACATGATGCCTGTTAATAGTATAGCTGGCTAGCACATGTTTAGCAGTGCCAACCATATAAGAAATAATACACACTTTCAAATATCTCCTTGAAAGCATCTTAGGCATTCACATCACTTTTCGTCTATTCCAAGACAGGCGTGCTCAGTGATGAGTTCTTCTCTTCCTAAAATAAAATTTTAGGTGAATTAAGTCAATTGTGATATAAATCCATCATTGATTCTGATTTTCTTTAACACAAGCTGGAGCTTGATCAGTTACATTTTTGGTAGCTAAGAAACTAAACTCTATTTTATTGTATTTTATTATGGTGCACAAAAGGGTAAATTCCATGGTCTTATCCTTATCAATTTTTTTTTGCAAAACTGATACAAATTGAAAGTTTTTTTGTAGGTGACAATGACAAAGTAGTGGTTCTTTATAAAATTTTGAGCAAACTAAATCGTTCATTTAAAGGAAATTATTTGTAAGAATAAGTGATTTTATGCTTTTCGCCGGTTTTCGCCGGTTATTTTATGTAATAACAAAGATAAGTCTTAAAATTGTGTACTGTAATCTCGATGTGTTTGAATAAGGCAATGGAAGTACGAGGTGCCAGAAGTCTCTACCCTCCGCCTCCCCTTTTCTTCTGATGTGTTTGTTAGTATTTTTTGTAATTGTAACTGGTAGTGTTTGAGTTACCGTTTTTAGTGACTCCACCTTTGCGTGGTAGGAAATACACTGTCACTTTTTAACTATTTAAGAATGAAGTTGATATTAAAACGGCTATATGCACAGATATAGCCATATTTATACCAAATTTGGTGTTTGTCCTATCTAGTCCCGCAACAGAGCTCAGCAATAGCAAAAAGCTATTTTAGACTTGTGTCACTCCAAGAAAAGGCATAAAAAAAGATTATTTAGAGTAGCCAAGGCCAGAATTTGCACACAACATCTTCACTTTCTTCTTGGATATCCCCGACATTCTTTTTGCTCACCCAACACAACACCTTGACACTCGACTTCACCCGTGACATCTGCACGACGCTCGTGAACATCCGATTCCTCCACAGTGATGCCTTCCTCTCCTTCTTTTAAGATTCTCCAGGAGATGGGGGCAGGAGGTGCTGACTGCATCAATTTTTTGTAGCGGTCAGCGTCCTTGTTTATCTTGTGAACTTTTATCAAGTGATCGGACATTCAATTGTTGATACTTTCACAACCCTGGACAGGGCACTGCTTGCGGTTAGGACCACCTGCTTTCTGTTTTCTTAAATTAAAATATTGAACCGCTCTCTTAGCCCTATCCGAGTCCCAACCATGTTTGACCCTCAAGTGCCTAGGCAAATGAACGACCTCTTTTCCATGGCAACTTGGAACCGGGCATGGTTTTTGGGTCTATTGCTTTTTTCTTTCTTTCTGGATTTCGCCTTTCCACTTTCCACTTTTTCCTTCATCGTCACGACCATCAACATCTTCGTCATCATCACTAAAACGACAGCCATCACCATCACCAAGGCAAGGTTGCGGAGTAGGGTGTGATGACTAGTACTAAGGTACTAGCGTACCAATTCCTAGGGCAAGGTAGCGGGGTAGGGTGTGATGACTAGTACTAAGTTACTAGCGTACCAACACCTAGGGCAAGGTAGCGGGGTAGGGTGTGATGACTAGTACTAAGTTACTAGCGTACCAATACCTAGGGCAAGGTAGCGGGGTAGAGCACGATGACTAGTAATAAGATATGTGGGTGAAAAGATACACTGAGAGAGCAAAGGTGGAGTGCTATGTAGGGCGGGGAGCCTTTATGCTTAGATGACGGAAAGACAGATGTCAGTGTAGTTATGCCTAGGAATGGTTGTGGGAGTAGATCATGCCTGTTTGAGTATACAAATGTTGCAGTGAAAGTTTAATCGCGTGCGCGTAGAACAGTGAGTGTGAAGGGTGACCGAAAAAGTTCACGAGAGTTGTGACTGAACCGAAAGGATAATAACCTTGGAGTGGTATTAGAAGACAAACGCTCAGGCCCCAAGTGTAAATTGAGGTCAAGCGGATGTTGAAATTAAAGTTGAAGCCCGAGGGTGAAGTGTAATGAGATATGAACGTTTGATAGCGTATGTAAACCCGAAACATGGTGCGCGGGTGGGTACCTAAACGGAATAGAATGCTAATAACAAAATGTAAAGTAACTAAATGAGCTCATCTAGGACAAGGGTGAAAGCACAAAAGACTGATTCTAAGATGATCTCATCAGGGGGCGGCATCAAAGAATCTCAACTTTACTGGGGGAAAATAAAATAAAGGGGAGCCGAGGGAAGGGGGTGTATAAGAAAATATAGGCAGCAAATTGCGACGAATGAAAGTAAAAAATACATAATTGTAGTCACACGTTTCGAAATAATAGGAATTCCATAGTATCTTGTGCTTTCCATGATGAAATAAATGGTTATGAAGGTCTTACCTTTTCCGTTCATTTGTGAAGTAGGTGGTTTTTTTCAATTAAAGTCGCTGGGATACACTGCGTGTATATTTAGCGCTCACTGTTAAATATACAGTGTTTGCGAACTATGCCTGGGTGTCTACTGTTCTTTGCTGATGGGGATGACGCAAATGACAGAATTATGGAATTTGATAAAGACAAGATATGTTGTAGTCGTGACCGAGGATATGTGTGTAAGGCAACTCTGTTTCTTGAGTGAAAAAAATGGCATGTTCTTAATGTCACTAAATGGGTTGACCAATCAGAGTAGAGTTGGACAGAATGAAGGTGAAAATGTGGAGGGGATGTATGGGTTTCCTGTGTTAAACTAAAATCGTGTGTGAGGGACTGGGCGCGAAAAGGTCTAAAAATAGAGCGTAAAGATGGCCGTATAGCGTTCAATGCCTGAAAGACGAGCTTTCTTCACTCATCGCAAAAACATACATGGACTGTTGGCGGAAATCAACGTTGCTTGATAATGTTTGCAAATTAACAGACCAGCTGTGTGTAAAATATATTGTAACGAACTTAAGTGCCGATTCGAGAGCTGGGTTATCGTGGTCGTGGAAGTAATATTTCAAATCCGACAATGAGGACTGGACCGTATTTCAAGTCCGCAGCAATTAGTTCCAGTCCGAGGCGGAGCCTTTAAGATGTATGAAGAATACCATGGTTGTTGTAGACATACACCGTTTAATAGAAAAAGGGTTCCAGAGCAAACGGACTAAAATAGGAGTCTGATGCCGTATAAATGCTGAGTAATCGACTATTTACAATTCACAGTAATTCTGGTATGTATTTACAATATATATAAGTATAAGTTTTAACTGTGCAAATAAAGTCAAGCTGTAAGCTTAATGATTGTGTATGACTTGTATCTGTTAACTTTTATTTGTAAACTCTTCGAGCAACCGTAGACAAGCGAGATAGTGTCGTTTTATACAGCCTGTAGGTTGTTCGAATAAAGTTGAATGAATGTGGTTCCCTGTAGTGTTCCAGACGTCATGTTATAGTATCCTTGTTTTTGCTTGAAGAGATTATCCGCAAACTTCCCTTCAAGATCCATACTGTGTTTCGGGTGAAAGTTACCGTACGTAGTTGCATAAATTGAATGGTGTGTCTTAGGAATGAACTGATACCTTCTTTCCCTAAGAGGACGTTGATGATAGTTGTAATATTTTAATCCCTTGTTTCTACTTGAAGTAATTATCCGCAAAGGTCTGATGAATTATAACCCAGAAGATCCATATCGAATTTCGGGTGAAAGTGACCATAGTTGCACTAATAAAGAGTTGTGTCTTGGATTTAACTGATTGGCTTCTGTTTTAAAGCTACGTTGTTGATAGTGCAGTCATATTTTTATGCTTGTATATTATAAGTATTGTGTATTGAGTCTTCTATCTGAGGCGTCATTGAATATGTTGTCCTGCCTGGAAGCTTGTGATATATTTAATGCAGAATGGCCCCTAATTTCGTGTGTATTTAGTGTTGCTGTGTGTCATTGTTAGCAGTGAATTTTGTGTGTACAATTATATCTTTGAGATTTTTGTGGCGTGAGAAAGCTGAGAGGGGTGGATTGGGAAATATGTAAATTAGCTATGGGTCTGTGGAGATGAGGTTCCAGTTAAGGCGCAGTGTGTTGCCCATATCATGTGTGTTTTGGTTGAATGGAATTACAAAGGGAAGGGGTTGTGAGTGTGGGGAATGTTTTGGCTTTTTGACGTTTTGTGAAAGGAGTTGTGCTTGTGAGAACTGAGTTGCTTTTTTGAAACATTGAGTGATATGTGTGTTATGGTATCCCCTGGAGAGCGTCATTCCTAAATGGAGGAATGCTCACCATGAATAATTTAACGATATTTTTGATAATATTACTTCAAATTGACCTAAAAACATTCGAAATATCTGTAGTGGTTAGGGTTAGGGTATAGTAACTGGAACGTTACAGGTTCGAACCCTGATGATTTTCATAATTCTTTTTTTCATTTCTGTAGGTGAGCGCTTGTTTAGAAAAAAATTCTAAGTGCCAGTGAGCATTCCTCGATTTAGCGTGTGTCTGGAGAGCAGTATGCATCTGAGTTTGTTTAGACTATGTTGTAACTCTTCGTCATCAGTGATTATTGTTCTGTAGCGTAGGGCCTGGCTATATGTAGTTCCCTTCTTACAGGATGGGGGGTGATGAGAGGAATGATGTAGGAGTAGGGTGCTGTCAGTAGGTTTGATGTATAGTGAAGACTTGAGGTTGCTGTCAGAGGTGATATGTATGTTGGTGTCCAGAAAGTTTATTTTTGTGTTGGAGTAGTCATGTGTGGATTTTATGGTCTTGTGAAATGAGTTTGTGTAAGAAAGGTTTTGAGTGCTGTTTCGCCATGTGTCCAGGTGAGGAAGATGTCGTCGATGTATCTTAGCCATGTTAGGGGTAGGAGGTGATTTGGTGCAAGTCTGAGTATGTTTTCTTCCAAGTGAGACATGAAAAGGTTTGCATAGGAAGGTGCCATGCGGGTTCCCATTGCTGGAGGTAGTGTTGGTTGTTGAATGAGAAATAGTTTTTGCGAAGTATATAGTGTAGAAACTGGAGAAAGACCGGGAGTGGTGGGAGAGTGTGGATATGGGTTTTGGAGATTGCGTTTATTGCTGTTTTAATTCCCTCAGAGTGTGGGATGTTTGTACATAAGGAGGTTACGTCTACTGTCACAAGTAGAGAATGTGCTGGGAGTGGGGTGGGGATTTTGAAAACTTTGTTAGGGAAGTGTGTGGTGTCCTTTATATATGAGGGTATTGTTGGTACTAGTTGTTTAAGAAAGATGTCAACAAAAATGGACAGGTTTTCTGTGGGAGAGTGTTTTCTGTGGGAGAGTCACACCCTGAGATTATAGGCCTTCCAGGTTTTTTTTGTGAATTTTAGGGAGCATGTAAAAAAGTGGTGTGCGAGGTGGTTGCTTGAAGGAGAGGAAAGTGTGTAGGTTCTCGTCAATATAGTCCTCCTGTAAAAGAGTGTCAGGTTTGAATAGAGGTTGTACGTTGTGGTATGTTGTCCCTTGACATCTCCCTATAGTGCTGTGTGTAGTGCTGTAGCTGTCTGTTTGCTTCATGAAGGTATTTGTCTGTCTGCCACAAAACTATAGCCCCACCCTTATCTGCTGGTTTTGTGATAGTGTTAGGGAGTTGAGAAAGTTCTAGAAGGGCTTGTCTTTGACTGTGTGTTAGGTCTGTATATTTGGGTGTCTGAGAAGTTGCATGGTGGAGTTTCAGTTCTGTCCAGGTTAGTGGTGTAGATCCGGAGGGTGGGGTTAGAAGGTATAGGGGGATTCCAGTCACTAGGGTTGTGAAAGGGTTGTCGTGTGAAAGGTTTGTTTCTGAAGTGGTAGCGAAGGAACATGTTGCGTCTGAATTGGAGATATGATTGTTTTAGGGCATTAAGGGGTGTGTGTTTGGGGGTTGGCAGAAACTTGAGTCCTTTGTGGAGGACCTCAATTTGTGGTTCTGAAAGTTGGTGTTTTGTAAGGTTAACTATTGCCCTTGTGTGTGTTGTGTGCTTGGCCTTGTGTATGGCATGTTTCTTACGTTTGTTTTTTCCACCCTTTGTTTTATGTCTGGTACTTGTGTATTATTTTGTAAGTAATGTGAGTGTGCGTATAGATGGATTGTGGGCTTCTTGTCTTGTGTGAGAGGAGTTATCTTCTGCTGTTGCTAGTCATTGTGTGTTGGTCTTAGTTCTTTTTGAGTTTGGTTCAGGTTGTTGCATTTTTCTTTTAGGCTTGGTTATAAGGTTTGGGGGGGGGGGGGGGGGCTCTGTAGTTGCTGTAGTAATGGTGGTGGATGATCCTTTTGTGTCTTTATTGTTCTGATTTTTCATTTGAGGGCGGTGTATGTGGGGCGTGGGAGGTATGACGAAGGGTGACGTATGGAATGTTTTTAGTAGGTCTGTTTGTGGTATGTTATTGTTGCTTGTGTCATTTCCATTGCTGCTTTGTGGATGATGTCAGAATATGTGAATGCTAAAGGTAGGGATATTGATGTTGGTATTGGTGTCAGGTTTACAAGTGTTGTTGGGGGAAGGTTTCTATCCATGAAGTACTGTAGGTAGTGTGCCTGTTCCTCGTGATCCTGTACTGTACCTGTGTGCTGGTTTACGTTAATGCCGAGGAGTGCTTGGTGGTTTCGTTGTAAACTGGGGGTTGGTAGTAAAGCTTGCTTAATGATGGGATGTGCTTTATAGTGGTTGTTGTTGTTTGGGTAAGGTGTGTCCTGTGTACAGTTGTTTAGTTGTTCCTTCCAGGCGTTTGGGAGGTGTGTGTTTGTTTGGATTTTTTCTGTTTGCTGTGTTGTGAGGTAGGTCGGTCTTATTGTCATCAGGTGAGGGATGTGGTGGGGGTTTCTATTCTTTGCAATTGGTGTTGAGGTCAAGATTGGTGATGGTTGTTGTTGACGGGGGGCGTTCGGTGAGGCGGAGGAGGCTGTGTTTGGAATTTCGATTTGTGCGAGGGCTGTGTCTGAGACAGTATCCCAGTCCTCGCTGAGGTCGTCTGCAGTGTGGATGGAGAGGCTGTCGTCATGGAGTGGAATTTTTGTATTGCTTGTGGATGGATGCATTGTTGGTGTGTGTGAGGGGCCATTCATACCAAGTCTTCTGTTGATGGCTTTGGTCCGTCTGTTGAGGAGTGTTTTTTTTTTGTGAGTGTTGGGGAGTTGGGTGATTGGTCAAGGTATAGGGCAGTGCTGGACGTCCTAGGATCCTTAGATCGAGTAGCTTTCCTCCCGGCTTTCTAAGTTTTCGTATATTAAGGGAGTATTCGGACCAAGACGTCAGCTGAGTATGATTGTGGTGTTGCATGTCATGAAGTAGCATGAGGATGATAGGAAAAAAATAAAAATGAAAATAAGAAAACAAATAAGTCAAAACAAAACTTAAATAAAAATAAAAACGTTCAGGTAGTTTTTGTATATTAAGGGAGTATTCGGACCAGAGCGTGAGCTGATTATGATTGTGGTGTTGTATGTCATGTTGTATGCCCCCAGACAAAAATGTCTAGCTACAGCCTTGACCTTCTGTCTCCTTCTGTCTAACATTTTTTGGTAGGTTATTCGAGTCATGCATATTGTTTATTTACTTTTGTGTATAGGAGGAAGGGGGAGAGGGTGGTGGGTGAACAAAGCAGGTCAATGGATACAAATTTAAAACACTATCACTACTACTATACTACTACTATTACTACCAGATATTAGTCTAATCACGCTAATAGTCTATTGTCAATGCTGCATTCTGATTGGTTGAGCTACTACTACTAGCTGCGAAAAGTGTCGGATTTGAGAGCCACGAAATGCCTAATTACCACACCGGTAAACGTTTTTTATTATTCCTCGTGGCCTCTGAGTCAATAGCCTAGGGCTATTGACTCAGAGCCCATCCAGGCTCGAGGAATGATTGTTTACTATATCATCCATATTATTGTCCATTTGTAAAAATTATTTTTTCACCTCCAAAAGATTGTATTTATGAGGAAATGCCGAAACACTCCAGCCTCAAACATGTAATCACCATCATCAAATGCACCTGAAACTGGCTTAAGTTGTAGGAACTCTCCGGCGAAAGCATGATGTAGAGCATCACCAACTGCAGGATCCTTTTGCTTGACATGCTGGCTTCATCCCATATAATCGTATCCACCTCAGTTAAACACTTTACCTAATAATATAATAATAATAATAATAATGATAAAAAGCTTATATCGCGCCTATACATTACTGTCCTAGGCGCTTTACATTTTACTAATTCTATAAAATAACTAAAAAAATTTAAAACCAGAAAAAATAGGAAATTATTAAACATCAAAAGAATATCTGGAATTAATTAATTACATAAGGAATAAACATTATCAAAACCTCGTGGTGGCAAGTAGGTCAGAGTCTGCAGTAACCACTCCATCAATGAATCTTTGATCCTCTAAATATGCTAGCTGGGCATCTGCCTCATAAGGAGCAACAATGTAACAGATGCCATTTGCTCTCAGTGCCTGTAAAAGAACAAAAGTTTGAATTTTGTTTCGTTAAAATAAAAAAAGCATGTAAAGTAGTTTCTGCATGTACCCCAAGTGCCAGACACGGACTGTTATTCCATAAGAAAGACCCAGTGAGACAACAAACCAGTGATGCAATAGATTTTGTGGTACACCAAGAAGGATCACAGAAAAATTGCAGAGGAAACTTTTTAGGATTACCATCCCCTCAAATCTGCTAGTAGATTTCTCTCTTATAAAGGAGGAAGAAAGGCTGTAAGGGTAGGTGTACAAGAGAAACACTGGGGCTCAGTGAAATTAGTAAAGAAATTGGCAAAAATGCCTTCTCCTCCTTTTGAGAATCCTCGCAGATCCTGCCTATATAACTGACCCATATTCAGCAATAATAATTATAATAATTAGCTCACCATACAAGCTTAAATATGTCTAGTTTAGGCTTAAAATTCCGCTCAATATTTCTTGAAAAAAAAAGCAAACTTCTCAAGCGCATAGCATGTAAATTTCATCCATTACTCACCCCTCCCCCTTGTCAAATGTTTGTAGCACCCCATCTAGTCATTTATGAAGGGGACCATTTATGAAGAATAACCGTGGATTTGTTTATTGATAACTCTTTAATACCACTGACATATAGGGTAAATCAGGTGATGGACAAAATTCTCCCTTCCCTCCCCCCATTGGGCCGAAATTGTGGCACCCCTTCCGAAAACTGTTCAATGTTACCTAAGGAACATTCATGTCGAATTTTGCAATTGTACGATGAAATCATGATCTCTGAGGGTAGCACGAAAATGTGACCCGAAACTCCCCCCCCCCCCTTGCCGGACATTTGTTGCACTCCCACCTAGTCCAATGTGAAGGGCACCATACAGGAAGAATTGTCATGGTCTTGTTTATCTATAACCCTTTAAGGAGGCTGCCTACAATTTTTTCTGCCCTCGACCACCAAACTTTGTTTGCCTGCCGTTCAAGTACACAAACTTGTGCTGGTCTGAGCTTTCACATGTTTACCCTGGAGGGTTTGAACTTTATTGTAATGTCTATTTTGTTGTGATCGGAGTTGCTATAGCAACGTAATAACCACACCCTTGTTTATTATTAGGGGCCAGTAGAAGCGTTGCTCGACCTAAACTTTTAAAATGACACCCCTCGCACTAATCCCTGAGTAGCAGACAGTACTCCCAGCAAGTTTGGATAGAATTCATTGGGCCGATTTTATGTTATTCGAGAGGACTTTTTAAGGCTCCAAAATGTCAAAATTATTATGCCGCGAAGGTTTCCTGTAAAAAAAATGGCTGATATTTGCGTAAGATCCTTGCCACCCGAATTATCTACAAACCCAATGCAATATGTCAGCCAAATTTCCCTTCTTTGAATCCTTTCGATTTTGTTTGGCATGTGTTCAAGTATCGACAAGTAAACTGCAAAAGTTGAGAAATTTTAGCCAGAATTCTAAATCTTGCGTTTTTCTCGCCTGACAAAAATCCCATATGTTAATTATTTTGGAACTTCCGTAAATAATTATTGAATATATACCAAAGATAACACCAAAGTCTTGAGTTCATTGAAGTATTTTAAGGCACCGAGAAAAAAATCCAAACTTCATTACTCTTTCGGTTTGCTTGACCCGGTTTTTGTCATTGTACTTTGTTTTAAAAGTTTAAGTCGAGCAACGCTTCTACTGGCCCCTAATAATAAACAAGGGTGTGGTTATTACGTTGCTATAGCAACTCCGATCACAACAAAATACACCTTACAATAAAGTTCAAACCCTCCAGGGTAAACATGTGAAAGCTCAGACCGGGACAAGTTTGTGTACTTGAACGGCAGGCAAACAAAGTTTGGTGGTCGAGGGCAGAAAAAATTGTAGGCAGCCTCCTTAATACCAAGGAAATATTGGGAAATTAGGAAATAGACAAAATTACCCCTACCCTACCCCTCTTGGGTGGAAATGATGGCACCCCTTCCTAAAACTGATTTATTTCACCTAACGAACATTTGGTCCAAATTTGGCGCCTTTACGCGCAAGTGCACGATTTTACCTATTTTTTCCCTTAACAGACTCTACTATTAGGAAGCATGAAGCATCGATTCCCAAAGATTTTCCGTTAAATTCACTTATATTTTCTTCTCTGTCACTGCCCGGAGAAGCCCAAGCAGTCCAGCTATGCCCATTGCTAGGCCATGGCCGTGCCGGTAATATATAGATTTAGGCACTGCCTAAAAGCGGAGCTCGAAATAATGCTTTACTATCATCGAGTTATCGTCTATCGACTTTTTGGTGACGTCATTCCACCAGACCTTGGTGGTGTAACCCCTTGCCTCCAAGATAGCTTTACCCAAGGTGATCTAACAATGTTGCCTCCTTGAGATATTGACTTTTCTAGCTTTGATGACGTCATCGATGACGTTATGCCACGTGACCTTGGTGGTACACCCCCTAGCCTCCTCGATAATGTTACCCAAGTTTGGTGACCTAGCGATGTTGTCTTCTTGAGATATTGACTTTTCTAGTTTTGATGACGTCATCGATGACGTTATGCCACGTGACCTTGGTGATGCACTCCCCTAGCCTTCACGATAATTTTACCCAAGTTTGGTGACCTAGCGATGTTGTCTTCTTCAGAAATTGACTTTTCTAGTTTTGATGACGTCATCGATGACGTCATGCCACGTGACCTTGGTGTTGCATCCCCCTTGCCTCCAAGATAATTTTACCCAAGTTTGGTGTCCTAGTGATGTTGCCTTCTTAAGATATTGACTTTTCTAGAATTGGGATACCTGTGTTACGGACGGACAAACAAACAAACACACCGAATCACCACTATAGGTTTTATTCAGAAAAAAGAAAAAATCATATCTCCGGAAAAACAGCTCCAATAACGAACAAAGTTGACAAAGGTTGCCTTTAGGTTGATAGCTATCTAACATCAAAGTCACGTGATATGGCGTCACTGATTACGTCATAAAAATATGCCAAAATGTCTCAAACCACTCAAAAGCGACTTGATGGTTATATATGTCTGATAGCACTTTTTCTTATGTATGATGCGCCGCACGGGAGCTCCGCTAAAAAATAACCTCGAAATTCTAAGTAAGTCTAGTACTCAGATGCTCGTGCGGGCGCTCTGTGGGGTCTGTACTCCACAAATGTCAGATGCAAATGAATCCAGCGGCGCGAAAATTCACAAAAAACCTCAAACTAGCAGTATCTATTGTAATTTGCATACGTATTATGGCTTGCTAACAACAAGGCCGTACGTGTTTGTGATTGGGCAATAAGTAACAATGATATACGTGACGTCATTACCCTGGCATTAGAGCGGATCTCATATGACCGTAGTGACACTAATCGCAAATGCAAAATCAGAGAGAGCAAATCTACTTACCGAAGTCAGTCGAAAACAAGAGCAGAAAAGACTGAACTGCTGAGATTACTTCTATAAATCGCCACGTTCGCCTTTGTCAAGCTACTCTCTCTTGAAAGTGTTTTGTTTCCATCCTAGTGTATAAAAACTGAGGCGTCTGAATGTTGTGAACATTCCATGAAATTTAATAATTAATTATTCAACTGTATACATAATCATTTTCAATGTTGTTGATCAATGTTAGTATCTGAAACCAGTGAAAGATGCACTGTTTTTGTAGCTGCTTCAGGAATGTTTCTAGAGTTCTCACAAACAGCCCAGAGAAAAGCACTCTTGTTACAACTGAATTTTTGGGCTGTTAAACAAAGTTCTTTTATAATGGAATTTTACTCTAACAATTGGACATGAACAGTTGCTGCAACGTTTCTGCAGAGTGATTTGTATTAACATGCGAACATCTCCTGTGACTTCTGCTGCAGTTATCTAACTATAGGAGGGGTGTAGACACTTGCATGTTAAATATCAATGTACATGTATGTTTTAGGAATCAGGTTCGTGTGAAATAATTTCTAAAGCAGGATTTTCCATTGCAGTAGCCCCGTTTCTTGTTTTGGTAGAATATTCTAGCTGTGGATCCATTTTCTTGATCAGTTTGTTCCAGGTAAATATTCTTTAAACTCTTGATGCATAAGCTACAGCACCGACCCAGTTTTTAGATATTGTTTGACTAAGTCAGTCATTTCTGTTCCTGAGATAATTATTCCCATAATAATAGACACTGGTGTCTTACAAATTGATGTATATGCTTGGTGTCTTTTACACTCTGTAAAAGCTTCCAGATCCTCTGTTGATTGTCTTCATTCAAATATTTTGTCATCATTGTTCATTATAATAATAATAATTATATAGCAACGTGGCCCCTTGCTCCATAATTGCACAACAACTTTTTTAATGTTGATTGGATAGCAATGGTAACAGTTAAGTTTGGTTCCTGTTTTTTTTCTGTGCCATGATAATAAACAGTGTCACTCCCTTCATTTTGTTGCTTGCTCACAGGGCACCAGTGTACTATACATGTTCAGTCTTGTTATCATTTTCCATATGAAATCACCGGATGCCAACTTGTGACCACTGAAGAGTATGTTGTTACGGGTGATTCATTATGCCACTAGGCTGGATCTACGTACAAAAGAAAGGAAAAATAAAAAATAAAGTTAAAATAAGAAAAGAAAAAAGAATTTATAATTAGTATGGTTTAGTTACCTGGGCAAAAACACAATGGATTTAAATGATGATAATTTCATAAGGTGACAGTGCTATTTTTGGAACATCTTTTGCCCCAATTAGTGTATTCAGCTTAATGTAAGCTGTGGCAACTGTACCAAAATTTATTGGGTTATTAGCTTTTAATAGGTCATTTGGTAATCTGGTCCACAGGCAATTGAAGTGTGAATAGTGCAAGTGCTGGGGAATTCCCTACTGGCATTGTATTCAGCATTATTACTGCTACAGTATGTACTACAGCAGCTATACTATTAGTTGCTGGGTTATATTGATCACCCTTCGCTAATTGATTTTATATACTATTAAGAGCGGTTTGCACTAACGGTCACCTATGGGCTGCAATATAATTTTTTTTTCAAATCTCAAACTTCGCTCGATGAAAGGCCTTTGGACACTAATTTGTCGATATAAATTTGAGCTCATTCTGATAAATATTTTTAGCACGCGAAGCCAAAACACGAAATTTGACCTCACTTCCGGTTTTACGAGTCTATTTTAGGGCACCTACAAAAATGCTCAAAATCTGTTTTAATCGATTTCAACTCGTCCAAAAAAACCTAAGAAATCAAAAGACAATGTATTTGGGATCATGTAGAATACTTTTAAGTCACGTTTTGGTAAAAAGTGATTTTTTTACAGATTTTTAGATTATTTCAATGTTTTCCCCATATGTGACAGACCGTAATTTGAAACGACTCTCACGCAAAATATACATGGCCCAGAAGAAAAACATTACTACGAGGGAAAAGGGTAATGGTATTACTCCAAATAAATGAAATAAAATTTTTGGGCTTTTAAAATTTGGAGTCAGGAGAGCTCCCTTCTTTAACCTAAAAATCGACCAAATTGATCTACTGCGTGTAAAGTCAAGTATTGAGTGTAGCGTACAAAAACACACAAACTTGTCAAGATAACGCTTTCTAATCACAAATAATTATATAAAAGGATCAAGCGTACCTTTGTTGCATCTTCAGAGCTTCATAACACTATAAACGATGCGGAACGATGTCCTTGGGTTGTGAATACGTCCGTTTCTCTTGAAAGCTGAGACAAGTCAAATCAAAACAACACGAATATTTGAACTCCGATTGCCGTATCTAACAAAATACTCACATCAAGAACGTCAAAATCTCTTGCCAAGTACTAGTAACGAATAGTCTTTAAGTAAATACCTTATATTGAAGCGATCCTGCCATATTTACGAGCAAACGAGCTGAGATTCAGCTGGTTCGACTGGACTGAATATTCTCTGTTGTGCAACGTGACACGCGTGACAATAAACCACAGGGAACCCATGCGTCGGGCATTAAAACGATACTGTTTTTCTTTAGTTAGCCCTTTATATATTTTTATTTTTGTAAGCAAGTTCTTTCAGTGAGATGGCGGTTTGTCGATAAATCACTAGTCACGCCTTATTTCGCAATACGATACGATATCTTTCGCCAATTTACGGGAAAAGTTTGGATTTGCGACGCTGATACATTCTGATAGGAAGTCGCTTATTCCGCCTTTAAAGTCCTTAGCGAAGCGTATTTCTTTAGCTACAGTCTTAGGGTCGAGCTTGTGCCCAGACATTTCCCCCAGTCAAACATCTCGTCAAGGTATGCCTACCCTCCATCTTCTAAAGCCCAACCTTTAGGATGTACTTCTTGCTCAGGGTGGGCTTCTTGTAGGGTAGCTGTCCTGCCTCGTACCCAGGCGCGATCTAGTGATTTTCGAGGCGAGAGCGACTGGGAGCCAGCTAGCGCGCAAGGCACCGTGGGAAGGGTGAGCATTCCCGTGTTTGCGAGAGCGCCCGAACCTTCCAATGATGCATTGCGCGCCTCTAGTTTTGTCTTTCGTCGTCGGATTTTTGCCCTTTTTTGACACACCTGAGACGCCTGGATACGAGGCAGGTAGCTGTCTGTACTCCACTGATTTTTGGGTAGGGGTGCGTCACCAAGTCTCCAAAACCTAATCCTATCAGATACCAAAAATCTCGTTTCATTATACCCTACCGTAGACTTACGGTTAGCCTGCTAACCGGCTAACCCACGGTCAAAATAGTATACCCTACCGCAGTCCTGAAGTTACTCACCAGGGTGGTCTAATTGGTCGCAATAAAAGCGGGCTGTAACTGTGGCTTGGAAATATGTCCTTCAAGAGCTTTTCTCTGTAGCGGAGTAACTTGGCCTTTTGCTTGAGAACGCACTTACCATGCTAGGACTTCGGAATAAGCGACTTCCTACTAGCATGTATCAGCGTCGCAAATTCAATCCTACTTTTCCCGTAAATTGGCGAAGGATCGGCACGTACGAGGAAATGCGCGCCCACCAAATTGCATTCGAATCCGTCGAATTGTGTAACCTCAGGAGCGACAGCAACAGTGAACAAGCTCAGCAAGCTTAGGGACGGACCATTAGAAAAACCTGGGAGGGGGGGGAGGGGGGGGCAATTACTAAACATAACCCTGAAAGGGAAGATTGCCCCAAAAAACTATCCTGCAGGTGGTCTTTGCCCCAAAAAATATCCTGCAACTGTTGTGTGACACAGAACATTGTGCTGAAATAAAATCCTGCAAAACTTGGATTCCAGATAAAGAAAACCTGCACTCAATGATCTCTGAAAAAATAATCCTGCACGATTCTTTTCTGCCCCCCCCCCTCCCCCTCCGGGTTTTTCTAATGGTCCGTCCCTTAGTGTCTCCTTCCTCGCCAGGGCCGTTCTCCAGACAAACAAGAAAGCTCCCTTACACGGACGCATGAACGGTGTGCTACAGTTTTGTACCTGTGTGTGTGTGGCATATCCTTTTCATAACATCCATCTCGATACATGCCACAGAGTCTTTATTTCATCTGTATGACATATAATTAACAAATGTCCTCTGATTTTCCGTGGTATGTCCTCTTATACACCAAGGAATGACGTAATAAAATGAAAAACAGAGGACATTTCTTTTATACCACAACGACCACAACAAAAAGGCAAAAATAAATACAAAAACAGTGTGCCCTCGCACGCACGCAGCAAAACGGTGTTTTTGTTGGTTCTTTTTAGCGCGCGCGCTGATGATGGCCCGTTTTGTGGTATATTTAACAAATATCCTCTGGTTTATACCTGGTATGTCCTGTTATATACCACGGAATGACGTAATAAAGTAGTCAAAATGTTGTGGACTCACGAGGCGCAGCCCAGTGGGTCCGCAGTACATTTTGAACACTGTATTACGTCATTCCGTGGTATATAAGAGGACATACCACGGAAAAACAGAGGACATTTGTTTATACCACAACAAAAAGGCAAAAATAAATACAAAAACAGCGCGCGCGCGAAGCCAAACAGTGTTTTCTTTGGTTCTTTTTAGCGCGCGCGCTGATGATGGCACGTTCCGTGGTACATAGAGGATATTACACGGTGGCGCGAAGATATGGATTTTATTTTCGAGTGGCAAGAACAATATTTTACGAACGAGCGCAGCGAGTGAGTAAAATATTGTTTTTGACACGAGAAAATAAAATCCATATCTTCAAGCCACCGTGTAATGTTCTTTTTATTATATTTATAAGAATTGACATAGCGGCAAAACATAACAAATTGAACAACTCACTTGTTAAAGTCGAAAGTGTTTAGTTGTGAAATGCTCCCTCAATCTTTCTGGTTCCCAGTGTCGTTAAGAACTAATTTCCATTTTTGTGTTGCTGTAGCATTCTCTGCCATAGTTGAAATAAGGTTTTTCTCGTTAGAACTAGAACAAGACTTAGTTTTGTGGCTTAAAACTCGTGTGACCGAGCGAGCGAGATTTCACTGCAGACGGAAGTGAGGAAAACAACACTGCAAACGTGCACATCCGGGACATGCGGTACATAACTTTTTCATATTTTCACTAGTGAAGATATGGAAAATACGAGTGTTTTAGTTTCCGGTAAAACACTGGCATCCATATAATAAATACTTTTATGTACCCAGGGCTGAGAGCCAATCAGAATTCGAGAAACGCGCGCGTTGGGGTATAAAGTGTTTCTATCGACCGTCGATCATGTATAGGGACCACATACTTTTTATAAACAATGACGAATGTATGTTTTTTAATATCAATGTGGTATAGAAATATATGAAGATCGTATTTTACCATAACAGTACGGTTTCTCGCAAAATGATTGGCTGATTTGCCGTGGGAAATAAAGAGTCCATACCACTCTGCTCGTATCTGCTTGCGAGCGCGGCTCAAAAACACGGGAAAATCATTCGAATGCGCGCGCTGTTTGCAACGGAAAATGATCATAATTATAACATCTCGCCTTCGGCTCGTGAGTCCACAACATTTTACCACGATGTTGACGTAAAGCGTGGTAAATAAGAGTACATACCACTCAAAACCTCTGGAAATTGGTTAAATATCCAATGCATGCTCCATGTTTTATTATTCTTTATATCATCCGGATTGTCATAGAGTGCGCGCCCAGATGGGACGTCTGTGGTGTTTCCCTTGTCACGTAAGGTTAGAGTATCGTATTGCGAAGTGATTTATCGACAAATCGCCATATCACTGAAACTACTTGGTAACAAAAATAAAAATATTGAAAGGGCGAACTGAAGCAAAAACAGTATGGTTTTAATGCCCGACGCATGGGTTCCCTGTGGTTTATTGTCACGCGTGTCACGTTGCACAACAGAGAATATTCAGTCCAGTCGAACCAGCTGAATCACAGCTCGTTCGCTCGTAAATATGGTAGGATCGACTCAATCTAAGGTATTTTACTTAAAGACTATTCGTTACTTGTACTTGGCAAGAGATTTTGACGTTCTTGATGTGAGTATTTTGTTAGATACGGCAATCGGAGTTCAAATATTCGTGTTGTTTTGATTTGACTTGTTTCAGCTTTCAAGAGAAACGGACGTATTTCACAACCCAAGGACTTCGTTTCCGCATCGTTTATAGTGTTATGAAGCTCTGAAGATGCAATAAAGGTACGTTCGATCCTTTGAATAACTATTTGTGTTTAGAAAGCGTTATCTTGACAAGTTTGTGTGTTTTTGTACGCTACACTCAATACTTGACTTTCGCAGTAGATCAATTTGGTCGATTTTTAGGTCAAAGAAGGGCGCTCTCCTGACTCCAAATTTTAACAGCCCAAAAATTTTATTTCATTTATTTGGAGTAATACCATTACCCTTTTCCCTCGTAGTAATGTTTTTCTTCTGGGCCATGTATATTTTGCGTGAGAGTCGTTTCAAATTACGGTCTGTCACACATGGGGAAAACATTGAAATAATCTAAAAATCTGTAAAAAAATCACTTTTTACCAAAACGTGACTTAAAAGTATTCTACATGATCCTAATTACATTGTCTTTTGATTTCTTAGGTTTATTGGACGAGTCGAATTCGATTAAAACAGATTTTGAGCATTTTTGTAGGTGCCCTAAAATAGACTCGTAAAACCGGAAGTGAGGTCAAATTTCGTGTTTTGGCTTCGCGTGCTAAAAATATTTATCAGAATGAGCTCAAACTTATATCGACAAATGAGTGTCCAAAGGCCTTTCATCGAGCGAAGTTTGAGAGATTTGAAAAAAATTTCTATTGCAGCCCATAGGTGACCGTTACTGCAAACCGCTCTTAAATGCACTGCAAGTTGCTAGTGCTATCATTTCAAGTCTATTTTCCTCATCTAGACGATATTGTAAGCTTGGTGCTGATTTTAAGCCAGATAATCGTTGGTAGGTCATTGGTTCTATAACACAAGAAGATAAAGCCTTTACCCTGCTTAAACCAACATATGAAAGACCAAAAGTTGTTTCTTTCTTTCCAATATCAACCCAGGCTTTGGGTAATGTCAGGCCTTGGCTTTTATGGATAGTTATAGCCCATGCAAGTTTAAGAGGCAATTGCTGCCTTTCATGAATGCCATCTCCTAAATGAGCTGATACAGTTATAGGGCATATAGGCACACAAGAAGGAGTTGTGTCACTAATAGATGGACCTCTATAGTTGTCAAACTGAATAAATACTGCAATGGGTAAATCAGGAGGCTGATGATCTGTCTGATAGATTATATCTCTCACAATTCCTGTAGCTCCATTACACAGACCAACACTAGGCCATAAATTCATGGTTAGCATTACTTTAGCACCTTTTGCTAAAACAATAAAAGGTTCTAAACCGGACATTTCATCAGGTTTAACTTTTTTTTGCCAGTGATGAGGAATGACGAGCATTTTGGGAGTAGTTTCTCCAAGTTTCTTGAGTTGGTCATAATTGTATTTACCAACTTCTTCATTACTGTAGAACAACCTTGTAGCATTTTCAAACTCCTTTAAGTTTGGGAGTTTTACTGGTTGGCGGGTTAATAGCAAGTTCCAGTCATCAACAGTTGATTCACCTTTGCGCAACCGTGAAAGTAAATCACGGAATTTCACTTGATCTGGGTCAGAGCCCTGAACACGCTGATTGACGGTGAGTTTAACAACTTTATCAAACATTCTGTATGCAAGATAACCCTGTTCTCCAATGTTATTACTTGGCTTAGCATGATAAAGAGGCTTGTCACCTACAGGTGGTAATAGACCAGGATCTCCTGTCAAAATTATTGAAAATCCTACAAATGGCTGATCATAATGACCTGTCACTTGTTTACAACGTTTGTCTATCCAACCAAACATAACTTGGCCTAACATTGAGTACTCATCAATGATTATGTACTCTTTACCCTTAAGAGTTTCTTGCAATCTACTCAAGCTTTGTCCTGCAAGGTCTTTATTGCCTCTTGGTCCAACAGGAAGTTTTAACAGGGAATGGATAGTAACTCCTTGTATGTTAAATGAGGCTTTGCCAGTTGTAGCAGTTACTGCACACTTGTGTTTTAAAAGTGCACGAACAGCATTAATGAGATTGCTTTTTCCAGTTCCAGCTACCCCACTTAAAATAAGGCATAGAGATTCCTTGTTGTTTGAAAAATCCTCAGAATGGGACTTTATGATACTATATGCTATGTCTTGCATTTCACTAAATGTAGCAGTGTCAATAGTTTCATAATTTGGCTGAGCATTTGAAATGCTCTGTTCCTTTTTCACTTTGACCCAGGTTGGCATTTCACCAATCTGCTGTTCGGTATAATGGCTCCTGTCTTGGTGCCAGTCATAATCTACCTCTAAACCATCATGGGAATTTTGAAATGGTGTGTGAAGGTCACATAAGATCATCCATTCCTCTCGGATATTCATGTTGGGTTCTAAATTATCGCTTTCATCATCTATATCTTGTTGGCTTTTGATAACTTCTTGAAGTTTGTCAAACCAATCTGGTACATTTTGTTGTGCATATGCTGTTTCAAGGAATTCATGCCATTTTTCAATGAAATTATCATTTGATGGTTCTAAATTATCCCATGCATTATCTTGTGATATTTTCCAAGGCTTGTATCTTATTAACTGATATTTACAATAAAGTGAGAAATTTGGACCTTTTGGATTTGAGGAGTATGTAGGGAAAACCCTTGGTATAACATTATCAGGCTGTTTAGTGAGCTTCTTATTTACAACTTTGTACTTGGTTGCAAATTCTACAAAATTGAGGTTACTTATTTCTGGTGATTTGTCATAATCAACTCGATTAGCATAAACATCTAGAAGGGAATTCTCTGAGCAAACCTGAGCTTTGTCAATAGATGTTTTTTTTTCAACTTGCGAGACCCATTTAAACTAACAGGTATAACATTGAATGAGGAACTGTGCAATTTCAAGGAAAGCAGGTGATGCATTATCTCTTGTGCAGCATAATCTCTTTCACCAAGTGTTTTCATGATCACCTTTTTGATGGCTTTATGAGGACTGCTATTACTCGCTACACTATTAACAATGGTATTAAATGCTGTTTTTAAAAGTGGTGAACGGGGTTCACCTTTAGCTGCATATTTGGTGAGGTATTCCACACATGCATAGTGGTCAATAACTACTTGGATATCACAGTTTGCTCGCCACGTTTGTAATTGGAGCTGTTGATTGCTGTTTAAACGGGAATCATTTCTTGCAGTTATAATCTTTGCTCTGTATTGGATTTCATTACTCTTGCTATGAACAGGTTCAAATACTAATTTAGTTTGCGGGCAATGCTCAATAGGGAAATTAAACCGGCATTTCAATTCCTTCTCATTGTTCCGTTTTCTAAGACAATAGCCACTGCTGCATCGTGTGTGACGCTGAACCATGTTGAGTAAATCACAATAATCTGAGTCCATATCACATTGTAGAATATCATTGTAATTCTTTTGGCAAGGATGTATTTCTGGTCTAACCCACATATCTTCATCTGGGGGATTAGGATTGATGGTGGTGAGCAACCAATCTACATACTGACATGCTGTCTCAGCAGCTTTATTACCAGCAACTATTTCTTCATCTAGCCTTGTAGTATCTTCAATATCATTATCATGCTCATCTTTGTATTTCTGGGCCAAAAAACCCTTAAGTGCAATCTTAGTAAGCTCACATAAGCCTGGGTCATTTTTCAGCTTAGCTGTACCATGGCAGTGAATACTACCCCGACCTTGGTACTCAAACCTGTACCAGTGCCACTTAGCATTTAGAGTGTTGTACAGCCAGTGTTTAATAAAGCTATCTAGTCGCTGAGTGAAAAACCAATCAACAATGTGTGGATTGCTTATAACATGCTGGCGCCTGTCTGTGCGAGTGCTAGCAGTGTTACCAAATAAAGCATGCAGCTGTGGCCAGTGCATATCAGCAGCAGAAAATGTAAAAAAGAATGTTGGTGTACCAACAGTGGTCACAATGGCTTTAAGGTCTTCTCTAACCTTATGCCAATATGCATTTGTGCCAGAAATGTTTGCAACATATCTAGAAACCTTTGACATGAATGCTGCTGAGTTATTATTAGCGGCCATCTCTTGTAACTCATCAATTGTCATATGTGCCTCACCTGGATTTTGTTTTAAATATATCCCACTTTGCTGTAAGGTACGCTTTCTCTGAATCATGTCAAAAGCCCAGTATGAAAACCTTGGGTGGCTAGCAAAGCGATAATTCCACTGATCACAATTGGCTTCTGCAAATTTTAGTAAATGTTTGATACTTTCGTGAAGTGACACATCTCTGACAACTGATGGATTAGTTGGATCACCCTTCCCATCAGGAAATAATGTAGGGAACGCCATGGTGGCAAGAAATGGCGTATTGTACTCATTTATTGGGGCATCATCATTAGAAGGCCAATTCATAGGTTTGTCTGCAGAAAGTTGATTTTTAATTGCTTCCAATTCTTGCTGTTGCTGTTGACCGACTGGTAAAAAGCTACTCATTTCTGTTGATTTGTCATACACAATATCATCATCTACATTTTCTCCACTTGGGCCCATTTGTTTCTTCTATTAAAATATCATTATCAGACTCAACAGTCAAAAGGCTAGAGGGAATACCGTTATCTGGTAAGCAATTCAAAGCATTGTTATCAATGTTTACATCTGCATAATGTGGATTATTCTGTATAAGCCATAGAAGAGCATTATGTACTTTTTGCTTTCTTACATTGACATCTTTAAATGTGTTGTCTTTTCCTTTGACTTTCACTATAATTACAGATAAATCCTTTGGATATCTTGGCAAAGTGGAGGCAAGTTCTTTGACATTTTGTGGCAAGTTTATACAATGGCCAGAATAACCCCTTTGACCACCAGGTTTTATATATATCCTCATAATGGGCAGTGCACGAGCAATCAACATTTCCTCGGTTTGTGTTAATCCTTGTAATTCTTGTGGCACTGGGCTAGGGACCATTGAATTTTCAATAGAAAATGCCTTCGGTATTTGCTTATCTCTTGCACAACGTAAACAATTATAGGAATCAGATGGTTTCAACACTCCTTTCAATGATTCAAGAGATTTATGGAAGTTCCTCATGTTTAATTTTGCCCAAGGTTGTTCATGCAAAGGACCATCTAATGCTGAGTTAAACCTGTTTAAGTAAATTTGCTTGGGGTCAGATGCAACTGTTCTCTGTGATACATTATCTTTATTGTGATTTGCACACTCTTTCATGTTTTTTGGCTGCGAATAATTTTTAGCCACATTCAAATCTGTTTGATCATTACAATAGACATTGGTTTCATGCATTTGAGTATTTTGTTCTGTATTTGCCATTTTCTTAGCCTGATATTGTTCCCTTCTCCTTGCCAGTCTTTCTGCCCTGGCCTTTGGAGACTCACAAGATCTCTTATTTCGATGATAATATTCTCTTTTCTTTGCAAGTTTCTCTTCCCTGGTTTCTGAAGAATCACAGGCATTTTTTAATGTTCTATATGCCCTTTTTCTTGACAATCGTAATTCCCTGGCATCTTTTGTCTCTAAAAGTCTAGCCTTTAAACATCGAAATGTGTTTTTCTTAGCTCTATTGTCACTTTGTACAGCTGAGACATAATGTAACCCATTTATATATCCCAAGAAAACTGCAGTTCTATCTGCATTTGGAACATCTGCAACAGGAGCAATAATCTTTGCTGGTGACCCTTCAGCAGAGTCAGTTATATGAATAACACAGTTGAATGAATTAGCTACAGCTTGTATAATAATGTTATCACACCATGTCTGTGGTTGAGACAGTTCCATTATGTAGTTTTGCCATGAATCATCTCCTACACTTTCTACATACAGCTCTGGATAGTTATTCAAGTGATTAATTCCAGCCATGCGTATTTCATGGTGCTGTTCAGGCTCACCAAAATGCTGATGTGAAAAGGCTCGAAAAAAGCAGGAGCCATCACCACCTACATCAAAAGGCATTAAACCAATCAATGCTAGCTTTTGGTCTAGCCTATTCCATGGTGTAATGATTTGATTACTTGCACTATTACAGTACATACCTCCTCTTAAAGTCTGTGAACCACAATATAAGGTTTGGCTCAATATATCATTATTAGGACAGCAATACTTCCTTGAATTTCTTTTACACAAAGTCTTAGTCCTTGTAAAGTAACAAAAGTAACTGAAAAAGTTCACATTTCTTTTGCTAAAAGCTGCAAAACAGTGTTTGTAATTACTGACAATAATGTAAAGCTTGGATGAATGAGGGACCTCTTTTTTGATCAGAAGTTTCAGCTTCTTTCTTAGTTTTCTCTTGCCTAACAGTTGCATATTTTTTTCTCTGGAAATCTAGATGGCTCACGGCCCCTCTTTTGTCTCTTGAAATCTTTAGTACGTGTTCTAACAGAGCTCCTGAAATAATTCTGCATACTATCATTGGTATTTCCTTCCACATGATTAACAGTTTCATCACATAAAAGTACAGAACTACCTGAGTATTGGGTCATCACAGCTTTCAAAGTTGTGTTTTCACTGGTAGTGTCAGTTGACAATGTTGTGTAAAGCTCATTGGTACTGCAGTATAATGACTGGTTTGCACCCATATTGGGTTTATCATTATGCCATGCTAGGCATCGAGTTATTTTGCTTGGCTGGTTCATTACCCAAAGCCATACAGCCATCAGACAATGGGTTTTGGACTGTTCATTTGATCCCATACGCCACACAGTCCATAGGCGAAGGGCTAAATTGTATAGTTTTGTAGGCTGATTCTTTACCCAAAGCCATACAGCCATCAGGCAATGGGGTTGGACTGTTCATTTGATCCCATACGCCACCAGTCCAGAGGCGAAGGGTTAGTTTGTATACCAGCCGTAATAGGCATTGGGTTGATTTGATTACCCGCCTTGATAGGCATTGGGTTAGTTTGGCAATCCCACACCGGGGATGATAATCCCTCCAAGTCGGAGGAGACCTGATTATTACAGGCAACCCCCAAAATATGGGGAGATTTGGCAAAGCCAAACGTGTTGTTTTCGATGGCCACCATCGGGCTCGCAAATCGTCTTAGTCGTCGATAAATCTGCTGTGAAAATGATCTCATACCAGTGAATAACATGCTTTGAAAGCTGTGATAGCTTTCAAGAATATAACTAAAGTGATTCATAACGTTTATACTTACCGAATTCCCTGAAATTTCCACAAACACGCCGCTTCACTTCTGTAGTGTTGTGAAAAAGACCCAGAAGAACACGTTTCGTCGAGAAACCAAATTATGGTATACCAAACTTGGGTCTACAAACGGGTACCCTGTGGCATGTTGCCGCCAGCCCCAAAAAAATCCCGTCTCACAATTTATAATCGTACTGCGCATGCGCGAGATTTACGCGAGAATCAAAGAGGCCATTGGTGAGCTCGTGAGTACGGTACACTTGCAAACTGTGGTACAAAATTGCAAACTGTGGTACAAAATTAGAGTTGCTCTCGCTCGCTGCGCTCGCAAAAACTTCAACCTCCTCTGGTCTACAGCAATGTGTGATCCAAGAAAGTATACAGACCCCAGCCACAGAGATTGTAAATTATATTAGAATAATCATAGATCACTAAATTGCGGTCAAAGCGAGTGTGCCATGATGACTGAAGAGGAAAATGTACAGAGATTTCACGGGCAAGTCCAGAGCCTATAACAGGTGAAAATGCTGTTACAACTACACCTATTTTATTTCAATATAAAAACATCGCGTGTCGGAATACCTTGAGAGTGATGGAGAGTAGCTTTTCAAGTAACAGGGATTAATTGTAGCGAGACCAAAAGGCCACCAGCCAAATAACTGGGAATTGTAGCGAGTTATACCGGGTAATATTCTGAGGTAGTGAGATCCGAAGGCCATCTTACCGAATAAAAACTGATATGAAGTTCGCATGATTGCCTGGTTAGGGTAGTTTGTGGCATTTAAGGTTACATTCGCTGGGTGTGCGTTTTCAAAACCTTGTCGCGGCGCAAATATTCATGGCATCGCCATAACCGATACATCATTTTAAAGATAAAATGTGAAATTTATCTGCTGTTAAGCTTTTGTAGCAGTTCCATGAAAATTATTTACGGCGCACAGCAAAAACCGCGTTTTCGACCGCCCCTGATAAACGCTTTGATAGGCCGCGGCAGTTTACAGGCTTGGCAAATCTGACAGTGCAATATCAATCAGCACATTGTTGTCTCTAAAAGTGTGTCGGGCTTTTTCAATTGAAGGTTTTGTTTAGGAATGATCGAACGATCAAGTTGATCTTGTGTTTAATAGTTAACTGGGACCCTATCGTGATGAATAATTTTTGAAATACTGCGAAATTCACAAAAGCCCGGCACACTTTTGCTCCCCGACCATTTATCTATCTCATGGCAAAATTTCAAAGCATTCCGTTAAAAACCTGTTGGTCTATCAAAGCATTTATACACTAGATTTAGCGAAATCTTAGAGGCGAGTTTGGGGCTTCTAAAGTTGTGTAAACATAAGAGGGATTAGTGACGAATCTGTCATCACGCACTTCACTTCCAGCCAATCACGGCAAGCACCCCCGGTGTGCCAGCAAGGACATACTTTTTCGCGCGGAATAGATGAGGCTTCTTTCCGGTCTCTTGTATTAAATTGTAATTATTAAATTATCGTCTTGGAATTCGAAATCAAACGGTATGGTTAAGCCGCGTCCAAAACCGAGTTCTAAGAAGTGCCCAAACTTTGAAAAGGGAAAAGCGAAACCAAAGCAAAGGTGCGCGCCGAGAAAAACGACAAAGACAAATCGCTTTGGCTTTCAGACGATTCTTTATCAAGTTCAAATATCTTTATTCTCGAACTTGATGCAATTGGTGGATCTTCTGTCCGCTGCTCTTCGTCTTCAGCATTCTCCTTGGATTTGGGTTGATCGAACCACGAGCCTTTGTCAGACAGAGCGAGTTGTTATTTCATGTTCTCCTGAAAGCTTAAAGATTTGGCTTTTTTTACTCCTTTCGCACGCTTTGAGACCCAAGGACTGCGGTTAAGCTTTTTCGCTTCCCCATGATTGAGAATAGAGAATTTTCAAAAAAATTGCTTCTACACGACACTTATATACTAAACCAGTGAACAACAATGTGTGACAAAATATGGCGGACCATAACAGTCACCTAAATGTCCCGTATCTTACACGAAAATGCTAATGATGTGCGCTGAACCGAGTAGATATCACAATAGGATTGAAAGACATATTTCTCGGGTATATCTAGTTTTCTTTTCATTTCTCACGCTGCTTTTAAGATTTCAGATTTTTTTCGAGAGAGTAAAGATCAGGCCTCGATGAGGAAGAACTGTGATTTTCGAAAATTTCGCAAATAGAAGGCCGCGAATGTATCCTGTAACCTTAATAAAAATGTTACCTGAAAAAAAAAATTAATAACAAAATAATACAAACCTAATCCTCTCTTTCTCCCTCTCTCTCGCTCTGTCTGTTTGCCGTTTTCTCGGGTTCTATTAAATATGTGATATAGGTTGTAAATGCTTACCAGGACTTCACTGCTTGATAATACGTTGATTACTGCGGGGCTTCGAACGAAAGTTCTTCGGAATAAACATTTCTGAAGAGTCGGGAAAGAACAACAAACGTCGTTCATCGGCGCGATTCATGAAGCTTACATGGCCAAAAACCATAGCCATTGACAAAAATTGGCAAACTTTTGGGTACAATTGACAATTTCCCTGACACATCAATGCAATGTAAGTAAGAAGACCGTTTTCAGTGAAGTTTCGTGCTGATCAGCTCTACTTCGATGGCGTCCATGTTGGAATGGCCCCGTTTTGGTGCCTGTGACAGGAATGGCTTGTAATCCTCCTTTGATCTCTCAGGGTGAGTTTTCGTTCAAAATGTGTCGAGACGCACGATTAAATACTGTTTTTATAGCTTGTCGCAAAGAGAGAAAGGCACTTGTAACGATGTAGTGGGTTTGTACAAGGGACCGTTCGGTTCCCCTTTTCTTCCATGATCCCTCAAAACCATTGGTTTTTTTCTCAAAGACCCACCCCCTCTTCCTGCAAACCTCACCCATTCCTTCAGAACCCACACGCCTACCAAACACACACACATCTTTTAGAGTTGTGTACAAATTGTCTAACTTACTGTCTATGAGTCAAATATTCAACTCGCCACCACGAGCCTCGTTAACTATTTATTGACTCATAGAAAATTCGAACTCGTAGTCTAACTGTTAAATATAGAATATCTGTCTGCCCAGATCAAAATGGAGGACGCTTCGTCGAGTGGCGAAGAAATCGAAGATAATCCCATAGAAACTGCCATAAGTAGAGGCGCTTCATTATCAGAACCGGTAAAAGCGTCCATTTCCCCAAAGCGAAAGATTATAGTCAGTGATGGGAAATCATGATGGGAACAGTAAAACGTCGGTTTGGGTCGTTTATTCGTTATTTGTGCAATTATTGACTTGTATTCAATGGAAACTTGCCTTTTAGTTGCAAATCTAAATTGGAAAGCATCTTTTCTTTCAAATAATTAAAAATATTCGGTAGCACTTTTTTGATGTTCGGGGCAACTTTTGAGCACTATTTTGATTTGGAGCACTTTTTCAGCATCTTTTGGGCATTTTTGGAAGCACTTTTTTAACTTTTTGGGAGCACAATCTGGAAAGGGCTACCATCCTGGTAAAAAATGAATGATCCCAAAGTAGATGTGTTGGACGTTTGTGTCATTTCATGTCACAATTTTTCATCTACCTGTCAGCCGCCTTGGAAGAGACAGGACGCTTGTCAGCCGCCTTGGAGGAGACAGGACGCTTGTCAGCCGCCTTGGAGGGGACAGGACGCTTGTCAGCCGCCTTGGAGGAGACAGGACGCTTGTCAGCCGCCTTGGAGGAGACAAGACGCTTTTCTGGCTGTGGTGATTGCCCGGGATCAAAAAACATCCTGTTCATCGCCTTTTTGGCCACTTTCACCAACGGCTCATCGGACTCGATTGACGAGCCCTCGTTCCGTGTGACCTCTGAACAAATGTTTTCTTTTAATACTATGATAACCCTCACTTTGAGAGCTTATATCTCCTCAGGGTTGCAAAAAAACCACCCCATGGTGCATGTTGTAGAGCAGCACTTTGGCTATCATAATCTAGAGTTTCGGGGTCAGGGATTGAAACGCTAAGGAAATATAGGCCACACAAAATGTGCCCTCACGTCCAAAAATCTCAAAAAAATGAAAATATGATAACACTTTCTTTGAGAGCTTATATCTCCTCAGCGTTGCAAAATTGCACCCCCTTGTCATGGTGCATGTTGTAGAGCAGCCCTTTGGCTATCAGAATCTTGAGTTTCGGGGTCAGGGGTTGAAACGCTAAGGAAATATAGGCCACACAAAATATTCTACTTTGTTGTCATGACAACAAAAAAACACTTACCCTCTACAACTGCGGGCGTCTTTGATTTGCCGCGTTTCCGGGAAGGGGGAGGTGGTTCTGGCTGGAGAGGATGCTTCCTCTTGTGGTGGGTGAGCAGCCGCAGTCCCTGCCAGTCGCAAAAAGCGCACTTTTTCATTGGTCTTATGTCCACGCGATCTTTCTATTAGGAGCAATGTAGAGTGGACATTAGTTCACAATGAATCAGTAGAGTAAACCATTGATCACAGAACTAACCTCACTCGATTCCTTTCGCCACTGTTGGTACTTGGCAGCGCTCCACTCATGACGGCCCGTCATATGGTTTTTCAGATGTGTTATGGAAACCCCGCACTCTGGGCAGCTAAGTTTTGACATAGACGTCTTCTTCTTACCCTTCCACATTTCTCACCTCCATCATCGTCATCATCTCCACCAGCATCAACAACCGCACCAACAACCGCACCAGCATCAACAACCGCACCAGCATCCACAGCAACAGCACCAGCATCAACAACACCATCCACAGCAGCAGCACCAGCACCAGCAACAGCAACACCTTTATTTACAGCAACAGCTCCACCAACAGCACCCTTTCCACCAACAACTCCACCATCTCCATGAGAACCTGCAATAATAATAATAATAAGGATAATCAGTCATTTGATAGCGATTTATCTTAGGGATAGTTATATATGTACCTGTAACCTCATCCTCATCATCGGAACTGCTAAATGATCCGTTGACACAGACAAATCTGAGGATGTGTTAGAGTAGATGTCGTAAACACCTGTAGAAAAAAAACATATATCAAAGAAAGTAAAGGTCATCACCGGAACGAAATTGATAGACTTACTCTCATTCGATTGCAAAATTGCCTTGCTTTTCCTGAAGATATCTCTTTTGATTGAAGAGATGAGTGATTGAACGTCATACGAATCTAATTCTTGGAGCACATTGGTCTCCACCCAACGACCACATCTCTTGATCATGTTAATAACGTGCGTTAGGAAACATGCGTCTGCCTGCATGCCCCACTCTTGGTATATCACACGTTCGAGTAGGACATGCTTGCAAAAGTCAGCCGCGTTAAACAACCGGTCATCCTCTGCGAGGTGCACTTCGTCGTAGGAAGACATCTTGAATTTGTTATAAGTTCAAAGAAAATCTAAAATAAAAACGTCATTATGAAAGATAGACCAATTTTGAGAGCTTATATCTCCTCAGGGTTGCAAAATACCACCCCCCTTGTTATGGTGCATGCTGTAGAGCAGCCCTTTGGCTATCAGAATCTGGAGTTTCGGGGTGAGAAGTTTTAACGGTAAGGAAATATAGGCCACACAAAATGTGCCCTCACGTCAAAAAAATTCAAAAAAATAAAAATGATAGACCAACTTTGAGAGCTTATATCTCCTCAGCGTTGCAAAATACCACCCCCCTTGTCATGGTGCATGTTGTAGAGCGGCCCTTTGGCTATCAGAATCGTGAGTTTCGGGGTCAGGGGTTGAAACGCGAAGGAAATATAGGCCACACAAAACGTGCCCTCACGTCAAAAAAAATCAAAAAAATGAAAATATGATAGACCAACTTTGAGAGCTTATATCTCCTCAGCGTTGCAAAATACCACCCCCCTTGTCATGGTGCATGTTGTAGAGCAGCCCTTTGGCTATCAGAATCTTGAGTTTCGGGGTCAGAGGTTGAAACGCGAAGGAAATATAGGCCACACAAAACGTGCCCTCACGTCAAAAAAATTCAAAAAAATGAAAATATTATAGACCAACTTTGAGAGCTTATATCTCCTCAGCGTTGCAAAATACCACCCCCCTTGTCATGGTGCATGTTGTAGAGCAGCCCTTTGGCTATCAGAATCTTGAGTTTCGGGGTCAGAGGTTGAAACGCGAAGGAAATATAGGCCACACAAAACGTGCCCTCACGTCAAAAAAATTCAAAAAAATGAAAATATGATAGACCAACTTTGAGAGCTTATATCTCCTCAGCGTTGCTAAATTGCACCCCCCTTGTCATGGTGCATGTTGTAGAGCAGCCCTTTGGCGATCAGAATCTTGAGTTTCGGGGTCAGGGGTTGAAACGCTAAGGAAATATAGGCCACACAAAACGTGCCCTCACGTCCAAAAATCTCAAAAAAATGAAAATATGATAGACCAACTTTGAGAGCTTATATCTCCTCCGCGTTGTAAAATTGCACCCCCCTTGTCATGGTGCATGTTGTAGAGCAGCCCTTTGGCTATCAGAATCTCGAGTTTCGGGGTCAGGGGTTGAAACGCTAAGGAAATATAGGCTACACAAAATATTGTACTTTTCATTTACGTTAATTATAAGTAATAAAACGTAACATCATGACGTCACGTTGTCATGACAATATTTAAACGATATTTGCACAAGTTGTAGAGCCAGTGAAAAAGAGATGCCTTGGCCTCAACAGAAGTCCTAAGGGATTTGAACCCTTTACTGCGTATGCAGCATACCAGGAAAGACTTTGGCGGGCCGGCATCAAGTGCAGGCCCTGTGTGTGTGTTTTTTTTTTTTTTTTTTGTATGTAATTCAGGATATAGTGTTGTATGTTAGGTGTGTGCAAGAGGCGCGGGGAAGCGGTCAGTGATCGCGGCGTCGTCGTTTTCTGCCGCTTCCCCGACGCCTAAACTTCCTCTTTCTGGAAGGTGGCAGCTACATGAAAAAAAAAAAGATACATAACGTCATTTACAAAGAAAAGTTAAAGAATGCAACTGAAAATGTGATTGTACTTACATCAAACATTTTGGGCGGGTCAGAGTCTGACTCTTCCGACTCTTCCGCCGCAGCAGCATCCCCCGGATGTGGATCTGGATGGAATTGCGCATCATCCGGGGGGGGGCACAGGAAGAAGACGGGCCTCGTGGGGTCGTAATAAACGACCGCACCGTCTTCTCCAATGCTCCCATACTGCTGCGGCTGTTGGCGTGGCGACGCCCCTGGGCTCGGTGATTCGCCGAGCCCCTCCAGGATGCTGGGGGAGGGTGGACTTGGTGGTATCACCGATGTCGACGATTCAGACTCTTCCGACTCTTCCGCCGCAGCAGCATCCCCCGGATGTGGATCTGGATGGAATTGCGCATCATCCGGGGGGGGGGGGGGGGGAGCACAGGAAGAAGACGGGCCTCGTGGGGTCGTAATAAACGACCGCACCGTCTTCTCCAACGCTCCCATACTGCTGCGGCTGTTGGAGTGGCGACGCCCCTGGGCTCGGTGATTCGCCGAGCCCCTCCAGGATGCTGGGGGAGGGTGGAGTTGATACCAGTATCACCGATGTCGAAGATTCAGAAGACGACTCTTCTTTCTGGACCTCGGGGTCCGACCGGTGGATGACGTACTGCTCGTACTCTGACGAGCAGCAGCCTCCACTGGGCAGAGACCCCGAGGGGGAAGAACTTTGCTCATTTTGGTCGCTGGAATCCATTTCTGGAAAAGCACGCACATAATATTTTTTTAAAAAAATGGTCAAAATTAAAAAAACTCAAATTGGCGCCTTAGCATGGTCTTTGGTGTTTATAGTTGTTTATAATGCTACCCCGTTTTTTTTCAAAAACGGCCAGATTTTCAAAAAGTCAAAGTTGCCGTTAGCATTGCCCTTAACCGTTCTTCAAGTTCTGCAAATATCGTTAAAAAATATTAAATATAGTAGAAGATACAGAGGTTTGAAAATTACCCACAAATGGACCGTTTACGCGGTTGTTAAGCAACGAAAAATGTAAACAATCATACATTGGCACTGACCTCGACGCAAGGAGCAAGAATCTGCAATCAGATATCGAATCGGTTGAAAATTGACGAAGTTGTCAACTGCTGCCCAGACTTGCCCGCTTGGCGGCCATTTTGGATGCCACGAACATGGAAATTTGCTCAAAAATCACCAAAGCGGACTATTGACGCTGTTGACCTCTGGCACGGACGCGCAAAACCGGCAACTTCCCCTAACATAATATCTAATGAAATCCCGGAACACAACGGTATACTTTTGCTCATTTTTAGAGTTTTTATGTGGGTTAACATTCGAAGATCCGTAAAAAAGTAACAAATGTAGGCTTTCTGGGATAGGTGGGAGAAAAGGAAAATGTGTCAAACTAGCATGTAGTGGCTGTATCCGGTTTTTTTTATAATAAATATATTTATATATATAGTGGTTTCAATAAAGTTTGTCACCCCAAAGACTAAAGCCTACAAGCTGTCGGCGCCAAGCATTGTGGGTCATTCGTGCTTTGAATAACAAATATTCTCCATGAGTCAAAAATGCCGCGCGCGATGAGCGAAGTCGACCTTAGACTTTGACGTGTTTCCGAATTCGAGTGAGAGAATTGCACTGGCATCTAAAAATGTGCATTCTTAAGAGCGAACGTCTGATAAAAATTTCAGCCAAAGCTCAGCAAAATTTGACATTGTAAGACACATACAATTATAATAATTGTACTTCGTTCCAATCGAATGCTCAATTGAAATTTTATTTTGGGCGCCTAGAAAGCTTTCTGAAGATGTATTACTAATTATTAAAAAGCGCGTCTTTTGAATTTGTACGCCGAGCGTTCCGATAATTTACTTTCATTATACCTTCGAAGGTGTAGGATGACTAGCAAAAACGGACAGACGGAAAACAGAATAGAATTTGCGAAATATTTCTTTCTTTAGAAATTTGTTCAAAAGAATATTCCAGCGGAGTTTCAGTAGTTCGGTTCTCATGCAATCATCTCACAAAATACCCCGTCAGTATTTGATTTCCTTCTTGACAAAGGAAAAGCGTGAAAAGTAGAATGGACAGCTTAATGCTGTACGCAGTACTGTCGTTCACGTTTAAGAATAAAGTTCTTGCGCCCTTCAATTTGAGATTTGAAGTGCACTATAAATTTAAATATCACGATGTTCCCAACACGCGCGTAAATCGAATTGAATTTTGATTAGCACGTGAGACAACAAATGACTAACAAGGCTTGGCGCCGACAGCTTGTAGGCTTTAGTCTTTTGGGTGACAAACTTTATTGAAACCACTATATATTCCAGCAAAGGTCGAGGAAAGTGGTAAGAAAGAAATGACAAAAAATATGCAAGCAAAGTACTTCAGTTTATTATTAAACACAAAGAACCTGCTCTGCTAAGCAGTTTACTACGAGCCCAAAATCCATAACTGGACCTGGTACGTTTGCCACCACGCGGCGACGCCTAGGTGGCACTTCCAAAATTTCAATGTTTAATTTAAAAAAGCTGGTTATTTCCTTTTTTAACATGATGCTCTACATGAATGCTGACACGTTTTATTTTGTAACATAGATAATCAGCATCCGGCTGCACGGCCTGCAAGGTACGCGATCATACACATGTATGACAGGCGAATAGCACTTCTACTTCGTGCAATGCTTGCAGAAGTACTTGACATCCGCACAATCACTGCAATAAGAGAAACAAATAACTTTAAAAGAGGCTGCGTTGCCGAAAAGCACATATCCTGCTCACGGCTGCTCCCGAGGGGACTTTTAGTCCAAACTCATTATTATTCATACAGCGTATTGATTTGAGCCCACGGACATCATTGGTAGCGGTCTTCCCCCTGGCTCAATGAAAAAACAAAGATGGCGCCCAAGGCACAAACAGCTTCCACGCGTATTACCCATTTGTTTACGGTTCAAACGAAGTGTTTTGGGACTAGGATAACCTTGAAATAGTAGCAGACTAAAAGATATAATGTCAACTAAATTCGAAGAGACAAAAAAACAGCAATCTAATGCGCATTGACCTCAAACCACGCATGAACAATTGGACACACGTATTCTATCATATCTAGTGTTTTCGGGCCACAAACAAGGTTATGTCAATATTACAGCCACGATAGCTTGACTTTGTGATTTTTCTGGGATCTAAGGATCAGCACATGCTATTTGAAGGGTCTTCAGCTTCAGCTAGAAGAGGTAGGTTCGATGCTAGGAATTCGTTGCAACCTGTTTTGATTTTTTTTTTCGACGAGCGCCACAAGTGGTACTAAGCTACACACAGGCTCGTCGAAAGATAAGTAAGCTTTCTTAAAGCGTACAATGCAATGGTTGAAAGTTTCTCATTATCCAGGTCTCTGGTATCCAGAAGATTAAAATGAAAGTGCACTGCACCCTATTAAAAATGTTTGGAGTTTGGAGGATTTTTTAGGGATTCTCTGTTTATTGTTCACAACAGATGTAAGGAAAGATACACCTGTTGCTACCCCTGGCACCAGAGAAAACAAACTGCAGCTGTACCTTATTGACTATATGTAGAAATTCATCAGGTTAGCAGGGGAAAGGAATACTTCGAGCATCTGATCTCCAAAAATTAGATGAGATCAAAATATCAATGTTTATAGAATTTATCTAAACTGCCTTTGCAATCCTGAATTCAGTTTGTTTGCTACATTTTCCCTTTCAGAGCCTTTGTTTTCTTCTTCAGGATCCATGCTCTAGACAGAGGAGGCAAAATGTTGCTTCAGGATTTTCTTCAAGGCACCACAACATGGAGACAATGTGGATTTGTTCATAGTACTTTCTTGAGAAATAACTACCCTCCTTGTTCTCCAACGAACCCTAATGAAAATGGCCATTATTTTCTGAATGAATGAAAGGGTATGCATCACCGGCATATGGAACTTTTGTAGAAATGTGTGGTTTGTGAAAGATGTATGGAAATATGAGCGAAGCTTCTTGATGTAACTCTCTGAAAGGGAAAAGAACACGACAAGCCCTTGTAAGTTGACCAATAAGTACATTGTAGGTACAAATTTGGTCATGGTGTTGAAATTCGAGACTCATTTATTCTTTGACACTCGATGAATGAATACTATGTCTGCCTCATTCTCATCTCATTTATTATAATCCTCGGAGTCATGCGACTGGACCAGATGAAGGAAAAATACAAGGAGAAATACTGTTTTGATATCATCATTGCTTTCAACTCTATTATTCTGGTTACATCATTTTCATTAGCTACCATAATATACAAATCAGTGATCATGTCCAAGATCTAATCTTACTAATGTGTCAATACTGTAGGCCATTACAATGGCATAGTTGAACTTAGAGAGGCAAGTTGTGGAAAAAGAAGAATAGTTTGCATGTGATTGGATTATTATTGTGTATGTAAGGCCTAGGGCATACGTCGAATTAGGGTCGCATCGATTTTTTTTTCCAAAAGATACCCACGCATTACACTTTCAAATATGTGGGGGGTGGGGCAACAGGAAATTTTCGAACAAGTTATTTCAGCAACTGAATTATTTACAGGCTCAGTCAAGTGGATATGTTGAAAATTGCAGCTTGCAAAATGGCACCTAACTAATATGATTTTTCAGAACCCAAATAACGGAATAATATGCGCATCCACTTTTTTTTATAAAATGCTGCCACATGTTGCTATAACAACATGTATCTTGGGCAGGAAAACCCCTTGCTATAAATACCTTTTTGGGGGGAGGGGGCAGTTCTAGAGTTCAAATGAAGATTCCTTTATTACTAAGAGCATGAGTTTGACATCATGACAATAGAAATTTGACAGGTGCTGTCTCCACACACATGAATAATAGTAAATTTGTTTTCGAAGAGGGGGGAGGGGGGTCATGTAAATCATATTACTTATTAGAGGGGTGATCATTTAATTTTGACCTGCAAAACATAATGAGTGATCCCTTAGATCATCTAGAGTAGTGAACTTGACACACAGGGCAGCCACATGGTTAAACAAGGCATTTACAACAATGCTTTATCAGCCTAGGGCTTTCTCTTATCCGTCCGCCACGCCTATTAACGTCCTTGGGACAGGCGTCGTCAGTTTTCATTGCCATGTATTTGCTGTGCATTTGCCAGAAAACGCGTTCTCTTGTCGAAGAAAGCTTTCACGAGGAACAGAAACGCTGGTTTGAGTTTCGTTATCATTGTTCGTGGTATAGAGTTGATGCTAGTCGCAAAACAACTCATCTTTTGTATTCGACACAGTCGACTGTTCTCTCGGTCTTATTGACTCCTTGACCTATTTAAGCGATCACCGCACACTACACGTTTTCAATAAGTCCCTCGAGACCTTGTGGCATCTTTACCTCGCATGGTACGATGTTTCAAGGCTAATGCGCAAATGTGGTTTGACAATGAATAACAGAACGTCAGTGAGAAACGTTTTGTTGAATTAATTGCGTAGTTTAGTTTGAAATTCAAGTATCCGAAATCACGAATTCCTAGCAAGCGCAGACTATGCTCGATGTTTCCGCAAAACATGAAAGAATATGATACATTAGGTCTATTAAGCTGGAAAAATCACGTTTTCGCACTATAATTTTTTAAATCCGCGCTTTAAGAAAGTAGCGTGAAACAAAGGTTTCGAACGTTATGTACTTTGTGGGCTCTCTAAATTTCCTAATTTAAACCTCATTATAAAAATTATATTACGCTTCAACGCCTTGGTGTCCGTAGTTTTTTAAATGTCATTGAAAACCGCTTTATTTTCACTAATTTTGCGATACGAATTTATTTTCTTGAACCATATCACTGAAGCTTTTTATCTCTGTACATTTCATTTCTTCCTGTGCTTCTTGCATAATATGAAATGGAACAGTTTTGCATAAATTGCGCGCTCCAGTGATCACTAACTAAAAGTCCGCTCAGGGAGCTCTTGAACAGCCGTGTGCTATATTGGATAACCTATACCCCACCGAGGTAGAGTGGTGAAATTTCACTCACTCATTTTCTGTTGGGAAGTGCACGCGCATTTTCAACTCTTTTCCGTTGGTTTAGTGCGCATGTTGATGCAAGCAGCATTGTCTGTGCTCTTCACCATGGTATGTAGATAAAATATATAGAATTTCGATTTTAAAGCGCTTAAATATTGAACAGACGTTTCGTGGCTCCTGCCACTTCATCAGTGTAACCATGGCAAATCAGCCAATCATATTACGAGAACAGCAACTGTTCTGTGGAAACTACTGACAAGTGGAACCAATCGCTGCATTCTTCGCAGGCGATCCATGTAACGGTCTTTTCGCTGTCGCCCTCGTCGTCATCTTCGTTCGATGGTGGATCCAGATGTCCACAGGACGTGCAGCATCCGTCGTCTATGAAAGCAATTATATGGAAAAGTGTCAAATGGTAATGAATAGTGTGTTCATTGCTATAACGATTTCCTTTACTTGCCTATACATATGTTGACTGAAATAAATATTTACAGTTACGTCTATAAAGTATTGCTGGTAAATGTTTGGTTCCGACTCTGTGTGGAAATTTTCTAGGATTTCGGAAACACTGAACACCAAAACAGGAACTTTTATCCATGTTGGTTGCTTAGACTGTATCTGCGCATGCTTGAAACACTACGTCACAGTAGTCATACTCTATGGTTGTCGATGTTGACTTTTGACGAACACGCCAAACTCTAGTGTATGACTTCTTTATTAGTTGACTTCATGAATGCGTACATGAATAACACTAGGGTTCATTGAGGGCAAGGTGCAAATTCCGAATGCCCAACATAAAAATATTCCTTCATACTCGAAAATATACTATTTTCAGGTCGCCAGAACAGAGGTTCCCTTGAAAGGTGACGAGCCGGTGAGCTCTAGGTCAAGAATGGTATGTCAGAGTCATTTGGATTTGTCCAGTTTCGTAGATCTCCATTAGGAGAAGAAATATAACAATGTCGCACTAAATTGGACTCATTCTTGTACCCCGAGATCCCCGGTTCATCATTTTTCAAGGGAGGCCTTCGCATGCGCAGAAAGTTGTTTCTCGCAACGGCTGTGTATCCTCGTGCATGGCTCAATGGCTGTCATTCTCGAATCCATAGCTCCTCTTTCACGTCACCTAGCGGGGAAGGCTCTGGTAAAAGCACATGACGCATGCACGAGATTTGATACAGAGCCGCGACCCAGAGCTCACATCCATTTGAGGACCTTCGCTCATTGACTACGGCGTGCACGGCGTGCACGCCTACACAAAAGTAGCTTAATCTCGCATGATAAAACGTATCAGTGAAAACAACACTAGCATTCCTAGTCGTCTTTTCATTCTATACCGTCGACTTGAGAGCACGCCATCTTTTGGCAAGATTCGAGGCTCTGGGGGAATCATTCTCGTACCTAGAGTTCCTGGCTCGTCTGCTCTAAAGACATCCATTCGATATTGGCTGATTTTGAGCGTTTGAGCATGCGCTAAACGGTATTTCTCTCAGCGGCTCTCATTCTCGAACCCAGAGCTCCCCGCCTCGTTTCCTCGCGGGGGAGGCTCTGGTGACAGCCACTGACGCATGCGCGAGATTTAATACAGAGAAAGATCTTTCAGCGCATGCTCCAACGTCCAAAATAAGCCAATCAGCGAAGGCCCTCAAATGGCCGCCACCAGAGCCTCCCCTGCGAAGTGACAAGCTGGGGAACTCTGGGTACGAGAATGAGTGGCTCTGTATTAAATCTCGCGCATACGTTAGTTGCTGTCACCAGAACCTCCCCCGCGAGCTTACGACTCGGGGAGCTCTTGGTTCGAGAATGGGGGAATCCGCCATTTGTGAGCATGCGTGGTAGATCAACATAATGAGCTCTCAAACCGTAAACCCAGAATCTGGGTTTTAAAAAAAATCGATTCATTAGCCAATCAGCGAAAGTCATCAAACGGATGTAACCAGAGCCTCCCTTGCGAGGTAACGAGTCTGGGTTAGAGAATGAGGCGGGATGACTGTTGTTAACGACAAATCTGATATTTTAAGCGTTTGTTAGACTGCTTGCAGCCCCTTCTTCGACGAACGTCCGTAAATCCAAGGAAATGTTTTTTTTACCCGCGGCGCGCTTCGATTTGTTTACAAGTGTCGAGTTACTCAGGAGAGGCAGAGACGCGCCACGGGGGCAAAACGCCGAAAGAAGAAAGCCGTAAGGGAACAAGAAATCAAACAAGTGAGCTTTAAAAGTTCAAACAATTTCGATCAGTAAGATAATTCTACTAATTCAAATCATTTGAAACTCTTTGTAGCGGAGCTCCTTAGCGGCCGAAGGCCGCAGAGCGGAGCACCATAGGTATCGCAGGAAGAATACAATAGCTCAAAGTGGAACTCAGGTATACGATCGACTTCATTTTTCATGGTTCAGCGGCATTCCCATTCTGGTATCGCAGGCGCGTGTCTGCGTGCGTGCCCCACCACAGGTAAACCAAGACCCTTTTCACCGTTTATTGCCGCAGGGTTTTGGCCCAGAGGCCAAAACCCGAGGAGGCATTATAGAATCCCCCGCGTAAAGAGAAAATATAAGGGTATATGGTACATATGCCAGAAAAAATCTCGATTCGTCGGAGCAGGGCCCGCAAAAGGTATCGGGTAACGTTTATGATTGGATGATCAGATCACGTGACTCGCAAAGGGCCCGCAAAAGGTCTTGGGTAACGTTTATGATTGGATGACGAGAGCACGTGACTCGCAATGGGACGCAAATTAATTGACAGAGCCTAACAAAGAGCTGTTCTTCGTAAGCGTGGGCTTGAGACCTCTACTGTTGTCACTGGAGGCCAATAAAAATTATAAACATCACAACAAACTGGTCGTGACATTTAATAAATCACCAAAAACTCTAAGGAGACGCTCAGCCGAAGTCAGTCAGTGCAATCCATAGTTCAGAATTAGCAAATGTTGAGCTGCTGTGGCTGTGTAGTCTAGAGAAAAACTTGAATGTTCACAAAGCTAAGAGCTCTAAACTTCATAATAGTAGTAAAGCATTCAAAATGGTTGCTATTGTGCTTAACAATAGGTTAACTCTATAAAATCCTCTCTAGCTTTCGCTACGAAAAAATGTGATAATTTACTGACAAGATTTACATTTCATAAGTTCACAAACCTCAGAAAGAGGACTTTAGAATTATTATTTTTTGCTTCAGCACAAGGGAGAAGTCGGCGTTTTTGTCTTCTTCCGTTGTGTGCGCTGTCTACTGTGTAACGGTTGCCGCTAAAGTATTCTAAGCCGGAAATCTGGCAAGGGCGGAACGCGTTTTTTGTTCTGTTAAATTAAGTTCTATTATAAGCTCTTTAGCAGCTTTAGGTGATAGCTGGTATAAAAACGCAGATATAGGTTATTAGGGAGCAGCGATTGAAAAAGAGCAAAAGCAGAGAAGTCGCGAAGTCGCGAAGCAGAGACAGCCAACGAGAGTCTAAAGTCTTGTGTTCTGTTCTCCGTTGTAAGTATTTCCGGAAAGATCAATTGGCTTTTCATAGAATTTTCAAACAATATTTTTGTGCGCAAGTGTTTCTGAGTAAGAATGTGTATTAAAAGTCGTTTTGGAATTGTGACACAATAGTTTTCGGTATTTTCGGTTTCGTAAGAGTTTTGACGGCTTTTAGTCCTTTTGGTTAGAATTGTTTGTAGAGTTTCGCCTTATAGAATTTCAATGTATCTTAACGGTTTTGTAAATACAACTGACAAACTCCAACAAGCTGATAACGGTGGGTTCGCGGGTTGTCTGCAACAGCTGTAAAAATGTTAATTGAATACTTATTATACATCTGCACTTTAAAAAGCACGGGGGCAGCTCTAGTGAGAACTATTACTAGTTAATCATATCTCAAGAAGGGATGAAGCTCAGACAACCAAACTTGGGAGGGGGGGAGTTGTGTTAGTGGCAAGGGGGGTGCAACTGCATGGTCACGTGGTCTGACGTCATCGATGACGTCATCACAGGAGAAAAAGAATATATCTCGGGAAGAGAAGAACCTCAGACAACAAAACTTGGGTGAAGTTATCTTTGTTGTAAGGGGGGTGCAACCGTGTGGTCACGTGGTATGACGTCATCGATGACGTCATCACAGGAAAAAAGGATATATCTCGGGACGGGACGAACCTCAGACAACCAAACTTGGGTGAAGTTATCTAAGTGGCAAGGGGGGTGCAACCGTATGGTCACGTGGTACGACGTCATCGATGACGTCATCACAGGAAAAATATATCTCGGGACGGGATGAACCTCAGACAACCAAACTTGGGTGAAGTTATCTAAGTGGTAAGGGGGTGCAACTGTGTGGTCACGTGGTATGACGTCATCGATGACGTCATCACAGGAGAAAAATACTATATCTCGGGAAGGGATGATCCTCAGACAACCAAACTTGGGTGAAGTTATCTAAGTAGTAATATGGGTGCAACTGTGTGGTCACGTGGTGTGACGTCATCGATGACGTTATCACAGGAGAAAAAGAATTTATCTCGGGACGGGATGAGCCTCAGACAACCAAACTCGGGTGAAGATATCTAAGTAGTAAGGGGGGTGCAACTGTGTGGTCACGTGGTATGACGTCATCGATTACGTCATCACAGGAGAAAAGGAATATATCTCGGGAAGGGATGAACCTCAGACAACCAAACTTGGGTGAACTTATCTTAGTGGTAAGGGAGGTGCAAATGTGTGGTCACGTGGTATGACGTCATCGATGACGTCATCACAGGGGAAAAAATATATATCTCGGGAAGGGATAAACCGCAGACAACCAAACTTGGGTGAAGTTATCTAAGTGGTAAGGGGGGTGCTTAGTGCAAGTGCTTAGTCACGTGATATGACGGTGACAGGCTATTATTGTACAATGGCAACCTTTTTGTCCCATTAACACAGCAAAATATGTAATTGGGAGCTCCGCTTTTAGCCAGTGTTTAAATCTATATATTAGACTCGATCGCTTTCATAGTCAAATTGGCTTCAGTCACTTCAGTGTGTTGACACTGAACTGAATGAATTTTCTCTCATCTAAACATTTATATATTGTAATTTCATGTTTTAAAGATTCGCTATTGCAGCAAAGCCTAATTTCAAGGGAATTTAGAAAATTCAGAAAATTCCATCGCTTTCGCACTAGCGCGGCTTTCAAGCACTCGAAATCCACTGTCAATTCCCTTAAATTTAGACTTATTCTCTAAAAATGTCTGGCATGGGATTCAAAGAAAATCCATTACCTGACTCGGGAATTCCACGTTAAATTTCACTTGAAAAACCGATATCGCTCTCGTCGCTGCGCGATATCGGTTTTTCGCGTGAAATTTAGCGTGGAATTCCCTCGTCAGGCAATGGATTTACCTATAAAATTACTTAGTAGTTACATTTTTGGTTACATGAGTTTTTGTTGTAAAACAATCCGTAATGCTTTTTCTCTTCTGCCTAATCTATGGACGGCATACTGCTCATTCCTTACCTGTTTCGTTATCATATTTGGGCGGAATCCGCGCCAACGCACCTATGGGCCCCCTCGGCCGACAGCCGTTTGGGTTTCAGCGCTCCGGGTGCAGGTGTTTTACTTTGGCGACCAAATCTATATCCTGCAAATAACAATAACGATAATAATGAATCCATTAAAAATGGTCTCGACCTCATTGGCTATTGACTTCGGGCTCGATTTGGGGGGGGGGGGGGGGGGTTCAGAGAATTTAGGGTAATACAAGGTCAAAATGCAGTGATCCTCGCTCTATAAGTACAATGATTAACGTGATCCCCCCTCAGAGCAGTTAAACGTTTTCGTGATCCCCCTATATATTTGACCTAGTAGAAGACAATTAACAGATAGAGGGATCACGATTTTTGATAAACGCATTTCATCCAGTGTAGATGAACATTGCGTTCTTTTGTGTATAGTAAATACATCCTGTAGGTTTAATTATTCATGTGCGCAATTGCGCGCCGAAATGACTTATTACTGAAATGAATTATTACTATTCATGTGCGTGAAGCCATGCCGAATTTCTATGCCTGTAATGTCGAACTCACGCCGTTAGTCAGCGACTTTTCTTTTGAACATAGTGACTGCCCACTAGGCCTATCAGGGCATTTTTGGTAGAGTGTTTTTCCTCGCCAAGATACACTTGTTCTTGTGAACGGTGCAAAGGTAGTGTCTTCTTTGCGCGAGTTGCCAAAAACTATATTAGATGATATGCTTTTTGCGCGCGAAGCGCGCCGAAATTTTTATTTTGTATTGAGTGAAGTGAAGTACAAAAATGCAAATGTTAGAGAAGTTGCTGGAAAACTACTTAGAAAATTTCTTGTGGTCCCCCCTTTCAGGGCTTCAGGCTTTGAGAGATCCTCCCTTTCTCTCGCCCCAAAATGAAGTGATCCTCTGCTCCCACCCCCACCCCAGGCGATAAATAATGACCTGTCCTTTATTTGTTACCGGATACACACATTCTTTGGGGTGTATTTTTATTTAAGGTGTTTGTTTATGGGTTAGATACATTTATTTCTCAAATAATAATAAGTCAAGTTTGAACAAAGAAAATCACAACCACGGGGGTTTGATGCCTGATCTTAATTTGCATAGGATTTTGAGATCTTATTGCTTCTTTTTCTCGACCTTAAATCATTCGTTTGAGAAGCTATATCAAACACGAGGTATAGTATTTGATCAGGATTTCAAAAACCTCGATGTCGGTAACAGCCGATTGCGTTTGAGCGTTTTACCCTACAGTTTGAACGTTTGAATGCCGCGTTGTGAGACAAAAATCGTTTCCAAGGGCAACCGCCATGTGTATTTTTCACTGCCAATCAGAGAGGACAGAACAGAAACGTCTCGTTTCATCCTAGAAACGCAACTTTCAAACGTTCAAACATAACATAACATTTCTTCCAAGAAAAACATGCACACTGGAGAGGTTTCCTTCCGTTCCATTATTAGTATAGATTTTAAAAATTTCATACATTTCCTCCTTCCGGTCGGGTTTGGGAGCTTCAAACGTTCAAACATAACATAACATTTCTTCCAAGAAAAACATGCACACTGGAGAGGTTTCCTTCCGTTCCATTATTAGTATAGATTTCAAAAATTTCATACATTTCCTCCTTCCGGTCGGGTTTGGGAGCTTCGTTTTTTCGGCTCGAAATTCTCTGTTTTTAGTATAGATTTCGAAATAAATAGGCTGTCAAAGGACTGTTGTTTGTGAACTGAGTGTTTGTTTATTTATAAATGGCGCGCCGGGTCTTCGTGCAACTCGCCAAAACCTTTGAATGGGATATATTGTTCACTCTAAACTTTTGGGAATAACGACTTTTGCCTGAACATTACTGTGTTATTTGTGAGAGAATCGCGTAGGTTTGGACGTATTTATTGCTTTCGGCTGCGAGAAATTGTTTATTTTTTTGTTTCTGTGGAAGACTTAAAATGGCGCCTTTGCGAACTCGATCTTCTCGCTTACGAAAACGCTTGAATTGGATCTTCCGTCCACTTTGTCCTTTTCGAATAAAATGTATCCTATAACACAGTTCCCCAAGTTTGCAAGAGAATGGCGTGGTTTGAAGTTCCATGGTGCAGCCGTTTTTCCAGGCTGCTGGGCTAACAGTTTGACCTTGACCCCCCCAACATCACGTTTTATATATAAGATTTTAGAAGCTTCACGATGAAAACAAAAATGCATAAAACTCAATTGCCCAGGACACCTCTTTTACTTCGAGCTCTCCAACATAATATATTGAACTCATATCATAATTTAAGCGGAAAGCGCGAGCCGAAAACAACGAAACGTCATTTGAACCAGAATGGCGTTTCTACCAAACAAAAATCGTTCTGTTAAGCTATAAGGGGAAACTTCTACACATACCTCGGGGCGTAGGTTTTCGAGCTTGTCACAAACAGCGTATATCTTTTCCGGATTTACCCGGTTTTTGAGTTTTTTTTGTTTGTTATAAACGCGGTTTTTATTTTTAAAATTTTATCAAGTTATACGTCACGCAGAAAGCATCCATTTTCCGCGTTTTAGTAATAAACCGGGTCAGGTTGAGTTCTATGTAGTTTTGTTTTCATCGTGAAGCTTCTAAAATTGGTATAATAATGCGAACTTGCTAAATAAATCGATACTTACTAACTCGGTTCACGCGTACAACCGCCAATAATGTACTTAATTTGAGACATTGCGGCTGTCAACACTGTATTAGGTATTTAACTAATACTGTAATTTGATACCCATGCATCTTTTGCATCTTTGCATCTTTGCATCTTGAAATAGTGCAAGCCCACAGGATAGGTGGTAGTGAAGCATCCTGATGCATTTCCTTTCAAAATGTAATGGTTATGAAAGAAGTAGAATGTTGTGCCGCTTTCTTGAAAATCATGAAACTAAATCAAAACGGAAATGTTCAAAGAAAAATTGCAAATTCATATGTGAAAGTATGAAGAAAAGAGAACAGATACTCAGAGAATACAATATGTAATGACATCGCCTTTCTAGATCTTTTCCATATAATTATATGATATACACATATATATTTACAAAAACATTTTAAACACTTTGTTGTAATAGCGGCACATGCGCCCTAGGTTTGCACTGTCACAATAAAGATTATCTATGTCTATGTTTATGCATCAAATACTTATTAGTGAAGCTTTGATTTGAAGTAGTTGGCCACCCGGGCCAACCATTCTTTGTAAAAAAATAATAATAAGCCAGATTATGAAGTTTTTCCAAAATTAATATCCCTGCTAGATTCACCAATTTTACTAATACTTTGAATACTGGGTTCCATTTCCTGATAAATTAATCAAATCCATCCATAATACGCATTTATCATGATGACCATTGATGATGTGATGAAATAACCTTTACCTCGAGTTCATCAATGGCGTCATTGTCACTGGCGCCATCATCACTCGTCATCACGCCGTTGTCTTCGAAGCCGTAGCCCTCTATTGCCAGTCTGATGCCCGCCTCTGCTTCTATCTGGCAATCTTGGGCTATGAAACCCTCGTCAGCCACAGCAACTGGTGAGCACCACACGGGTTCTGCGAGTGGTTTGTCTTTGCATTTACCAGTCGCTAGAGATGTAAGTAAAATGTTCGTTATGGGCGTTCTGCATGAAAACTAGTTCACTGTATATCAACATTGCCATCAATCTTGTTCCCAGAGCCTACCCCGCTGTTGTTGTTTGTCGTAGGCCAACATGATCGGGGGTGGAAGCTGAATAATGAATTATGAATGACGGGTCTTACGAACAATGAATAATGAATAATTGCGTCGAAAAGTCGAGGAATAATAAATAAGAAGTTCCTACATTAAATGAATAATAAATAATGGTTGTGTGACTAATGAATATCGCCTAAATAATGAAAAGGAATAATGAATAATTGAAGAAAAAAGTAAAAGAATAAGGAATAATCAAGGTCCACTTATTTCATCTTCCACCTCCGAAACATGACCTCGAACGGATTTTTTCTCGTGTTCAGTAAAAATAGAACTAAAATACATATAAAAGAGCATGCTATCATAGCTTTTGGAGTTTTGACATCATATCTTGCTGCTTGATATACTCAGTATATGAGAGGACCGCCCGCACCCCCTCCCCGGTTGTGAAACTGAAATGCGTGGCGATGATGGTCAAACTTACCATAGTCAATGTGTTCCAGTAAACACGTATTTAACGTGTTTCGTTTTATTTATAGGCCTTGAGGGTGACCTTCGTGTCACCCTCCCAAAAGGCGCAAGGCATTTGCGTCCCATACTCTTTCTTGAGAACCTATCGAGCAAAGACAAAGGACTAAATTCGCGTGAAATTTCGCAAATACAAGAGTATTTTATAAGCGAAGATGAAAATGCTAATAACTTAAAAACATACCGAAAATTTGACCTGTTTCTGTGAGTAGGTGTAAATAGGTCTGGATACGCGCCTGAAATCACACGCGTGATTTCTAAATCAATTGGACGAGCGCGATAGCGCGAGACTTAAATTGCAAGAATTTCAGACATAAATTGCACGAAACGAGGTCCATATAAAATATTTTTTGCAACAAAGTCATGATAAAACGACAAATTTTCAGTAATAACCACGCGCCAGAGCTTGATTGTCGGATCATACCCTTGTACAGATAGAAGGCCGATAGGAGGTCAGTTACATCAGTTCACATCATAGACTCACCATACAAGGAAGATTTGGCCATAGATTGGTCTTGGCAGCCTTCACAGCGATCATTTTCTCGCTACATCCTATTATAGATGTTTGTGCGTTTAACCACGACACTGCCTGTTGAATGTAAGAAGGGCAGTTTTACAAATTGTTGTATATGCAAGAACTACAAATCTGATATGTTTCGAAACATTTATCCTTTTGTGTTTTCTTTAAAATAGATGTTGATGATGTCATTGATGGCTTGCAACACTACTCGAAATATAGTCCAGTCATTCTATGGAAAAAAAGGGGTCAACCTGTCACTAATTGCAACAGAAGGTTTCTCGACGGTTTCAGGTGCAGAAAGTCCCCCTTTATAACATACTAAAAGTCCTAAGAAATCCTATCACGGGAACACGGTGAAAAATGGCGTCTTTTAGGTCGCCTTGGAAAGGATTTTTTTCTGCATGAAAACGAGGCTGTGCATAATACTTCCTAAATATTATCCAAGATTTCTTTCTTTTGTGCAAGGAATGTCCAAATGATATCCAAAATTTCAATCCTAATATTAATACTAATCATGTAGACTAAGTTTTATTTCATTTTTTGATTTTTTTCTCAACTGCTGAGTATTTCTTGCTGAAAATTTCTAGCATTAATAGAATGTTGAACTCGCAATTTCCTTGCTCGCATGTTTTGACACCACAATCTGCCTCAAACAAACTGAGTTTACATTATTATGAAAATAAAATAAAGTTGATTGAATCTGCTACGAATGCGAAGGTCTAGCTAGCTACCTAATTGAGTAAAGCCCGTCACTACTAAAAGTGTTGCGTTTCTTTGCCGCCACACAAGCATCTGAATAGAGTCGAGAGTCACTTAAGAACCGCTCGGGAAGAATTGCCTCAGTTACTATATGAAGATAGAAATCATCTTTCTACAGGTAAACATACCAAAGAATCAGCCGTCAACTCATCTCTCTGGAGCAGTTCTGTCGAGAGTACGCGGGATTAGCAGTGAGGGTTTTCCCTGCTAATTATGCACACACTAATAAAGGTGACTGCGAGTGTTTTTTCCAAATTTACATTGAGCCAATTAATGGTGATGTATTCTATGTAAAAATATCTAATTCTTCGATTTTAAAAGAGCAATTTTAGAAAAACAATGAGCATGTGTTTTTCAAAAGTTTATTTGCTTGTACTGAACGCTACATTCACTGATTACACGAACGAGTCAGTTGAAGTGGTTCTAGCCAATAATTTTGTATCATTTTATTCAGAGGTCGAGCAAACTCAAGATGAATAAGGCAAGGTATTCCTTGCAAAGTTTTCATTTTTGCCACATAATAATTTTCCAGCAAGATTTGCCGAAAATTAGGCAAAGTGTTTTGCTCTAAGACTGTGGTCGCACACACACATCCAAGTGACAAAAAAGTCCACATAAAAGGGCTTCGTATTTCGAATTCAGGCGGGACACAAAGAGAATGGATACTAAAAAATGATTAATTAGTGATTAAATGGGGAAAACAGAAGACGGCGATAACTTTGGCATACAGGCAGTTATTGTTCTTGCTTTTCCTAGCGACTTTTGACAGCGGTTTCTCAATAAAAATGCATTCAAACCACGTTGGTCCGCTTTTCCTTATCAATCATCCCCCCCCCCCCCCCCCTCCCCGGCCTGGGTAGCACTAGCGTGAAATAGGTTTGCCATTGCTTTCGTATTTCTGCCTCTGTTTAGAGTTTATATTTCATTGAGACAGCGAATTCTATTGTTCCTTCAAAAGTCTAGCAAAAAAGACAGCGCTAAGGCTGCTCGTCGGCGCTGTTGTGTTTCAGTCAATCAGCTGGTAAAGCTTTATATCGCAAAGTCTGCCCAAGTGCGGCCCTGAACTACTCGGTCGAGAGACTACATACTAATTTCTGTTTGCGGTTTGCATACGCACTAGGATAGTGCTGTTACACGGGCCACCTATCCCTGCTCGTTCGCGTAGAAAGCACATGTTTGTTTCGGTGTCACGCTTACACGGGGTGCGACATTTGAAATCAGCCAGAAGGGCTAGTGTGTGCCCTATTTTGACACTTTCTTTTTTTCTCAACTTGGAATTCAAGTGACATTTTTTTCTTTGCCGCCGGTACACTAGTCTCCCTCGCAGCCGAGAACGGGCTGCGAGGGAGACTACCGGTACACTGCCAGCAAATAAATCCGAACCCAAATGGCTGAAGTTTGCCGTGATATGCAGTGAGCAATGCGCAACCAATATGACGGATGTAATGGTCATACGGGAAAAAAAGGAGTACATGAACAAATAATGCTAGCAAAGAGCGCGGTGATGATATTGTGGCAATCCCGGGCACAAATAACAGAATTTTGATCGTGTAAATAACCTCCGCTAAAACCAAACTCCTTCTTGTTACAACATAAGGCGCCGCACGTCAAGGGCTGGTCATCATTTATCGCCAGGAGGAGTAATATGATTTTTCTATGTTTGGGCGGGCGAAAAGGGGATCTCTCGAAAGAGGGGTAGCTGCAACCAATTGCAGCAACTTTTATTCATTTGCATTTTTCACAACTGGATACGATAAAAATTGCATCGCGCTTTGCGTCATTTGTTCCGCGCTTCACGCACATCGTAGGATTCACCTATCCTACTCTTGGAAAGGTTATGAGTAATTTGCGGCGCATGAGGAAGAAAACATCTACCTGGTTTGTCAACTATATACAAAATGGCATTTTCTCCTACATTTTTCAGGGCTTGATGAAATGCCCTTATCAAAATCACGCGCACCCGAAAGAGGCATACCATGGCCTTTATGCTTCCTATTTGAACTGTCTAGCACTAGTTCAAATAGGGAGTTGTGGGGGATGACGAAAACTTTTAACAGCTCTAAGGAGCGTTATTCATAGTACTTTCAGAGGGGGATCACTTCAACTTGTTCGTTTATTTTACACCATACCAGGCGGTCGCACCCCCACACCATACCAGGCGGTAGTGAATTTCATCCCCTAGCAAAAGGGCAACACTTTGTGACGCGTTTGGAACGTCCTGAAAATTCGAGCTCAGCTAGGAGTGGAGGTGTGTCGGAATATTCCTTAAACACGTCCCTGGGATGGGACACGACTTCGCGAAACTACACTACAGTGGCGCGTCACTCCAGAATTTCATCTCATTCGATCGTTTCCGAGAGCAAGTCAACGTGTTCCAGCAGACTTATAGCACTCGAGAGGAGATCGCGGCTGCAGGGGGAAGAGCTGTTGGTTGAGCGCCGGACAACCTTCTACGCATTATAAGATGCAACTATACCACAGGATGTAGCACCAACAGGATGTAGCACACTACGATCATTACTTCTTGCCGCAAGTATAACAGAATGATCACACCCGCCTGTTGCCACTGCAAAGGGACTCTGCAACTCCCCGATTAATGATGATCTCGGGACATTTTTTCCCTTTTGAACTGTTTTACCTTTAAATACATTTATTATTGACTATTGAAACAAAAACGATAACCTTAGAGCTGTTTCATATTTTTTTGTCGCCTTTGTTAATGTTTATGTTGAAAAAACTTCGCAAACAATTAACATATGAGGGAAGCGGAGAAGACCGAAAACCCAAAACACTCTTTTTAAGCGTAAATGATATGCAAATACCATTATAATTGATTGAACAGCTTGTCATTCATAGAATTACGACAAATCCTCGAAAATCGGGAAGAAAATACTATTAAAACGGGCAAAATAGCGCTACTTCCGGTTTTCGCCTCGTTTTCATGTTGCAGGAGAGCGCGCGTATCAATGATGCTCATTTTAGAGGCTTTCCCGTGCTAGGATTTTTTAGGACTTTTAGTATGTTGTTTAGTACGTTCAACTGACCAATATTGTGAAGAAAAACCTTCTGTTGCAATTAGTGACGGGTCAAACCATAGAATGACTGGACTAATAGTTGATCCTGGAAAACGAATATTAAATGCTGGAACTTCTTTACATAACTACCACACCCAAATTCTATTGTACGGAAACCTCATTATCACTGATTTATCTCTTTGTGTGTGCCGATATTAATAAAAGCGACGCTATCGCCAACTAGTGGATATGTGAGCGTCTGGCTCACTTTGGAAACACTTTGCACCACTGCATCCCCTAGCTTCTCTGATGGGCATATTTACACTTGCCCCTGTCACGAGAATAGCATTATGGGAGAGTTACAACTAAAGTTAGTTGCCTAAAGTTCAACCCTGACATATATCGTTTTCCACATTTATCCTGCTGCCCGTGGTTGTGACGTTATATCACGTCGCGGTATCCATGACTTTCACTAAGTTTGGCTGCCTGAAAATCTTACTTTCCTGATATATACACATGTTTCCCATATAAAAAAATCAAAACATTATCCTGTTGCCCGTGATTATGCCACCATATCACGCGACACAGTCTTGCACCCCTCTCATCACCTAGACAACTCCCCTGATATAAGTTTGGTTACCTGAGGTTTCCAGGTGATCTCGATTTGACAGCTCGTCAAAAATTAGCCAATCAGCACGCAAGAAGAAATCAAATCAGGCGGTCCATCGAATCTAATTAACATCTCAGAAATAGTAAACAAAATGGCGGCACCGAAGTCGAGTACTAGCTCAAAGAGCTCTAGCTTTTGGCGTTTCTAGCAACTTTAAATACCAGGAATGCAGTTAAAAGTTTACATTAGCTTCAAAGTCTGTACTTACGTGTCGAAAGGAGTGGTTTGATTGCATTTCCTTGACTAGATTTGCCATGAAATTACACTTGGCTTGGTTTCTTGTTCGAGAAGCAACGTTTATTGGGCGGCCAGAATTTATTCCTCTGGAACGAAGTCTCGTACTGTCGAGGACACCATTCTCTTCCGGATTCTGCCCCGTAAAGTGGCGTCAAAGGAGTGTTTAAGCCCCTTATACATTTTAAGCAGCCAAGTGAGGTCATCAGGAGGAGAGTTGATAAGTTCTAGAACCGCAAGTTGTGCTGCACGAACAAGCGTGGGATCTTGAGCTAGCAAAAAGTAATATTCGGGGTTGTTTGAAGTTCGTGGTTCATCTATAATACGCATTTATCATGATAACATTGATGATGTGATGAAATAACCTTTACCTCGAGTTGATCAATGGCGTCATTGTCACTGGCGCCATCATCACTCGTCATCACGCCGTTGTCTTCGAAGCCGTAGCCCTCTATTGCCAGTCTGATGCCCGCCTCTGCTTCTATCTGGCAATCTTGGGCTACTGCTAAAATAAAACCCTCGTCAGCCACAGCAACTGGTGAGCACCACACGGGTTCTGCGAGTGGTTTGTCTTTGCATTTACCAGTCGCTAGAGATGTAAGTAAAATGTTCGTTATGGGCGTTCTGCATGAAAACTAGTTCACTGTATATCAACATTGCCATCAATCTTGTTCCCAGAGCCTACCCCGCTGTTGTTGTTTGTCGTAGGCCAACATGATCGGGGGTGGAAGCTGAATAATAAATTATGAATGACGGGTCTTACGAACAAATGAATAATGAATAATTGCGTCGAAACGTCGACGTTAAGTTAAGTTAAGTTCCTACATTAAATGAATAATAAATAATGGTTGTGTGACTAATGAATATCGCCTAAATAATGAAGAGGAATAATGAATAACTGAAGAAAAAAGTAAAAGAATAAGGAATAATCAAGGTCCACTTATTTCAGCTTCCACCACCGAAACATGACCTCGAACGGATTTTTTCTCGTGTTCAGTAAAAATAGAACTGAAATACATATAAAAGAGCATGCTATCATTGCTTTTGGAGTTTTGACATCATATTTTGCTGCTTGATATACTCATTATATGGGTGGACCGCCCGCACCCCCTCCCCTGTTGTCAAACTGAAATGCATGGCGATGATGGTCAAACTTACCGTAGTCAATGTGTTCTAGTAAACACGTATTTAACGTGTTTCGTTTTATTTTATAGGCCTTGAGGGTGACCTTCGTGTCACCCTCCCAAAAGGCGCAAGGCATTTGCGTCCCATACTCTTTCTTGAGAACCTATCGAGCAAAGACAAAGGACTAACTTCGCGTGAAATTTCGCAAATACAAGAGTATTTTATAAGCGAAGATGAAAATGCTAATAACTTAAAAACATACCGAAAATTTGACCTGTTTCTGTGAGTAGGTGTAAATAGGTCTGGATACGCGCCTGAAATCACACGCGTGATTTCTAAATTGGACGAGCGCGATAGCGCGAGACTTAAATTGCAAGAATTTCAGACATAAATTGCACGAAACGAGGTCCATATAAAATGTTTTTTTCGCAACAAAGTCATGATAAAACGACAAATTTTCAGTAATAACCACGCGCCAGAGCTTGATTGTCGGATCATACTCTTGTACAGATAGAAGGCCGGTAGGAGGTCAGTTACATCAGTTCACATCATAGACTCACCATACAAGGAAGATTTGGCCATAGATTGGTCTTGGCAGCCTTCACAGCGATCATTTTCTCGCTACATCCTATTATAGATGTTTGTGCGTTTAACCACGAGACTGCCTGTTGAATGTAAGAAGGGCAGTTTTACAAATTGTTGTATATGCAAGAACTACAAATCTGATATGTTTCGAAACATTTATCCTTTTGTGTTTTCTTTAAAATAGATGTTGATGATGTCATTGATGGCTTGCAACACTACTCCAAATAGTTGATCCTGGAAAACGAATATTAAATTGCTGGAACTTCTTTACATAACTACCACACCCAAATTCTATTGTACGGAAACCTCATTATCACTGATTTATCTCTTTGTGTGTGCCGATATTAATAAAAGCGACGCTATCGCCAACTAGTGGATATGTGAGCGTCTGGCTCACTTTGGGAACACTTTGCACCACTGCATCCCCTAGCTTCTCTGATGGGCATATTTACACTTGCCCCTGTCACGAGAATAGCATTATGGGAGAGTTACAACTAAAGTTAGTTGCCTAAAGTTCAACCCCTGACATATATCGTTTTCCACATTTATCCTGCTGCCCGTGGTTGTGACGTTATATCACGTGGCGGTATCCATGACTTTCACTAAGTTTGGCTGCCTGAAAATCTTACTTTCCTGATATATATACATGTTTCCCATATAAAAAAATAAAAACATTATCCTGTTGCCCGTGGTTATGCCATCATATCACGCGACACAGTCTTGCACCCCTCTCATCACTTAGACAACTCCCCTGATAAAAGGTTGGTTACCTGAAGTTTATCCCTTCCTTCACTTCCAGATTTAAACTGAAAACTTTATTCTGTTGTCCGTGATTGTGAAGCCATATCACGTGTCAATGTATTTAAGTAGTCAATTGCACCCAACCAGAAACGGACCATTTGATACTAAAACATCGTACTGGGCTATGGTTAATGTTTGAAAATTTCTATGACGTTTTTTCAACGACTCCATTTCTTCAGCGTGATTTTCATCTCCTAGAAATAAGAATTTCATTCACCTCGTAGTTTGATTTTCAAAATCGCGGCGCGCTTCGCGCGCATCGAGAAACATAAAGCAAACTACTCAGTTGCTCAGCCCCGTAAATTATTCGTGGACCCGCCACGGCCTGAGCATCTTGATAGCAAAGTCTTTGTTTAGTTAAGAGCAAAATGAAAGTTTACAAAACATTATTATAGATGCCTCGATTCGTGAAATTCAAGTTTTACCTCTGGAAATAGGAAAACTGCGGTGGTCTTTTGTAAGGTAGGAGGTCTACCAACCACTGCCGCATATTTTTAACAAATTCCAACACAAGGCTCTGTACTGATACACCAAAGAGCACTTAGATAAGAAATTGAATCCTGAATCCGAACATCTTCATAGTAGCGAAAATCCAAAATCCGGTGACCAAAACCTGCACTGATCCGGATGCTATAAGCATAACAATTTCGCAAAATGTTAACTTATAAACATAACATAACAGGAGAGCTTGAAATCGTAATTAATTGAAGTGATCAATTGTCGTTTTGACGGCGAAATAATTTAAGTGATATCTCAAACCAGATAATTGAAATAAATATCCAGAAAAAAGTAAATCGAGCACAGTCACGTTCTATGGAAAAAAATTTCGAGCAGCTAGACTGGACGTGAAAAAAAAAAAGATCAAGCCCCCCAAAAAATTAGCCACTCCCCCATCAAATATCAAATGGTCCGTCCCTAAGTGAGTTGAAACGTGTAACAAACATACATTGCTTTAGTGCCAAGCTGCGGAATATTCGCAGAATAAACAATTGAACAGATTTTGAAAATGATGTCGTTGCAAGACTTCAAGATGTTATGTTAGTACATTATCACTTACCACTGTTGCTCTACTTTATTTGAGCAAAAAAATAAAATATTATGAAAAGAAAACCTGCTTGGTAAGCAGGCGAGAGTTCATTTATTGACCAAATATGGTCATAAACTAGCCATGAATAATCCACAGCTTGGTTCGAAGCTACATGTTTCAACTACGTTATATGTTTCTGACCCAATTTAATAATTAGACAATTTCATCCATCTTTGAGATATGTTTTTCCCCTCTTTTAAACTGTTTTATCCTATTGCCCGTGGTTGAACTAAAGACAACGTCGCCGGACACCTGTAATTTCCCACTCATCATAATACTCGTTTCTATGCTTCGCAAATCCACTCGTAAAAATGGACCATAACTCATGGTAACATTATCTTTAGTAAAAGGTTTGTTATCGATGTATGCATTGCTACGCGGATGTGTTAGTACAGAGATTTTTAATCTATTTTTCAAAGCTTATCGAAGAACACACGAGCAGCTGGTAACGAACGTGCGGCCTGATATAGGAAGTTGTCCCATGGGCCGAATTAGTACAACACCACTGAACCTTATACATACTCCTACTATCTTATTCTACTTGCCCGGGTCTGTGCGATAGGTATTACGAAAACCACCTAGGCCTCTTTTCAAGTGCGATGGGTTCTTTGGTGTCAAGCTTGCATGGAGGGTTTAAGGGAGGGATCACAGTAGAACAAAGGTAGTAATAACATCCTGCGAAGTGGAACACTAGTGATGTAAACGCATTGCAAAAAATAGAGAGAGAATTGTACTTACAGGAGCGCGACCTTCCTTGAGCTCGTTAAAGAGCGCTTTCTGCAGCCTCGTGTGCACAGCCTCTTCAGGGCCCTGTATTGTCAGCCCTGATCGATAGCCATACTTCAGCAGCACATCAGTTAATTCTTCTTCCTCGCATGAGAGTCTCATCTGCAACCGTGGGTAGAGTGAATTATTAATTTCTAAATAAAGTCTTTTCCACTAAATAACTGTATCTCCGTGTATCTAAAAATCATTTCACATTCTTCCAGTTCTTTCTTCTGAAAGCAAACGTAGCGAGTGCATCAATATTTAGTTCCACCATCCCTATATCCAACTTTGGTGACTTAAATTCCTACAACAAGACGGACCTCACAGGATGGCTGGTGATGGTTGCTCCTACTGTTCATAGGGAGCCCCCTGGAGTCATTGCAGTCGTGATTGACGGAGCCGCCGTTGTAATTATGCTAAAAAAAGACGTAAAAGCACTACGCATGTATCATTTGTTTATCTTTATGTGCGCCATTACTACCAAACAACACGAAGAAGATAGACATTGCCTGGGACGTGGCAACAACAGTCCGAAGGTAGGCGCAAGAGATAAACAAGATCAAGGAATAAGAAGACGAGCAGAAGCTCGAGAGCCATATCACTAGACTGACCTGTCTGATCGTTCAAAGACGAACTGCTCTGTCAGAGCATAAGAAAGACTCGTACCAGTATAAAGACCTTAGGAATAAAGTGCAACGAGAATGCAAATCATCTAAAGCTAAATACTATACTCGCAAAGTGTCAGCTCTGACGTTACCCATTGGTACAAAGAGGTCAAGTCCTTGAGTTGCAGCACTGACTCATGTGATTGGTGGAAACAGATGGTTGGCGATGATGTTCCTTCCATTCAGGAATTATGCGAGAGCTCACTTCAATGTGTTCTTCTATGACCAGACATCAAGCATCGTCAGTTCTACTGAAATCCGGAGCCAGTCCCCCAAGAGCTCCTAATCATCCCTGGTAGAGCTCACAGCTCTGTAGCATCAAAGTGAAAAAATCCTCTGGCCCTCGGACCCATCCCCAAACATCGTATGCACGGAGTAAGCCTTTGAGTGGCAAGGGTGGGCATGTCTCCCAGAAGACCAAAGATGGATGTGATACCTACTTGGGAGAAGTCTCCCATAGCCATCAGAGTTGGGATGGCGAAAAAGCCATCATGTAATTAATGCTGAACCAACAATCTGGACCGTACTCCCCGAGATCTCTACAACGTGTCAGCTACTTGTGCAATGCGGCTGTCAACCTCATAAGGGGTGTCGAGGGCGCTGTAAATGTGTCAAAGCACGTCCTCAGTGCACTGCCATGTGCAAGTACAGAAGAGATTACGAACGACAGTAAGACTAAATTAATTTTCATTGTTGGTTTAGGACTTCATAATATTTAGACTTTTCAGACAGGCATATAACAAACTATGGAATTTTTGTTGATGCAGGAGGCCAAGCTAATCGTGGCAGCTCAGTCAAATTTAAAATACTTTTGCTTTAAATGTTTTTATTTCATGACTTTCAACACTGGAAGTACCTGAAGTAGGGTGTGGTTTAAGACTTGGATTAAGAATAATGCGGCATAAAACATGTTATATCAATACTTGTAATTTGGAGAAAAAGGAATTTCCAGAAATACATTTTGCCAAATAGCGAAGTGTACATCTATCAAGGCTGTAAGTAAGCAATATAGGGCGTGACTCAATATGTATAGTAATGCAGGACATATATTTGTGAATAAAGTAACATATTAAGACTTTTGTGTAACGTTAAGACGTTCTTAAATGTTTTTAATAACGATAAATCAACCATCTTTATGCTATCTGGAAGTATTTACTTTTGGGCGTGGTTTTTTTTTAGAATTGCTCAGGGCATCAAGCTCTACCACTCTGAAAAATTTCATGCTTGCAACATCGATTTGCACAATTTTGCACCAATCTGCTGTACTAATTCTGCTACCTGGAGAAATATCACATGTTTTAAATTGATGAGCAAAATTGCAAAGAAAGAAATACACTCTAATTTGGTTGCATAGGAACCATTATCAAGGTGAAGAAATTTACCCACCACGGCAGTATTATGAACTTGTATGAATCCTGGGTACCTGCATGGGTATGAATTCAGGGCACAATAAGAGTGTGACTACCTACAATTGTATTAGAGAAGCTATATATTTAGCAAACTAAACATTCCTTTACAACTCTGAGTACTTCAAAAGAAAAATGCAGATAATTATATAACAAGTGTAATAATATTTTTGATGGTTTGATATTTGCACACATGCATACAGACTACATTTTTTCACTGTCTGTACAAAACTTTGTAATCGGTCGCGCGTGTCTCTTTCTGTTTCCTCAATTTTATTCTCTAACATCTACACGTCCTCTTTATAGTCACTTTCAACTTTCTGTTGGCCATTTGAATCGCTTCTTTTGTGGCGCGGCATTCTAACATTCTGAATAAAACTCAACGACATTTATTTTAAACACTCATGCAGTACGCTTACCCTGTGTAACATGGCAGTCAGGCAGCAAAATCGGCAGTTTCCAGCCCTTGAATCTGGTGCGAATCAAAGCAAAATTCAAAAAACTAAAACGATAGCATTTCGGTACATTCATCGAAGTGTTTCGTGAATGCTCTTCTTTTTTTCTAGAATATAGCATCTCGAAAATAAAACAAGGCTCAAAATAAGCGCTTGAGTTGATTTTGTAGGAATTTACGAAACAAGGGACAAAGAAATTCGATTTCAAAAATGATTTACCTGCGAACTGCCGCCATGTTTGGTACCATAGTGAAGATCTTGCCGAGGAGAAGGTATTTCCGTCATCTGATTTGCTGCCGAAAGCCAACGATCGTCATACGATGGTCCGAAATTTAGTCACCATTCTCCCAAAACGTGCGCGCGTCCAATATGGTGACTGACACGATCTAGGCGGGAAATCGAGGGGGTGGTACGTGACGTGCGTGCACTGAGTACCCAGATCATTTATTTCTCTATATCACATTCATTTAACCACACAATTGTTTTCAGAGGTATCTAATAGCTGAGGACTGAGAGAACATGTGCTATGCTGAGCTTGTTTGGCTATTTTAAGGGGGGCATGTGCTCAAAGTAGACATTTTTTTAAACTGTTTCATCATAATAATGAATTAAACTTGAAAAAATGTATTGGCAATGTTGGCAAAATAAAGTGTTAGCTTAAGATAGCAGTTGTAACTGTTTTTAACAATTGCTATATATTTTTAAAATTACTTCCCTAGCAACCATTGCTATGGTAACGAAAATCCAACTGAAACCTATCCGAAAACAGAGCTCTTGTGGAAAGTTAAAGCACATCCTAATATCAACTCATTCGATCCATGCTATAGAAAGATGACTTTTTGGCTCTTATTATAAAGAAGAGCGAAATTCACCCTACCCCCCTCAAATTTAACCAAATTTAACAAGAGTTGACAGCAAATTCACGATGGCCCCATTTGAAATTTTGAACTAGCATATCAAACTGCACATATTGTGAAAGTTTGGTGATTTTTACCCAAAAGCGAACAATTCACCTAAATTTCTGCACATATCCGCCCCACTATGCCGCGAATTCTAATTTCTTCTGCGAGGTAACTGCGCGTTCTCCATGGCCGCAGGTTTCAAACCTGCTACTTTGACTAGTACAAATTTGAGAAAATGAAAATGATAGGAAAAGAAAGACATGGATTTGATTAGAGAAAAATATCCATGCTTGAGTCAGTTGCACAATACATGGTTTATTGATTATTACGGGTTCATTAACAGTAAGACGGTAACTTTTTCTCAATTTTTGTTTATTTATAGGTGATTGAAGCACTCGATAGTAATATATCCTCACTGTTCTCATTGTGCTCATCTAAGTTATGAGAAGGAGACCTGGCGAGCCCAGTGATTGCGTGAAAGACGAAGCTGAGGGTGGGTGGGTGGGTGGGTGGAGAAAGCGAAAAGGGCGTCGCCAGGGCCCGGAAGCACAACGAGATGAACACGTGCCAAAGGGGATATCCGAACGGTAGGCGCGCCCTGACTGCGCAAGGAGCAGCGAATCACTAGTTTAGTCCCAGTGTGAACAGCTGAACTTCCTGTGAATTTACCAAGCACCACAGATGCCTCCATGCAATTTCCAGTAGATGTTTCCAGCCACATCATAGCAGAACATGCTTAGGGGCCGACCATTTGACTTCTGAGGGGGGGGGGGGGGATGATTTTGCAGCAAATTGTTTGTGCAGAAAAAATTTTTAGGCCCTTCGGGCCGTGAAGGATATTTTTTTCAAAATCATCCACTCCACTCCACCACCCCCCCCCCCCCTTTAGAAGTCAAATGGTCGGCCCCTTTAGTCAAAGAGTATATGAAAACGAACCCTCCTCAGAGGTGACGAATAGGGGAGCTCTGGGTTCGTTTAGAGAGGATTTCACGTGACTGTAGTGAAACCAATCGCAAAGTAATTACACCAATTCTGAATAAAGCTATAGCAGTGATTGCAAAGTAATTGCGAATATATCACGACAGTCATATGAAATCCGCTCTATCAATCAGAAATCAACCGATTCGTGTTTTGCAATAGCGTCACTTTTTCATATAGCTACTTTTTGTGGCTACGCCCTGGCCACCTTATGGAACGCTCAATCTTTTCTATTTAAATAACTTTGTCTTTTCTATCGTACTTTTTCATTACTTCGACTACAGTAAAAAAAAAACGTATAAGAACCTAGAATTTTAGCCTAAAACAGATTCTTATTTGATTTCAAAATACAAGGAAATGTGGGGTACACATGAATAATTATAGCCCAACAGGTTCTTAAGATTTACGTTCTTTTATGTGGGTTTTTTACTGTGACTAACTCTCGCGTTTCATAACGTCATTCCTCATAGCGTCAAACATACAGCAACGTGATTCGGACAACCTTTTAAACAGCTGCCTAATTTTGAGGAGGTTTTACTAAAATTAGCCGCTAAAAGACAAACAAACGTCAGTTAAACCGCGAACAACGTTTCTCGGGCCGCCATAACATATTTTATTTTTTCTAAGACGATTACTTTCATGAATAAATGAATGAATTTGGGTCACATACCATTATTGCTCGTCTCACAGTTTTATATTTTTAGACATACAAGTTATAGATTGACAGTTTACCTTACAATATATTTTTGACATCGATATTCCGCTCTATGTCATTCTTTTACTGTTCACTGCGCTGCATGCATTACACGATTACATATTACAATTGATACCTCTTTTGGTTGAATTAGTGATATTTTCAGTGATTTTTAAAGGAGCTGACATGATTGGTCATGCACGTTAGTTGAGCTGGCATGATTGGTCATGCACGTTAGCTGGTACCATGTGTCTATCAGTACTCTGTATGAACTCGTTAAAGCGTCTGGTAAGTAAGTTGTGCGAGTCATGATTTTTATTTATACAGTCAAATAGTTTACCCATTATCTTACAGTAATTGATTTTTCCTCGCTGTAGGAGTTCTCGTTCCAGCTCTGGATGACAATGGGAAAACAGATCGTCGATCGCTTGCAGAGATGCCTCGTCGTGTTCATGGTCTGTAGAGTGAAGAAGGACCGACAATTACAGGTTATTGCTTATTCGCCTATTTCAATTAAGCAATGGCCCATGCTTAGCGTGCGTATATCCAGGCTGTAAGCACGAGGATAGTTGAGGGAGTACGAATGTAGCGCGAAAGAGCTTCACCAGGCACAGCCGAGTGCGACTCTATTGCACTATGTACACCACTGTAATATCGATATGTGTTCCATTCTTAGGGTAGTATGTTAGTTAAAAATAAGAAAACTTGTAAACAGGGCGACTCTTGATCCAAATCGATGCTAGTCTAGGAATACAGTACTTAGAAATCAAGTCTAATACCAATTAGTATAAACCAACTAATGGTCTATTACAAATCCTGCATTCTGATTGGCTGAGCTACTAATGGTCTATTAGTGATAGACCGTGCCTGGCAAAACCACCACCTTTCTTTGCAAGAAAACTTGATTTTTTCAACATAAAATAATGGAATTCTTTGCCAAATCCGACCAACTAGTTGGTTTATACTAAAACAATTAGACCTCTCGTCCTCATGTGCTATGATATCAATAGACCATTCGGCCTTCGGCCTCATGGTCTATTCATCATAGCACATTCGGCCTTGAGGTCTAATTGTTAAACAGAAGCAGGATTAAAGCCAAAGTTTCGGACATTTAAATTTTGTCCTTCATCAGGGCAGAATTAAATGTCCGAAACGTTTGCTTTAATCCTGCTTCTGTTTGGTCAATTTTCTAAAGGCTGGTTTCCATATAATCGTCCCGATCGCGCCAATCGCCACGATCGCCAAAAAAGTGCACGCGCGATCGTTGCGATTATATGGAAACACTTCCCTCGCGATCCGAGAAGACTGAAAAGATTGGAGCGATTGCTATCGCCGAGATAGAACTCTGCTCTATCTCGGCGATCGTGGCGATTGGTGACGATTATATGGAAACATTGTGAGATGACTGGAAGACTTGAACGATCGGAATGCGTCCCAGGATGCACTGTTTTGGGAGCAGAATTCCTTTCGACGTTTTCAAAATGGCGTCGAACACGAGTATTCCTGTTTTTATGGAAGAATTCCTGAAGTTTGACATAACAAATGTTCGAAAATTTTTAAAAAACAAGTAAACAAGTGTGTGAAAAACACCGAACTGCTCTCTTCTGGCAGATTTGTTGCACCCAGAATCTGTGCGTTATTTTCTCTATGCTGACTCAAGCTCGTGTTCGCCGCCGCAAATGTACGAGACCCAGCAAATAAAAAGTGAGAAGTTGCGCGTTCCGATTTACCGCCTTCATCTTTATTTGACTTTGGCGCGTATCTGGAGCCAGGGCCGGTCTTTGACGATCAAGGCGATTATATGGAAATACTCGATCGCGGCAGATCGTCTCAATCACAGGGATCGCGCGATTCACTTTTTGGGCGATTATATGGAATAGATATGTTATATTAGAGTGGTTTTTGTAAAACCCGTGAAATACACTCTTGCGTATTTGGTACTAATGCACTCTAATTTCTTTGTTGTGGGCTTGACTACTACACTTTGACTATCACACTTTGTTACGCGAATTTATAAAAACCACTCTGCTAGACCAAATCGGCCAACGGTGTTTACCTTTTCTTGCCAACAAATTCAGATCATGTGATGATTCCTTTGGGTGGTTACAATTGTTTAATTCTTCTCACTCGACCAAGTGCACGAGTGTATGTGCAGAACAAACAAAAGTATCCACCCAAAGGAATCATCACATGATCTGAATTGGGTGGCAGCAAAATGTACACACCGTTAGTCGTTTTTACTGTGCGACTACGTCAACCGGGCCATCCCGTAAAAAGTTTGTCATTTACAGATTCAAACCATTTTAAGCAAATTTAATACCTGCAATACATCTGACGATAAGTAATTAAGTGTTTTGAAGTGATTTCTGCCCATAATTTCCAAAACTTTTACGAGAAAAGCGATATTTCGGTGTCTCAGGTCTCAAGAAAGTCGAGATTCTTTGTTCTGTACTCGCTTTCTGATTGGCTAACTTCTTACAAAATGGCCCGGTTGACGTAGTCGCACGGTAATCGTGGATACGCATAGCGTATTCACGAGTTATTGTGGTGGGCCAGATGTCACTCGCTCGCTCATAACTCAAGTGTTAGCTCATGACGTCATCTAAACTAACCAAATTAATATCTCGAGAACGGTACATCGCCAGGTGGCCAAACTTGGACAAAGGGGTGACAAGGGGCGTCCAGCAACAAAGTCACATGACATTACGTCATCGATGACGTCATCAAAACTAGAAAAATTAATATTTTGAGAAGGGAACATCGCTAGGTTACCAAAGTTGGATAAAGTGATCTTCGTGACAATGAGGGTCAAGCACCAAAGTCACATGACATGGCGTCATTAAAACTAGAATAAATTGATATCCGACGGCGGAGCATCGCTAGGTGGCCAAACTTGGGTAGAGTTATCATTGATGACGTCATCACCATCACCAGACGACCAAACGTGGATAAATGGTATCCACGATTTCACCGAGGCACTCGGTGCCTTTGATTTGGTCTATTGCACGATAAAAAATCAATTAGTTCTGATATGAGGTTAGGGCATTCGTGCAAAATTTCACCGTAAAGAGGATCGTTTGTGCTAAAGAAATATTCTCTCATACTTCCTATCAATCACGAATGTGTAATACAGAACTTCAAAGCCTGCCCGCTTGCATAATGTTGTTTGTTGTTCTGTCTTGGGTTTCGAAGCATCTCCACTTGACTGCTATTCTGTTGCTGGAGTCGTTGCTACTACCATTGTTATATACCGTTTCCGGGAAACGTTGTCACCCAAAAAGCCTATAAGCTTGAAGCGCAATGGATAATGGGGGCATCTAAACGGTTACTGTTTGATATGAATTCACAGTTATCGCAACCACAGGTAACATTATTAAATTTCAGCACATTTCTAAGCATGTTTGTTTCTACACAAGGAATTCAAGCCGTACATCTCTTCGCAAACAAATCTTTAGCTGAGCCCTCAGTGAAGCTGCTGACCTGCTGTTATTTCGCATGCGCAGTAAGACAAAATAACCCCCCTCCCCACAGTCAAACTCTGAAATTGAGATTCTGTTGGAAATGTGCCGAGGCAGACAACGGAGTTTTATAATTATATTTTAGGTGATCGGAGACACGAGGAAAGCTGAAAACTTCAACTAATCTTGATCAGCAACTGACCTTTGCATCTAGCACAATTATGACGCTTTGCATTCTCCCGGGGTCGCGTTTTAACTCACTGAATATTCCTGAGATGTTTTCGCAAGATGACGCCATGGGATTCGAGAGAGGAAATTTTGACGTCTCATTCCTCGAAAACTGAACCTAGTACCACGCTCGAACTTTCGTATACCTTCAATTACCCTAAGAGGATTCAAGAAAAAGTGGAAAGTCTTTTGGAATTTGTGTCAAAGTTCTTTAACTTATTTATTTTCTTCGAGCGGTCGTTTCTGAAGAAATTCCTGTGTGAAATCATTCATTCGGTGTTCTTCGCTGATCGGAGGCCCGTCGAAAGCAGTAGAAAGTCGCATGGAATGCTGCGAGGTGTGGAAGATAGGAATTAGCCAAGAAAAAGCACCACGGAAGTGTATTCTGCAGAAATTCTTGTTTAGTGCTTGCCATCTTGAAATTGACAATGTTGTAGCAATAATTATTCAGGTCAAAATTAAATACTTTTTTGTGGAAAAACTGAACCTAGTACCATGACGAGAGTCGGCACAGACATTCTACCATTTACACTCGTTCGTATTGCCGTGGAGTGGTTCTTGGAATTTGTGTCCAACATACTGAAAATAATTATTTCATTGATACGAGTATTCTTCCTTCGGTGTTGCAATGTCATTTGTATTCTTCCTACTACAGTGCAGCAATGTCATTTGCAATTACACTCCAAAAAAATCATTCAGAGATCTTCGCTGATCCGTGACTCGATTTAACAGATTTAAAGCAGTGGAAACTGAAAGTCGTCTTGAATAGAATGCTACGAGGACTTTGACGCATTGGAGATATAAAACATTTGAATTTTTCAAGGAAAAGCATATCGAGATTTCAAGTATTCTTCGCTTGCCAACTTGAAATTAACAATGCATTGCAAGTAATTATTCAGGTGAAAGTTAAATATTTTGTTGTGAAAAAACTGCACGAAGTACCATGACGAGAGTCAGCACAGATATTCTGCTATCCACATTCGTTCGTATCGTCGTAGAGTTGTTCTTGGAATTTATGTCCAACATACTGAATATGAACGAGAAACATCAATAGAAGTATATGACCGGAAATGGCTAGAGTCTAATTAGTAGCAATTGCTTTTAGAGTTAGGTTCCTAGTATAGCCAGCGCCATAGCGAAGCAGATTTAGGGAAGATTATAACATAAAAACATAGCACTATAAAAACATAGCACTGATGTAAACGGATTGATTTGCAATAAAAAAGTTTCATAGCTGGATGGCTTGCGAAGTTATTGTCACCAGCGGTGATGAAGTCATTGCCTGGAGTGCTGGCACTTGAAAGGTTCAAAGTATTCTCAACTCCCTATTTGTGTGTTTCCTGACATTACGTAAGCCGCATTTTCAGTTGATTAGCTTAGAAAAATCCAAGAAATCGTCTCTAGTCTTGGCCGCAATAAATTTGTACAAGCGCAGTTTGCACCAAGCGTAATTATAACCATATTATCCGCTCTATCACAAAAACATTCAGAAACTTCTAGCTATAAAGAGTGCGCACATCAGAAAATCGCGGACTTTCTGAAAACATACACAATATTTTCTTTTATATTAATACAAATCAAGAGAAAATAAATCATTTTCTCTTGTTCAAATATGCTATTATCGCTTCGGAATCATTCACTCGATGTGTTATCTGAATCGTAAACACTATTCGAATTCTCGCTTCGCATCGAAAAGATCACGCAATTTGGAATTTGACTGCAGCTTTTACACAAGTCAGCTGTACATATTGATTTTACAATGTGGGCTCATGAATAAATTCCAGCGCGCGCATATATTTAGGCAGGATACGAGTCCGCACAAGTTTTGCTCGTTTCGATTAGATTTCCGCTCGAATTCCTTGTGTCTAATATTTTACAGAAACTCAAATAAATCTTTACCCATACTCCCTAGCGCACCAAGGTTTGTTGCTTTTTCCAGTGACAACGTATCCCGGAAACTGTATATATTTAACAATTATTCCTCGAGCCCGAATGGGCTCTGAGTCAATAGCCCATGAGGCCGAAGGCCGAATGGGCTATTGACTCAGAGGTCATGAGGGCGAGAGGAATAATTGTTTTAGTCAAATCACACTAGTAGGTCGATATGTATTGCCAAAAAAATGTTTTTGTTCGGTCATTTGCCATTTTCTGGCTTTCAAATCCCACACTTTTCGCTACTAGTAGGCTATAACTTATAGCCTACTAGTAGCTCAACCAATCAGAACGCAGCATTGATAATAGAACACTAGTGTGATTTGACTAATATGACATAGCTAAGTACATGCACTCTTTTCTGGAGAATGCCCGACTTCCAAAAGCGTGCCCATGAATTTTGTTACTCTTGTAAATCTTGTTATCACGTTAATATATAGAGGATATTACACGGTGGTGCGAAGATATGAGTTTTATTTTCGAGTGGCAAGAACAATATTTTACGAATGAGCGCAGCGAATGAGTAAAATATTGTTTTTGACACGAGAAAATAAAACTCATATCTTCAAGCCAGCGTGTAATTTTCTTTTTATTATATAGACAAACCAGAAAAAAATATTCCAAATTGATTTCCAAGCACTTTTGTTTTGACCGATATCCTCCATATCCTAGTGAGGATATGGAAAATGTGTCACTGAGGACCCGGATGTAGCTTCGTATGAGATCTACGAGTGGCGTATTTCCCAGTAAAACACTCGTGTCTATATAATAAGACTCAATAAGATATTATAGTTATCAGGGAACGAAGTTCAGCACATCCGTATTACAAAAGCTGCAAAGCTTGGGAAGATATACTCGAAAACTGGCCGAGATATGAACTTTTAAAACTTAGCTTTCTCGCCTTCGAGCAGTTTATGCACAACCGATGTTCTTATGCAATTGAAGTAAAGTCATGGATTGCCCTTCCTTACCACTCAGTAAAAAATTCACCAATTCAGCGTCAACATCGGCTGTCTCTGTAGAAAAAAAGGAATTGTTAATAGCTTTTTCCAGTTTCCTTGCTTAAAGAACACGTGTCAGCCACTCCTTTGTTTTCGTTCGATATTGGACTCGGTATGTTGCTATGCTGACAAAATGCCGGCTGACACAGGCTCTTTAAGCTGTGAAATGGAAAATATGCCAATGAGAAGGCGCTAAGTTCACCATCCAATGATAGGAGGCCCCGAAGCTCCGCCTTTGGGACTGCCGTTTTTGATTGATAGAACTGAGAATCCTAGTTAGTGTCCCAATGGTGAAGTTTCAGCAAGAAACAGAGCAAGTCTAGAATCACTGAGGCCAAACGAACTTCCACTAAAATAAACAAAATACGACTGAATTTGGCTCAGAAACACGGAAACTTCACCCTGGGGTAAAGTATTGAGGGTATTCCTGATATAAAGGGGGATAATCTCAATCAGGAATGGAAGTCAATCCGGTATCATGTAAACAAAGAACTTACTGTAGCTTTTGACATCGTCGATAAAAGCTTCAGGTATGTGGATGTGACGGCATTTTGAAAGCGTCCTCATCTTAACCACTACAGCCGCAACAAGCCTGTGGTCTCTTAGCGCGTCCAAATCGCAACGCGTCAAATCTGAACTCATTGCACCCTTTAGCAGGCCCTGATGAAAGACCGCAATCAACTGTTTAATTTACCTTATTTGTATTTGTCAGGTAAGGAACTAGGTACCGATTGATTTGTCAATTTGGGTCACACAAAAAAAGTTTAATCCCACCCCTATTTTTTTCTATCAAGGCCCATACCACCATTCTACAATGCATTGCGCGCCGTCTTATTTATGTTTCCTTGACATCTGAACTTAAAGGCCCATCGCCAACCGAGAGCCTTTGCGGACCCTTAGCCAATCAGAGCGCCCGAAAAACAATGGATCAATTTGAAAACAAAAGAAAACAGGGCGCAAAGGCTCCCGGTTGGTGATGGGCCTTTAAAAAAAAGAGACTGAGAGGCCAGTTGATAGATTAATTTAAGTTTTTGAAGAGTTCCTTTTTTCCGTTTTCAAAACAAAAACATAAACACCACGGCGCGCAATGCATTCTGGAACAGTGGAATGGGCCTTTAAGGTATCTGGGGCCCGTTTCTCAAAAATAAGGTAATTATCGGGTGCGGTAATTTATCAGTATCAACTATATTCACTGGCTTCTTGTTCTCAAGTGCTTGCTGTAGACTTGTACGTCTTTGGGGTGAGTAAAAAACCAAGCGGATAGATTCTAATGGCGACGTCTAGAGTTGACTGGTTGTGTCAGATTGTGCATCCTTTAGGCCTAGGGCATACGTCTAATTAGGGTTGCGTCGATTACACTTTCAAATAACAAATTATCTATTCTTTTAAATGCATTCGACGCGACTCTAATTCGAGGTATGCCCTAGGCCTTACTCTACTTATTTGATTTCGACAGCTGAAAATAGATTATGCAAATATTGTACAATCACTATGAATGATCTGAATCACTGTCATGATTTTGAATGTTGTGGTGCACAGAAAAATGTTTGTCTTAATGGTTTCCGTGTTAAATCTTGTGCGTGCATCAATTGCTGTCAGAATTGCCCCCAGCGAGGTGACAAGTCAAGGAGGTCTAGGTACAAGCATGGCATGTTATAGTTATTTAGGGAAGCCTAACAATAGTTTCAGGGCAAAGTTATTTTACTGCATTCTGAAGGAAGCATGGCTCGCTTGCGACTGAAATAAGTTTGAACGTCCCGTATAATGAACTATCAACTTCTATTTTTGATTGCTGTAAATATATACTTTTTTTTAGCAAACATGAGAGGGATGGACCTTCGGCGGTGTTTAAAATGACAGTTTTGGGTTGACAGTACATGAGGGGTTTTGTACTTTCAGCATGTATTTTCATTAGAATGTTTATAAACAACAAGTATCACAGACAATAAAAATTAATATATAGATTTAGCCACTGGCTATTGTCATACTAGTCTGACAAATTTATCATGGTATTGTTCTTCTCCATTGTATTGCCTCGTTCTATAATACACTCCATTGCATTCCATTGTATTAGACAATGCCTTGCATAAATTTGTCAGTGTATTGGACAACTTTACCCAAGTTTGGTTGTCTGAGGTTTATCCCTTCCTGAGATATGTGCTTTTTCTCCTATGATGACGTCATCGATGACGTCATACCACGTCACCATACAGTAGCACCCCCCTTGCCACTTAGATAACTTCACCCAAGTTTGGTTGTCTGAGGTTTATCCCTTCCTGAGATATGTGCTTTTTCTCCTATGATGACGTCATACCACGTGACCATACAGTAGCAACTCCCTTGCCACTTAGATAACTTCACCCAAGTTTGGTTGTCTGAAGTTCATCCTTTCCCGAGATATGTTCTTTTTCTCCTTTGATGACGTCATCGATGACGTCATACCACGTGACCGTGCAGTTGCACCCCCTTGCCACTTAGATAACTTCACCCAAGTTTGGTTGTCTGAGGTTTATCCCTTCCTGAGATATGTTCTTTTTCTCCTATGATGACGTCATCGATGACGTCATACCACGTGACCATACAGCTGCACCCCCTTGCCACTTAGATAACTTCACCCAAGTTTGGTTGTCTGAGGTTCATCCCTTCCAGAGATATATTCTTTTTCTCTTTGATGACGTCATCGATGACGTCACATCACGTGATCATGTTACAGCACTCCCCTGGTAGCACAGAGAAAATATCCCAAGTTTGGTTGTCTTAGCATGTTCCCTTGAAGAGAAATAATTGTTTTCTTAGTATACCACAGGGTTCCCATGAGTTTCCGCGTGCGGACGGACGGACGCCGGACGGACGTACGCTATACCTTTAATACCAGGAAGAAACAAAAAATTCATATCTCAAGAAGGGAACAACCTATGGTAACTAAACTTGGACACATTCATCTTTTGGGCAATACCATTTCAACGCCCTAATCATTTGACTTGGCGCCGTCAATAACGTAAGCAAAATGAGCAAGAAAGCCCGTGACGTGAAAATCAACTCCATAGTTATGCTAGACGTTATTTCCTTAGGTATGGTGCTCCGCTGCGCAGGAGCTCCGCTATAATAAATTATAACATAGACACGATATAACGCGCGCTCTGATTGGCTGATTTTCTATGTGAAAGAAATGGATATACCATAGAGATTTCCCATAGAAAGTACGTCACACTCGGAATCAAGCGAAACGGGAGGCAAGATTGAGCTCGCCAATGTCACAAAAGCTGTCAAAAACATAAAACAACACCCTGGATCTAAAACAAGCTCTGGAAATTGAAAGCAAGTGAAAAGGAACCTGTTTCAGATGGATTTATGTAGTTTCAGAAATCCGATGACTGATAAATAGGTTTATTTTTGCAAAATTTGCTTCTTTTCGTGCGAGTTTTGAGGGCTCTGTTTTGAGTGCTGTTTTTATTCAACTCCGGAAGAATTTCTACTTCAGCGGCCACAAAACTGTCATGTGAAAAATTCGTGAAAGGAACAAGTTAGCAGGTAAGCAAATCAATTGATCCCAATTAATTTTGTTTGGGATTAATGTTTTTTAACCCTGAAATGAGCTACTTCAAATTTAGTAGTTTGCAATTTCTCTTTTGGCGAGTAAGGTTTCCTTCGCTGCTATCGATTTTCTTCGTATTATTTTCTCTGCAATGCCATGATTGCCTAATAAAATATGAGAATCAGAAAAGACTATGTTTTCATTATATTTTCTACGAAATAGTCAAGTTTGATTTTGTCATTTAATTTGAAAAGGGTTTCCTTGTAAAATTTCAGTGCTGAATGCAACGATGTTGTTGAAAAATAAAGCGATGTAAGCTTATTATTTTCCACCTCACAAAGCGATGTATTATTTTCCACTAGCTTTTGAAAAGTCCACTTACAGTGTAACTAAAACGGCTAAAAAGAGAGAAGAGATTTGTCAGTACGTGTGTATATCCAGTTCTATAATTCCAACCGCATTTTATTCCCGTTTGAGCATGATTTAAGCTTAAATTTTTCTTGCAAGTTAAGGGGGATTGTTGTTTGCGTGCGTTTTGTTTCCAACTTTATTTTGCGAAACTTCGTTGTTTATGTTATAAAAGCAATGGTCCATACTTAGCAGTGCGTATATCCAGTTCTGGAAGCACTTGGATAGTTGAGAGCACTCAGCTAGCTAGAGTCGCACTCGGCTAACGCCTCGTGCAACTCTTACGCTACCTTCGGTCTCTCTCAACTATCCGCGTGCTTCCAGAACTGGATATACGCACGCTAAGCATGGACCATTCCTTAAATTTTAGCCAACTCGGGACTTCGTCCCTCGTCGGCTAAGTATCAGACGATATTCTGCGCGATCTCGCAGGATAATGGTTAAGTATTTGAATTTTTTTCTCATTTTCTTTTATTTCAAAATTTTTATAAACATTTTAATGACACCGCAACCCACACTTAGTACATGCAATCGAGGTATTTTAGCACTTCATCACAACTAGGTAGTCAAATAATGTCGCGATCTCGACACGCCAGCAGACACGGGGTGTTGTGGGGTCTACTTCGCCAGCTCAACCACAGTGCGGCAAACAAACTTGATTTTATAGCCTTTATTCGATCAGCTTATTTACAGCACAAGCGGTGAAAACTACAGGATTTAAATAATAATTACACATTAAAACTAGACTTATAACTATATAACTGATGTAAAATCGCAAATCAAAAATAGACACATTGTCAAAGAACTTACATCTGATCCTGTCTCTATGACTTGAGAAACTTCACAAACTCTGTATGACTATGTAACTCCTTGAAAGTGCAAAGACTCCTTATGGACACTCCCAGTTTTACTCCGTATGATTTCGATACTCCTATTGACTCCGATTAGTAACTCAACTCTGACTTATAACTCCACCACTAACTTCAACTGCTAACTCCGACTCTAAACAATGTGCTTTGTGGACGGCTTATATATGCTTTAGCGCTAAATGGTATTTTTAAAACGAATCAAATGTCACTCACTACTATCTAACTGACAAACAATCATTTTAAGGAAACCGAGGATTTTATAGAATCTTACATGGAAAACAAAGAACTGTTGAAAATGCCATATGAGAGTTCGTGGTGCGCTAGGTGCGCGAATTCATGACACTCCTCGCCCAAGGATGGCATACATCCTTGTTATTAGTGATACTGTTCTCTGTACTCTTTACTCCTGTTTTTGTACCTCCTTTTCTGTCGACTCCGCTGGTACTAAAAGCACAAGCTCCTTTATCGGTCGAAGATACGTTTTCCTTTCTCCCTCTTTAATTACAGCTATCTTAGCTTTTCTAACTAAACCGTCGTCGCTTTGGATCGCCTCAATAACTTGACCGAGCGGCCAGTTGTTTCGGTGTTCCTGCTCATCTTTCATCAGCACTACATCTCCTTCTTGTAGATTTCTCGTAGTTTCTCGCCACTTCTGCCTGGGTTGCAGGTTGTGGAGGTACTCGCGGCGCCATCTGGACCAGAAGACATCGGCCAGGTACTGTGTACGTCTCCAGCGACGGCGCGCATAGATATCGGCCGGAAGGAAGTTACCTGGTGGGGGTCCAGAAGGTCGCGTCTTCATAGTCAGCAACATAGCGGGAGATAGCGGCTGTGGGTCGTCTACATCTGATGGTATAGTAGATATTGGTCTGGAGTTGACAATAGCGACCACTTCAGCCATTAGTGTCACAAGCAGCTCGTGCGTCAGTTGGGTGCTACCGAGCTCTGCAAACATGGCGTTCAGCACTTTGCGGATTGTGTTTATTTGCCTCTCCCAGACACCTCCGAAATGAGATGCATGAGGAGGGTTGAGCTCCCACTTACATCCTTGCTCCGCCAAGAACTTCTCCACTTTCTCTTTATCCATCTCTTGTAGGGCCTCGTCTAACTCTGTCTTTGCTCCGACAAAGTTGGTGCCGCGATCGCACTTCAGGAGTGAGGCGTTTCCTCGTAGGGCAAAGAATCTCCTAAGTGCGCAGATGAATGCGCTCGCATCCATTGCCTCGAGTACTTCTATGTGGATTGCTCTGCTGCTGAGGCACGTAAGAACGAGGCCCCATCGCTTCGCATTTGCCACTCCTCCCCTTGTCTTCCGCGTACACACTGCCCAAGGACCAAACACATCAAATCCAACGGAGCTGAACGGGGCGCACGCTTGGGTTCTATCTAGTGGTAGGTCGGCCATGTGTTGCTCAAGGGGGCGCCCGCGCAATTTCTTGCATACTACGCACCTTGCGATGACTTTTGCAACATTGCTGTGGGCTCCGATGATCCAGTACCCTCCCTGGCGAACTGCGCCTCCCGTGATTTGTCTCCCTTGGTGGTGGACTTTATGGTGGAAGTGATCGATGACCAGGTGCGATAAGTGGTGATCCTTTGGAAGAAGTGCGGGGTGTTTCTCAGCAAACTCCAGCTCAGAACGTCTTAGACGACCTCCTACCCTTATGACTCCTTCGTCGTCGACAAACGGATCTAAACTGTATAGTTGTGAGTGCTTCAGTGCCGTCTTTCTCTTGCGCTCGTGTGCGCGTTCGTCGTCTCCTGGTTCGACTGAAGAGGCGACGTTAATGACAGCCATTTCCTCGACAAAGACATCTTGTTGCACAGCACGAACTATTACCGTCATTGCTTGGTTTAGGATCTCGACTGAAGGCGCGGACAACGTTTGGTCTTCAGCTTTGCTTTTCGTACTTCTCCGCGTGCTTATCTTACTCACGTCTCCTCGCCGTTGGTTGAACGCTCTTATTTTCAGGATGAGATGTGCGAGTGCGCGCTGCAGAGAAACAAGACTTGAAAATCGAGAAAATCTGTCTGCTCCTAGGATGTTATTCTTCGTTATTCCTATCTTTAGCGAGACGATTTCTCTTCTTACTTCGGGATCACCGTCGTTCGGGGCTTCTATGTCAGATGGTGCGTCAATAGTCTCACCGTTCCTGAGAAATTCGGGACCGTTGATCCAGGTGGACTCCATTAGCTTTTTGGGCTTAACACCTCGAGTTGCTTGATCGGCCGGGTTGTTCTCGCTCTGGATATACTTCCATTGATGTGGCTGGGAAGCACTGCGTATCGCTTGCGCCCTGTTAGCTACGTACACATGAAAGCGTCTGGTGTCACTCCTGATATAGCCTAAAACCACTTTAGAATCTGTGTAGTACGTCACCTCCGCTAGGTCTAAATCGATCTCCTTCGTGACCTTACGCACGGCTTCGATTGCGAGGACGGCGCCGCACAGCTCTAGGCGTGGGATACTTGTGGGTTGGATAGGGGCTACCTTGGCTTGACCGTATACGAGGCGTACACTAGACTCGTCGCGCTCGTTGAAGAGGCGGAGATAAACTGCCACTCCGATAGCATCTTGACTAGCGTCTGAGAATGCGTGTAGCTCCGCTTTTGCGACGTTTCCAAAGCCTTCGGGCTTGTAGCATCTAGGTACACAGACACTTTCAAGGTCTTGCAAGGAGTCTCTCCACGTGCTCCACCGGCGTGCGAGCGAGTCCGGCAGGGGGTCGTCCCATCCGAGGGGGGTGTCTGCGTTCGTGCGCTTTCCCATGGCTACCAGTTGTTGGAGAAGCTTGCGTCCCTCTAGCACAGACGGGGCCGCGAAACCCAGGGGATCGTACACGGAGTTCACTATCGATAACACACCCCTTCTCGTAAATGGTTTGTCAGCGAGGGACACCTTGAACGTAAAACTATCTTGCTGTAGATCCCAGTGTACACCGAGGGATCGCTGTACTGGTAGTGTGTCGTTGCGCAAATCTAGGTCTCTTATGTCTTTAGCGCGGTCCTCAGCGGGAAATGCTTCTACTACGGCCGGTACGTTTGACACGACTTTATGGAGCCTAAGGTTTCGTGTGGCGAGGATGTCCTGTGTTTGCGCTACAAGATCTATAGCCTGCTGGGCAGTGGGGACAGACACTAGGCCGTCGTCAACATAGAAATTGCGTTTGACAAATTCCTTAACTTTTTCTGAGCAGTGCTCCTCGCCTTGGTCTACTGTTTTTCTAAGGCCAAACGTTGCTATTGCGGGGCTTGGACCGTTACCGAAAAGATGTACGTTCATCCTATACTCTATGATTCCCTTATCGGGGTCATTGTCTTTATACCATAGAAATCTAAGAAAGTCTCTCTGCTCTGGGTTGACATGGAAAGAATGGAACATCTGTTCCACGTCACTCATGACTGCAACACTTTCTTTGCGAAAACGCATTAGTACCCCTAGAAGACTGTTCATTTGATCCGGCCCGGGGATAAGAACCTTATTTAGAGACACCCCTTGGAATTCTAACGAACTGTCAAAGACTGCTCTTATAGATCCGGGCTTTTTGGGATGATAAACTCCGAAATGACTAAGGTAAAATGCGCGGCCGGTTGGCACTTGGAGTTCTTCTTGGGGTACTGGTGAGGCGTGACCTTTATCTATAACTTTGCCCATGAACTCCAGATAGTGAGACTTCATCTCCGGTTTGCGCTTAAAAGTCTTCAGCAGGCCTTGTAGACGATTCTCTGCTTGACTTCGGTTGTTTGGCATTTTCGTCTCGGGGTCTCTGAAGGGCAGCGGCATCTCCCAGTTACCATTGGCGTTTCTATGGATACCAGCCTCCATTATCTCTAAGAACCTTTTATCCTCCATGGACAGGGTGGGCTCGTTGTCGTCCCTTGTTGTGCAGAACACGTCGGAGGTAGCTCCGCTTTCCTCTCCTAAGCCCTCCCTCACTGTGATGGTGTTTGGACATGGTACGTACTCTGCGTCTTGTGTGCTTATACCTGTGCGGTGGGTGCGTATGTGCTTAGGGCCGCCGGCCATGTCGAGGCACACTTGTCCCGAGATCGTCCAACCCAGTGTGTGTCTCTGCGCCCAGGGAGCGCCTCTGGGACCGTTTCTGAACTCACGAACTTTGAGCAGCTCGGGCGCGTCCCGTCCGATCAGTAGGTGGATGCCCGCGTGCTCGTCGACTGCTGGGATTTCAGCGGCGACTCCACGTAAGTGGGGGAATCTCCTCGCCGTCTCAGGTGTGGGTATTTCACGCCTGTCGGAGGGGATGTTGTCACACTCGACGAGGGTTGGCAACTCGGCGGTTTGACCGTTCAGAGAGCTCACGACAAGGCTAGTAACGCGACGCCCATACTTCTCCTCTTTATCTCCGCTGCAGGTGGAAAGGTAGTACTTTTCATGCGAACTCTCCGCGCCTAACTGGTCGGCTAGTTGAGTGCTTATTAGCGAGGCGTTGCTCTGGTCATCAAGAATAGCGTACACGCGTTGCACGGATTTAGGGTCGCGCTTAGCGTAGATATCTATGAGAACTATTTTACTGCACGATAACCCTCCCTCCTCTGCGGAGCAGACTGCTGCGCAGGTTGCCTTAACGTCCTGGGGCTTTTTCTCCGGTTTGTCTCTGTGCAAAAGGGCGATATGACGCTTGTCGCCGCAGATAGTGCAACTAGTCTCCGCTTTACATGCAGCGGCAATATGGTGCCCAGAGAGACACTTGAAACAGAGTCCCGCTTTGAAAATAAAGTTTGTTCGTTCTTCTAAACTTTTTGCGCCGAAGGCTTTGCATTCGGATAGTGTATGCCCCTCTCGCTCATGAAATTGACAGACCTTGCTTTCTTTTTTTTCTGGTTAGGCTGCGCGGGATTTGACTGCGCGGAATTGTGCTGCGCCGCTTCGTTCTTAGCGTGGGATGTGTTGGTCAAGAGCGCTTTGTTTGCGTTCGTTCCAATCTGCTGCGGTTTGGATTTAGGCGTTTGGGCCTGGGTTGGGACTCCCGCTGACAAATTGGGATAATTCTTAATTTTAGCTTGTCTCTCAACAGTTCTCTTGAAATGAGCAAAGCTGGGATAAATATCGTTGTTTAACTCCCCAAATGTCACCACCTCCTTTTCCCACTTCCCCTTTAGCGAGGCTGGCAGTTTAGCCGCTATAGGCGCTATAGAACTAGGATAGTTTAATAATATAATAATAATAATATAATTTATTTAAACACGGTAGTTACATTCAGTTAAAAATATATAAAAATACTGTTTTACAAGCAAGCCGTGTGATTAAATACCCCAAACAACCCACCCATTATATACAACCCACCCCAAAAATCATGAAAACGGAAAAGAAGTCTATTGGTAAAAACGAAAACGGAAGGAAGAAACAGAAGGAGCCTCCCTAATATTGTTATTGAGGGAGTTCCAAACTGCAGCTCCACGATACGAAAAACTGCGCTTCTTAAATTCAGTGTTAGGCTTAGGTAGCGATAAATTGTACTCAGTTCCCCTAAGACCATAACTATGACGTTCGGACGTTTTGGAAAAAAGCTCCGATAGATAGGGAGGTGTAAGCCCGTTAGTCACTTTGTACATTAAGGTTGAGTCGAAGCGCAGTCTTCTTTGCTCGAGAGTTTCCCAATTAAGGTGATTCAGGACATCCGAGGCTGCGGCGTCATATGGTGCATATGCTATGATACGAGCCGCACGGTTCTGCAGTTTTTGAAGTTTATCCTTTAGAACCAACCCACAGCTACCCCAAACGGAAGAACAATAATCAAAGTGGGGAAGAACAAGGGAATTATAAATATCAATGACTGTATACTGTGGTACAAAACGCCGCACCCTGCGGATGACCTTTAAAGCATTCGAAATTTTTGAAATAATCTTATCGATTTGAGTTTTCCAGCTGAGTCTGTCGTCAATCAGGACTCCAAGGGAGCTCTTACAAGAGACTCTCTTGATGGAAGTCCCCGATAAACTTACGATAAAGTTTAGGCAGGCGAGACCGGGAAGATAAGCTATCTGACTTTCAACGTCAGCGCAAATATCGGCAAAATGTTGTAGTTTCGTGTTTTCGTTCTCCTTGAACTCTGCGGCGCGCGTTAACTTATCTAAGAGGGTGTTTGTTATGACAGCGGGGCTGCCAAAGCGCCTCTCCAATTCTTTCCACACGTCACGCAAAAGGCCTGTAGGATTATTTTGTATTCTCTTCCTAAAATTATCCACAACTTGTTGAACTTCACCCCCAGTATATTTGTGCAAATAGTTAATTTCCTGTTGCGGTGTGACGTTTGCGTCCTGAATCATTGCTTGGAAAGCGGATTTCCATGGATGAAAAAGCGTGGCGTCTCCGATAAAAACGTCGGGGTGGCATTTTGGAAGACTTTGGCGTGCTAGGCTAGAGACTATTTGTTCATTTGAAGAGGTTAGAGCTTCAACAAGTTGACTCCCTGTTATCTCATGCACGAATGGCGTAGATGCTATCGCTGGTCTAAGCGCGGACAGGGGACTGGGCAAAGGTTTAGCGTGATCTCCTACTGTATTTGCTGTACGCGGCGGGCTGGGATCGATTGCGCTAATATTCGGAAATTCCCGAGAAACATTTACTATGGGCGTAGTGCTAGCGTTTATCCAGGCGCTAACTTTGCTTTCAGGCAAATGTTCGGGCACCCCCTCCAGTACATCCACTCCCTCCTCCCCATGTTCGTCCTTTAGCGCTTCGTCTAACGCCTCTAATTTAGCGTCTGCTACTGCTTCTTTTTGCGCCGCCGAGAGAAAAGCCATTTCGCGCTCGAACTCCAGTTCGCGTTGTTTAAGTTCCATTTTTTTTTTCTGCTATTGTGCGTTCAAATTGAGCTTCCTTTTTTGCGGCAGCGGCTTCTGTCAACACGCGCAGTCTTGCCGAGCTTGATGTTGATGCGCCTGATAACCTCGAGCTCTTAGCAGACTTGACAGATCGCGGCGTTTTTGCTTGCGAGCGTGGCTTTGACTTCTCCGACGATTTGTCGGAGAGCCGATACTTTATTTTGTTCATCAACATAAATGCATAGTTCAATAGTTTCTCATGTTGGGCTATTTCACTAGCCTCTTCAGTGAGCTCGTTATTCTTATCTTGTAGGCAGAGGCTAACCGCTTCTCGTATCACTACGTCATAGTTTTGAGTGATGGTCTCGAGATTAAGTAAATTATGGTTTTGTACGTGCTCTCCCAATTCTTCTGCGGTTTGTAAGGCCTCTCCTACATGTTCTGATAATTTCTTAAGTTCCTTTAATTTTTCCTCAACTGCGTTCTGGAGAGCTTTCCAAGTCAAAGTTATTTGGCGTTTTTCCGTTGGCTCACTCGGTTGTTCCTCAGCTGGTTGACTCATGATTTCTTTTTTGAGCTCTCCTTAGTTAGAAAAAGGAATAAATACGGCTTACCTCCGGACTCCGTATGTTGAATTTTACCAACAGATTTTTCACTGTCGCGATCTCGACACGCCAGCAGACACGGGGTGTTGTGGGGTCTACTTCGCCAGCTCAACCACAGTGCGGCAAACAAACTTGATTTTATAGCCTTTATTCGATCAGCTTATTTACAGCACAAGCGGTGAAAACTACAGGATTTAAATAATAATTACACATTAAAACTAGACTTATAACTATATAACTGATGTAAAATCGCAAATCAAAAATAGACACATTGTCAAAGAACTTACATCTGATCCTGTCTCTATGACTTGAGAAACTTCACAAACTCTGTATGACTATGTAACTCCTTGAAAGTGCAAAGACTCCTTATGGACACTCCCAGTTTTACTCCGTATGATTTCGATACTCCTATTGACTCCGATTAGTAACTCAACTCTGACTTATAACTCCACCACTAACTTCAACTGCTAACTCCGACTCTAAACAATGTGCTTTGTGGACGGCTTATATATGCTTTAGCGCTAAATGGTATTTTTAAAACGAATCAAATGTCACTCACTACTATCTAACTGACAAACAATCAATTTTAAGGAAACCGAGGATTTTATAGAATCTTACATGGAAAACAAAGAACTGTTGAAAATGCCATATGAGAGTTCGTGGTGCGCTAGGTGCGCGAATTCATGACAAATAAGATACAGCAGACAAGGTTATGTCAGTTTTTGACAACCAAGAAATGCATTCTCAGTGTTCTCGCTGTCACAAAACCGAGAGTATTGCAGTTACTTTTATTTTGGAAAGTATCTTTTGTTTCCCAAATGGCAGTAAGCTTATTTGTTTAGGGGAATTATTCATTGTTCCCCGAAGGAAATTATTTATTCATTATTCAATCTTGTGACACTAAGAATGGATCTTTGGTTGTAAGATGCTGAACCTTGAACCATGAAATCGCACTGAGCTGCACAGATCATTCCTCGGCGACCTGGACATCTCGGCAATTCAGGCAATGTTTTCGTAAGGCGAAGTATTTAAAAACACCTAAAAATGCTTTACAAGAAAATAGAGGACCGTCCTTCAAGAGTTATGGCATAACTCTTGAATGTTCTGAATTATAACGGACCGAAAAGGGTAAAAAGACACCTTACCTGTAAAAAGACACCTTACTAGTAGCTGTGACGAACACGAAAGTTTAATGCCGACACTACAACGGACTACAACGAGGGCCACAAGTTTATCAGTCGACTTGACTGTAAATTACAGTCAAGACTGAAAATGGACACTCACATTCCAACATGGTCTCGAAACTTGAAATGAGGATTATCATCATTCTGGTGACAAGGTTATTTGGTTCGGACTATTTTGGATGATGTTCATTTATATACATTGCTTCGTTCTATCACAGGGAGCTCACCTTTACAGTTTACAGCCAAAGACGCTGAAGCGTCCCCCTCTAGAGTGCAATAATGAGTTGATTCTTGGAATAATGGATCCATTATTCGATTCAATAATGCATTTGGCTTGGGAAAACGTCTTTCGATTTCAACTCAGATTTCGGCTAGATTACCTTCCTGAACCACGCTCCGATACTCTTAAGTCACTGGCTTTATGCTTCTTAGAATTTTCCTGATAATACTGATCAACAATTTCTTCTCTAAATGAACGAGGGAGAGATTTAACAGGCTCGTAAAGTCTACCAGGCCCGCCATATTGGTAACAAAACTCATAAACAAAAGGCTCCCTGTGGATTTTTTCCATATATGGAAGCGCCTCCGTCGTCTATCGTCCAATCAAAAAGCGAAAACCCAGTTCAAATCGAAAGACGTTTTCCCAAGCCGAAAGTATTGTTGAATCGAATAATGGATCCAATATTCCAAGAATCAACTCATTATTGCGCTCTAGGGGGGTACGCTTGAGCGTCTTTGGCTGTAAATCAAGAAAAATTATAAAAATCTTTCCATTTTTCGCTGAATAAAACGAAAGGAAATCTATTTTCTTTGCCCTGCGTTCTGGTCTTTTCTGATTGGCTAATTATGCTTTGCCCAGACTCGCCCACTAGGGCCTCATTACCACGAAATGGCTTCCGTCTGGCGCTAACCTCGTAAAAAGAGACAAGGGATGTCTATGTTTATTATTTTTCTTGATTTAAACTGTAAAGGTGAGCTCCCTGTGGTTCAATTTATGTTTTTAATAGAACAAAGACAATAGTAATATAGTCATACCCCCCAAATGATGATAATCCTCATTTTAAGTTCGAGGTCATGTTGCAAATTCGGAAACTCGATAGCATAGTAGCTGCTGACGCATGCGCGGCAGTATCTACAATGAATGTGTTATTTTGATATTTTTTTCTCTGTTCTTTTATCTGTCGATGGGAGTCCTGTGTATTGTTTTACCTCTTGGACCCTAGGGAACGAGATTACGTCATGCTTCTTTCTGATTGGCCATTGTCAGTAATTTTCATAACAAAGGAATCCATTGACCTTCACAAGCTAGTGAATACTGGCAAGGGAGGAAACTCAAATCGGGCAGCTTAGCGAAAACACTCATACCGCACTTTACCGCAGCCTGGTGCCAATTCAGCCTATCAATCTTTTTTTCTCTTACACACGGTAAATTTTCTAAAGTTTTTTTTACAAAATCCCACATCAACTGCAAACCCGAAGTAAAATCGTTGCGAAAATATCAAACATATCGGTAAAATATTAATCGCAGCATTGATATAGTGCCTGAAACAGTTTACCTGTCAAGTTTGGAGGTTAAAGCTACTGTATGCTTGATGCCTGTAAAATTTTTGTGCATCGATGCATAAAAAGCTTTTCAAAAATACTGGGTAGATGTGGGAAACTAAAAACTACAATCGCTCGCTTTATAGAAAGCGTAGGAAGCTGAAATTTAGCAGAGTGATTGTTTGGCCAAGTAGGATTACTTTACGCTAAGCATGTTGTTCATATGTGCGATATTTTCGAATGATTTCACTTCGCAGAGTTTATGTGGTGTTTTTGCACGGCTTGCCTACTGAACAAAATGGCGGCGGAAACCGTGAAAAGGTCTATTGGATGAATGTGTTATAATTATCTTGCAAACGTTTCAGCGACAGACGCTAAGGATTTTAAAATATAAGATAGGGTGGCACGCATTGCATCGCTGGCAATTGGACAGACCGGTAATAATTGGATGTTTAGCATATCTTGCGATGTGGTCATTATATATACAGTGACAACAGAGTTCTTCTGTCATAAGCAATATGTGTGATAGTTTTCACTCGATATTGTTTTCAAACGAGAAGGTCTATTGTGGACATGAGATTTCCTCAGGCAAACTATTCCACGATATTGTCTTAGTTGGAAGAGCCATATTTTAAATAATATGTCTCTAAATATCGGACGTTTTACTGCACCTACCTCGAAAATCCCACAGTAGCCATTTTTCTTGGTTGTCTGCCGCATGATCTGATATGTCCGGTGCTTGGCCCTGGCAGCGCAGTCATTGCCAACCACTTGTACTGGCATCACAATCATTACCAACAGAATGAGAAGACGGGGATTCATGCTTTGGTATTGATAGTCTGAAGACTCCTGAAAATGAGTGGACGCCCTGAGAATATTTACAATCAAAATCACCATTAGCCGATGGTAGACAATGATTATTACTATTTATTCATCTATGCCACTATCTGGATTCTGATTTCCTAAGAGAACACAGCGAAATCTTGTTGCCGCGCAGTTCGTGACGTCACTTTGCAGATATTAGGATTGATGCACTGTAATGACGTCATTATGTAAGCCAATAGGTTTGAGCGCCATGTTAATTTTCATTTCGGAAGCGGAACCCGATTTTACCAATATTCTGTTATGATTTTTGCTCAGGCTGTCTTAAGATGAACTTTGGCTATTTGAAAATACCATGGACGTAAGCTGAAGTTGAAAAACTGTTTCGCCGTGCAAGACCTCATCTTTGACACATTTGTTAAGCTAGGTAAGAATTCTTGGTTGCTGAAAAAATAAACAATTATTGAATTCGGTTTTCGCATGATAGTGAGAATTGTCAACGCCTCGAGTTAGTGTTATAACACGATTTTAGGGCTAATCGAAATAATCGTCTAGGTTCGTTACCTTTCAACTGCTATAGTTAAGGTGACTCATGCGAAAGTCAGAGCGCATTTCGCGAAAATATATTTTCGTCTATAACTTTAAAAATATACTCGCTATGAATTTCAATCTTGGAGAATATAAGCAGGTATCTTTTGGTAATAAGTACGCATTATCAGATCTCCATTAGCGTTAATACTTTTAATAATATCTGAGCTTAAATGGACCCCTTCCTTGAGAGATGAACCCGCGCAAACAAAAAGTTGCCGGTATTTTTAAACGAAACTCCGTTTATCATATTGAAGTCAGTTGGGACTAAGTGTTAACGAAGTTTCAGAAAATTCATTGGAAGCAAAGTGCGTTTTTTAGAAAAATAGGCCAAAACACGACTAAAACTCTAAAACAGGCACTTTGCTTCCAACGAATTTCCTGAAACTTCGTTAACACTTAGTCCAACTGACTTAAATATGATTAACGGAGTTTCGTTCAAAATACCAGCAACTGGTAATGACGGCGGTAAACTGCAAAATCATTGCAAGTTTTAGTTGTGTAGTTCGCTCTTCTTTCTGTTTTCGACGATTTACTCCCAAAATCAAAGGCAATCCATCCATATTTTTCGGTACAAAGATGATTTCTCTCTAGTCATGGCTATTAATTTAATACTCGAGCTACAAAATAGAAGAAACAAACCAAACCTTCCCATTCTGTAAATTCATCATTATCATCCGAGTTATTACTGCAGTTGCTCTCCCGATTCAAGTTCGTCTTGCAGCTCCATAATAACAGCGAAAGAAGGGGAAAACTACCAGGACAAAATACGTGCCTTCGATTTGTTTGATTTGAAGACTTGCATCTAAAGGTGGTTTGTGTCGCGCGTGCGCACTCATTGACGGGAGAAAAAAAAAACAGGAAACCCAAGACGTGCGTTTATTTTTGCACGATTTTAGTATTTTTCCGACTTTTTTTTGAAGCCATATAATAAAGAACTTATTAACCTAGTTAGTTCGGTCTCACGCTCGGTTAATAAGTAGTATGTAATGCAATTTTATTTCCTCAGCCTTACCTTCTTTAAAAGTTGGTTTCTGACTGTACGATAGAAGTAGCAGGAGTGCACTAGCCGCTGTACTGTATTCCTGCTGTAGGTATTCGCCCTTACATAGGTTATGGTCTATATGTAAATCAAAATGCTGTCTAACGTTGTTTTGGAGTTGCCGATTACCTAATTACTGCACGCCACGTATCATTTTACATTATCAAGTGGATTCTGTTCATTTTTTCAGGGGTGGTGGAAGCTAAATTGTGTTTCTGGGAGGGACTCTTAAAATTTGAGGGCCGGACATGCATCGAAATTGGGTGCTAAAGAACCAGATTTTGGCTCAATCTTGTCCGTAAAAAGCCCAGAAAACGGCGACAATATTCGTTTGAAAAATACCACATTATTTGCTCACTTTGTTTTCGTAACCATCATTGAGGGGGGGGGGGGGGGGGGGGGTTGTTTTTTTGGCGGGGGGGGGGGGAGGGGGTGACTATAGCTGATGTCTTTATTCTTATTTTGTCAGTATAGTATAGTATAGTAACAAACTATTTTCAAGTTTGTTACTTTCATTTGCACAAAATTACGTTAAATTTCAATCAGCTCTCGCCAGGACTTTCAAGAGGTTCGTTATATTAGCTGCAGAATTCGTAAATATTACAGCACCCTGATTCCCAAGCTTTTACCAAGCCAATATATGGCGTAAAGATAACGAGCTACACTTGCTAAAGATCAATGCCCCAAAAACATTTCTTGTTCAGGATCCCGAAATGGCGAAACTTCGTTAGGTTTTGTTATTTGAATCTCTGTGTTTCAAGTTGCCGCTTTTTGCTGTTGTTGAGAATGGACAAAAGTCCTTTTCGCAGTTCCTCGCTTTATTGTGATTGAAATTGGAACTTTAGTCTGAAGTCGAGTCTACCGTTTACCAAAAATACATTGGTCAACGGTAAGGTCGACTTTTTGTTTTTAAATTTTAGTAGATTGATCCCGCCCAAGTTCTTCGTTTTCTTTTCTACCCTGATAATTTAAATAGTCTACAACTTCCTATCCGTGAATATGTACACTGTTTACGTCTCAAAAAATAAATTTTCGATTTCATTCAAACCCTCAAATCGAAGAAAAATCACCCGAAAAAGCTCGGGAGGTCAGTTGCTCCCGAAAACTTTCCATTGTTTTTCACCCGAACTTTTTCGGGTCCCCGAAAAGTTCGGTTTAGACTAACGTAATTCTATAAATACTATAGAATAGAAATAACCACGAAAAGGGAGTTATAGACTATTCAAATCAGCAGGGTAGAAAAGAAAACGAAAAAGTTTTTGATAAATCCATAAAAAATCAAAACAAAGTTCTCGGGCCCGAGAATTCTCGGGCGTTTCGAGAAACGGGCGCCAGGTCTGGCCAAGAGTTTAGCCGCATCATTCGTAAAATCACAGCAGTATGATTTACAAGCTTTTCTCAAAACAATATCAATGGCGGGTCCAGGATTTTAAGGTCCAGGATTTTACTGATGAACAGGTATGAGGGAACATTCTTTTCGTTTTTGTTTTCAAAACAAAAGAAGTCTTAGCGTTATCCTGAAATGTTTTAGGAAAGCTACCTTAGCGGCTGTGTTGGTTTTGTGTTGAAATGTCAACTAGCTCCATTCTGCGGAGATGGGTGCGAGCATAGCTTAAATATACAACGCTATATATCTATCATTATTATAACTATACTTAGCACAATGTCACAAACGCAACTGTTTTTGGCATAAGACAAAGACAACCTCTGCACTGCCAAATACTAATTAATAATATAAAAAGGCTTTTTTTTAGAAATAATTCGTATGGACGCAACGTAGCATTTTACATTATCAAGTGGATTCTATTCAGCTTTTCAGGGGCAATGGAAGCTAAATTATGTTTGTGGGAGGGACTCTTTGAGGGCCAAGGAACTCTTTGGGTGCTAAAGAACCAGATTTCGGCTCAATCGTGTCCGTAAAAGCCCAGAAAAGCAGCTGAACATGAAAGACAATATATTCGTTTGGAAAATACCAGATTATTTCTTTTTTTCGTAACCATCGTTGAGGGGTACCCCTATGGCTATGTCTGGCTATGTCTTTATTCTTATTATGTCAGTATAATAGACTAACAGTATACTAGACTAAGAAACTATTTTCAAGTTTATTTCTTTAATTTGCATAAAAGTATGTCAAATTTCAAGCAGCTCTCGCCAGACTTTCGAGAGGTCCATTATATTAGCTACAGAATTTGTAGATATCACAGCACTCTGATTCCCAAGCTTTTAGCAAGCCAATATATGGCGTGAAGATGCTAACTGAGCTACACTTGCCAAAGTTCAATGCTACAGATGGGCCTTAATTTTCGGTTCAATGTCTGGAAATTGCGAAACTTCGGAAACTTCATTAGGTTTTGTTATTTGAATCTCAGTAATCTGTGTTTCAAGTTGCCGCTTTTTTTTTGGCAAGGCACCGAAGGCAATGGGAATGATAATACGCGCCTTAGCCTGACTAAAGAATTCCAATTTGAATCTCAATAGAGTGAGGAACTGTGAAAAGGACTACTGAGTTGCGGGCACCGAAGGCAATGGGAATGATAATACGCGCGCTCTCATTGGCTAACGATCGGGTTTAACTCTCCCTAGCGCTTGCTCGCAGTTCACTATATAGACTATTCAAATCAGCAGGGTAGAAAAGAAAACGAAAAACTTTTTGATAAATCCATAAAAAAATCAAAACAAAGTTCTCGGGCCCGAGAATTCTCGGGCGTTTCGAGAAACGGGCGCCAGGTCTGGCCAAGAGTTTAGCCGCATCATTCGTAAAATCACAGCAGTATGATTTACAAGCTTTTCTCAAAACAATATCAATGGCGGGTCCAGGATTTTAAGGTCCAGGATTTTACTGATGAACAGGTATGAGGGAACATTCTTTTCGTTTTTGTTTTCAAAACAAAAGAAGTCTTAGCGTTATCCTGAAATGTTTTAGGAAAGCTACCTTAGCGGCTGTGTTGGTTTTGTGTTGAAATGTCAACTAGCTCCATTCTGCGGAGATGGGTGCGAGCATAGCTTAAATATACAACGCTATATATCTATCATTATTATAACTATACTTAGCACAATGTCACAAACGCAACTGTTTTTGGCATAAGACAAAGACAACTTCTGCACTGCCAAATACTAATTAATAATATAAAAAAGGCTTTTTTTTAGAAATAATTCGTATGGACGCAACGTAGCATTTTACATTATCAAGTGGATTCTATTCAGCTTTTCAGGGGCAATGGAAGCTAAATTATGTTTGTGGGAGGGACTCTTTGAGGGCCAAAGAACTCTTTGGGTGCTAAAGAACCAGATTTCGGCTCAATCGTGTCCGTAAAAGCCCAGAAAAGCAGCTGAACACGAAAGACAATATATTCGTTTGGAAAATACCAGATTATTTCCTTTTTTTCGTAACCATCGTTGAGGGGTACCCCTATGGCTATGTCTGGCTATGTCTTTATTCTTATTATGTCAGTATAATAGACTAACAGTATACTAGACTAAGAAACTATTTTCAAGTTTATTTCTTTAATTTGCATAAAAGTATGTCAAATTTCAAGCAGCTCTCGCCAGGACTTTCGAGAGGTCCATTATATTAGCTACAGAATTTGTAGATATCACAGCACTCTGGTTCCCAAGCTTTTAGCAAGCCAATATATGGCGTGAAGATGCTAACTGAGCTACACTTGCCAAAGTTCAATGCTACAGATGGGCCTTAATTTTCGGTTCAATGTCTGGAAATTGCGAAACTTCGGAAACTTCATTAGGTTTTGTTATTTGAATCTCAGTAATCTGTGTTTCAAGTTGCCGCTTTTTATTTGGCAAGGCACCGAAGGCAATGGGAATGATAATACGCGCCTTAGCCTGACTAAAGAATTCCAATTTGAATCTCAATAGAGTGAGGAACTGTGAAAAGGACTACTGAGTTGCGGGCACCGAAGGCAATGGGAATGATAATACGCGCGCTCTCATTGGCTAACGATCGGGTGTAACTCTCCCTAGCGCTTGCTCGCAGTTCACTATATAGACTATTCAAATCAGCAGGGTAGAAAAGAAAACGAAAAACTTTTTGATAAATCCATAAAAAAATCAAAACAAAGTTCTCGGGCCCGAGAATTCTCGGGCGTTTCGAGAAACGGGCGCCAGGTCTGGCCAAGAGTTTAGCCGCATCATTCGTAAAATCACAGCAGTATGATTTACAAGCTTTTCTCAAAACAATATCAATGGCGGGTCCAGGATTTTAAGGTCCAGGATTTTACTGATGAACAGGTATGAGGGAACATTCTTTTCGTTTTTGTTTTCAAAACAAAAGAAGTCTTAGCGTTATCCTGAAATGTTTTAGGAAAGCTACCTTAGCGGCTGTGTTGGTTTTGTGTTGAAATGTCAACTAGCTCCATTCTGCGGAGATGGGTGCGAGCATAGCTTAAATATACAACGCTATATATCTATCATTATTATAACTATACTTAGCACAATGTCACAAACGCAACTGTTTTTGGCATAAGACAAAGACAACCTCTGCACTGCCAAATACTAATTAATATTATAAAAAAGGCTTTTTTTTAGAAATAATTCGTATGGACGCAACGTAGCATTTTACATTATCAAGTGGATTCTATTCAGCTTTATAGGGGCAATGGAAGCTAAATTATGTTTGTGGGAGGGACTCTTTGAGGGCCAAAGAACTCTTTGGGTGCTAAAGAACCAGATTTCGGCTCAATCGTGTCCGTAAAAGCCCAGAAAAGCAGCTGAACACGAAAGACAATATATTCGTTTGGAAAATACCAGATTATTTCCTTTTTTTCGTAACCATCGTTGAGGGGTACCCCTATGGCTATGTCTGGCTATGTCTTTATTCTTATTATGTCAGTATAATAGACTAACAGTATACTAGACTAAGAAACTATTTTCAAGTTTATTTCTTTAATTTGCATAAAAGTATGTCAAATTTCAAGCAGCTCTCGCCAGGACTTTCGAGAGGTCCATTATATTAGCTACAGAATTTGTAGATATCACAGCACTCTGGTTCCCAAGCTTTTAGCAAGCCAATATATGGCGTGAAGATGCTAACTGAGCTACACTTGCCAAAGTTCAATGCTACAGATGGGCCTTAATTTTCGGTTCAATGTCTGGAAATTGCGAAACTTCGGAAACTTCATTAGGTTTTGTTATTTGAATCTCAGTAATCTGTGTTTCAAGTTGCCGCTTTTTTTTTTGGCAAGGCACCGAAGGCAATGGGAATGATAATACGCGCCTTAGCCTGACTAAAGAATTCCAATTTGAATCTCAATAGAGTGAGGAACTGTGAAAAGGACTACTGAGTTGCGGGCACCGAAGGCAATGGGAATGATAATACGCGCGCTCTCATTGGCTAACGATCGGGTGTAACTCTCCCTAGCGCTTGCTCGCAGTTCACTATATAGACTATTCAAATCAGCAGGGTAGAAAAGAAAACGAAAAACTTTTTGATAAATCCATAAAAAAATCAAAACAAAGTTCTCGGGCCCGAGAATTCTCGGGCGTTTCGAGAAACGGGCGCCAGGTCTGGCCAAGAGTTTAGCCGCATCATTCGTAAAATCACAGCAGTATGATTTACAAGCTTTTCTCAAAACAATATCAATGGCGGGTCCAGGATTTTAAGGTCCAGGATTTTACTGATGAACAGGTATGAGGGAACATTCTTTTCGTTTTTGTTTTCAAAACAAAAGAAGTCTTAGCGTTATCCTGAAATGTTTTAGGAAAGCTACCTTAGCGGCTGTGTTGGTTTTGTGTTGAAATGTCAACTAGCTCCATTCTGCGGAGATGGGTGCGAGCATAGCTTAAATATACAACGCTATATATGTATCATTATTATAACTATACTTAGCACAATGTCACAAACGCAACTGTTTTTGGCATAAGACAAAGACAACCTCTGCACTGCCAAATACTAATTAATAATATAAAAAAGGCTTTTTTTTTAGAAATAATTCGTATGGACGCAACGTAGCGTTTTACATTATCAAGTGGATTCTATTCAGCTTTTCAGGGGCAATGGAAGCTAAATTATGTTTGTGGGAGGGACTCTTTGAGGGCCAAAGAACTCTTTGGGTGCTAAAGAACCAGATTTCGGCTCAATCGTGTCCGTAAAAGCCCAGAAAAGCAGCTGAACATGAAAGACAATATATTCGTTTGGAAAATACCAGATTATTTCCTTTTTTTCGTAACCATCGTTGAGGGGTACCCCTATGGCTATGTCTGGCTATGTCTTTATTCTTATTATGTCAGTATAATAGACTAACAGTATACTAGACTAAGAAACTATTTTCAAGTTTATTTCTTTAATTTGCATAAAAGTATGTCAAATTTCAAGCAGCTCTCGCCAGGACTTTCGAGAGGTCCATTATATTAGCTACAGAATTTGTAGATATCACAGCACTCTGATTCCCAAGCTTTTAGCAAGCCAATATATGGCGTGAAGATGCTAACTGAGCTACACTTGCCAAAGTTCAATGCTACAGATGGGCCTTAATTTTCGGTTCAATGTCTGGAAATTGCGAAACTTCGGAAACTTTATTAGGTTTTGTTATTTGAATCTCAGTAATCTGTGTTTCAAGTTGCCGCTTTTTGCTGTTGTTGAGGAATGGACAAAAGTCCTTTTCGCAGTTCCTCGCCTTATTGTGATTGAAATTGGAACTTTAGCCTGACTAAAGAATTCCAATTTGAATCTCAATAGAGTGAGGAACTGTGAAAAGGACTACTGAGTTGCGGGCACCGAAGGCAATGGGAATGATAATACGCGCGCTCTCATTGGCTAACGATCGGGTGTAACTCTCCCTAGCGCTTGCTCGCAGTTCACGACTGACAAAAATTCATCTGCTTCAGATTTTCAGCGAAGTTCACAACAAAATAATACTGACGCAGTATTTGTTTCTTGTACTAAAAATCTAACTCACAAGAGGAAAAGAAAGGACTGAATATCAGAAATTCCCTGTTTACAAAAGGCAAAGCACAGCCAAAAAGTCACTCTCAACTACAATTTGAGTCTAGCCGGAAAAAATGAAAAATGAGGAAGCCAAAATAGCAGCAAAACGTAAAAGCTAAATGTAAAGTCAGAATTTATTAGGAATGCAAGAAACTTTGAAGCTAAAAGCGAGTTCAACTGATAGTGAAGTCGTTTATTTCTTTTCCTCACACAATTCTCGTTGAGTTTAATTCATTTTACTTGACATCCGCTTTTACACAAAACCAATTCCTGAATATATAGTCGGCTAAAATAACCATAGCAATTTTGTGTTATTATCACTCTGTTCAATCTAGTTCAAATGCTCCCCCAAATGCGTTTTCGAAGAACACATTTTGCAGCTTTCACGAAACTATAAAGTTGTTTTTCTTGAAAATAAAAGTTTAAGGTGACTCATTCGAAATTCAAAATGCACCCAAAAAGCCAACTGTGTGTCTAGAGCACAAAGTTGCGACGGCAAACTCAAGGCCGTAACGTTTGTGTTTTTCCTCTATTTTTATCATTCTTTTTCAAATCGTACTTTAATGATGTTTAAAAAACCTACCACTCCCAAATCCTATTGTTTCACGCAGGTCTTGAATCCTGATGCAAAACCTACACTATTTAAAAGATGGTAGCGGCATTTGAATTTTTTAGGGGAGTATGGGGCTGAATGTAAAGACGCGGTACAGGTCTTACATTCAAATGTAAGACTGGGTACACGTCTTACATCCAAATGTAAAACCTGTACCGGGTCTACACGCTCCTCTAAATTAATCAAATCACACTTACATTACTCTAGCACCAGAATTAAATAATTAGTCCCGCTCTCCAAAAATCAATTTTAAATTGTGCACTACTATTCTGTCTCAAAATTACACGAAAGTAAAACAATATCCATTGACTATCGTTAGGAAATTTAATGTAAACAATAAATCAATACAATGATCATCTTCAATCCCTCAGTTAAATTCTATTCAATACTAATTGTATTTCTTTCCTTTGCTTTTTCAAGAAAAAAGTCAAATTGAAACTTACAAACATCTTCATTGCTTGTCATATTTCACCGGCGTGCAGTAAAATCCAGGAAACAAATGGCCCAATCTAAATTGGAGAAAATGCAACATGTTAGGAGTGCAAACAAAGCTACTTTTACAACAAAATAGAGCGAAAAACATTATACTATGATTCAATCATGTACGCCAGTTTTCTTGACTACAGAAACTCAAATTAAGCAAAAATGTACTTCGATCTCAAACATTGCGTATTTACCTTTCTTTATCCATCCCATGGACGATGTTGAACGTTCATCCCAAATTTTGCTGGCCATCTGGTTTACAAAATGCGCAACTATTCCCCAGACATGTTTACAAGGCTAGCAATGAAGCAATCTGAAATTCAAATATCCACTGCCAAGCCTCAGAAAAGGCGACTCGTTGTGTTGCTCTGCTATTGGATAGAATGTCTATAGAACAAGACACTTTTGTTAACAAACCTTTTGTTCGGGGTAACGTTATTAGGACTTTTTGTTCATTTCTGTCATTTCTGACAATGGCACACAGAAAGCGATAAAACAGTTATAATTAGCTTCCATAAAAACAATAGGATTTGGGTGTGGTAGGTATGTAAACAAGTTCAAAACTACGGAGTCGGTCTTGCATAGAAATTCAAAACCTCCCGCTTCGCGGTCGGTTTTGAATTTCTATGCAAGACCTCCTCCTATGTTTTGAACCTATATATAAATATGTTATTGACAATCTAAATTTTTGTGAGGCCATAATTTCATATTCCGGTCGGCTCAAAGTCCAGGAATCGATTCCAGTTGAAGTAATCTCAAATCAAGCTAAATTACAGAAAATTCGTCGGAACAGAAACGCAGTAATAAAAATGCCGTCAACTATGACCAAATTAGAACGCTGATTCTGCTTGGCTTGAATTGAATTTTAATAGTGCTCCGAAAACTCATTAGTTTGGGTTCTTCCGCCGGCACTATGTTGTATAGTAATGCATTAAACTTTACCGAAGGTCTGATAGCAAATAACATGAACTACTAAAATGTTCGAACATTATCTACCGAGGGAAAAAATGTGAAAGCGCAATGAATTTATTACAAGAATGCCGCATTAAAATGTGCCGTTATTACGTATTATTTCTTGCTAAGATGTATATAGACGAGAAGCTTGTGGCATTGGTAAATCTTAGTAAGCAAGTTTGAACATCATTCGTGCTTATTTAATATAGAAGAAAATTGATAAAGTTACGGCATTCGCCCTCTGGTCTTTCACGCAGATTTGAAGCTCTCTTGTTTATGAATGGTAATGAAATCTCGCATTTTGCCAGGGGGACAACTTTTATCGTCGCAACTCTTTTTGTTCCATAGGGACTTTAAGGTGACTCCACAAAAGTCCAAGCGCAGTTTCTGTAAATAAAATTTGGTCAAAACTTTTATAATATTGTTGTGACGAATATCAAACTTGGAGGACAGTAGGAGGCATCTTTTAGCAATACTTAAACATACTTTGATTTTTATTTGCGTTAATAATATCCCAGCTACAGTGGACCCCCTTCTTCCACTTTTGCATCTGTGAAAAAATGTTTTGATATCACTTTCGCACGAAATTTCAAAATTGATGTTCAATTTAATTGCCCCATGTATTTAGAAATATTAGCCAATTGCTCGGAACAAAAATTGAAATTTTATAGGAGCAATAATTTGATGACTTAAGTTTTCTATTAACTCATGCTTAACATTAAAAGTCCTATAGCATCACCGAAGCTTTCTGAAATTTTGCGGAGAAGACATGTTATTACTTTATGTCTTCAAATGCTAAGCTCATCGTCCCTTGATATTGCGTTGTGGATCACTCTATGTTTTATAGACGCTGGTGAATATTATAAATTGGTCATAAGTAAGAACGAACGATTACCTTGTTGAGAAGAGCCAATATTATAGCTTTAGCATGGCTCTTTGCCTTCTACCGCATTTTCAGGCCCGTAGCTTTAGGTGTTAACCTGCCCCAGCTCTAATAGTTCGGTGAAAAAAACATTTATAAGTAGAGAAATAATATATTTTGGTTGCAGAGTACTACACGCTCGAATCTTTGCAAGCCGTCTAGCGTTCTTTGTTTATGAATTTGAATGAACGGGTCGGAATTCACACCCTTTAAAGGAGGGTACAAATGCTGTGCCCCTGAGGACTTAAGGGGGAGGGTATGAAAAGAAATTGTCTGCTCTAGTGAAGGCTGACAAACGAAAATTGGTTTTCAAACCCTTCCCCTTGAGTCCTCAGAGGCACAGCATCTGTACCCTCCTTTAAAAGTGCGAATTCCGACCCGCTCATTCCGATTCATAAACAAAGAACGCTAGACGGTTTGCAAAGATTCGAGCGTGAAGTACTCTCCATCCAAAATATATTATTTCTCTACTTATAAATGTTTTTCCACCGAAATATTAGAACTGGGACAAGATAACACCTAAAGCTACGGGCCTGAAGGCCGCAGAAGGCAAAGACCGATGATAAAGCTATAATATTGGCTCTTTTCAACAGAGGTAATAGTCCATTTTTTCCTAGCCAATTTTAAAATATTCTACATCGTCTATAAAACGTAGAGTGATCCACAACGCAGTTATCATTTGATGATCAGCTTAGCATTTGAAGGCATAGAACAATAATATGTCTTCTCCGCAAAATTTCAGAAAGCTTCGGTGTTTTTTTGGCGATGCTATAGGACTTTTAATGCTAAGCATGAGTAGAAAGAAAGCTTAAAGAGCCTCTGTCAGCCTCCATTTTGTCAGCCTAGCAACATACCGAGACAGAGAAAGCATCCATTTCCATCGGCTGATTTAGAGAATGCAGTGCAATATTTACGATTGAATTCGATAAATGAATAACAAAACTTTGTTTTTAGAAGACTATTTCAAGATTTCTACACGTAATTCGTGGTCTCATATCGACTGAAAACAATAACAAAGGAGTGGCTGACAAGGGCTCTTTAAGTCATCAAATTGTTGCTCCTATAAAATCTCAATTTGGTTCCGAGGAATTGGCCAAGATTTTCTAATTACATGGGGTAATTAATAATTAGTAATTAATAATTTTGAAATTTCGTGCAAAAGTAAAAGCAAATTTTTTTTTTCAGAGATGTGTCAAGTGGAACAAGGGGGTCAACTGTAGCTGGGATATTATTAAAAGTATTAACGCAAATAAAGATCGAAGTATGTTAAGGTATTGAAACTTGGTTACTAAGTTTTACCAATGCCACAAACTTCTCGTCTATATACATCTTAGCAAGAAATGATACGTAATAACGGCACATTTTAATGCGCAATCTTGTAATAAATTCATTGCGCTTTCACAATTTGTTTCCTCGGTAGATAATGTTCGAACATTTTAGTAGTTCATGCTTCTTCAAGCTTCAAACCAAAATGACGCGAGCATGAACCATCTCTCACATGTAGACAAGTTAAGGTGACTCATTCGAAATTCAAAATGCACCCAACTGTGTCTAGAGCGCAAATCTGCGTCGTCAAACTAACGGCTATAACTTTTGTGTCTTTTCCTCTATTGTTATAATTATTTTTTCAAATCCTACTTTAATGATGTATAAATATGCTACTGGGAACCGATCTTCTTGAAAACATTTTTAAAAGTCACAATCTAAATTTTTGTGAGGCCCTAATTTCATATTCCGGTCGTACTAGAAAAAAATTTTGCCGGTTTTTTGGCTGAAATTTCAGGAATCGATTCCAGTTGTAGTGATCTCAAATCAAGCGAAGTTACAGAAAATTCGTCGGAACAGAAACGCGGTAATAAAAATACCGTCAGTTATGGTCAACTGTGGCCAAAATAGAACGCTGATTCTGGTTGGCTTGAATTGAATTTTAATAGTGCTCCGAAAACTCATTATTTTGGGCTCTTCCCTCGGCACTATTTTGTATAGTAATGTATTAAACTTTATCGAGGGTCCGATTTCAAATACCATGAACTACTAAAATGTTTGAACACTATCTACCAAGGAAGTAAATTGTGAAAGACCAATGAATTTGTTACAAGAATGTCGCATTAAAATGTGCCGTTATTAGGTATTATTTCTTGCTAAGATTTATATAGACGAGAAGTTTGTGGCATTGGTAAAACTTAGTAACGGTTTGACCATTATATTTGCTTATTTGGCATAGAAGAAAATTACAAAGTTACGACATTCGCCCTCTGGTTTTGCACGCAGATTTGAAGCTCTCTTGTTTATGAATGATAATGAAATCTGAAGTTTTTCCAGGGGGAGCTCATTAGGCCAAATCTAATCAATAGCAGTCACGCTCCGAAAATAGCAATTGTCTGTTAAGTCCCTATGGAACAAAAAAAGAGTCGACGATAAACGTTTTCTTTGCTCGATTATTAGAGTTGGCCTACTGTGTTCCCCCTGGCAAAATGCGAGATTTCGTTACCATTCATAAACAAGACAGCTTCAAATCTGCGTGCATGACCAGAGCATGACCGCCGTAACTTTAACAATTTTCTTCTATATCAAATAAGCACGCATGATGTTCAAACTTGCTTACTAAGTATTACCAATGCCTCGAGCTTCTCGTCTATATACATCTTAGAAAGAAATAATACGTAATAACAACACATTTTAACTCGACATTCTTGTAATAAATTCATTGCGCTTTCACAATTTCTTTCCTCGGTAGATAATGTTCGAACATTTTAGTATTTCATGGTATTTACAATCTGACCTTCGGTAAAGTTTAATACATTACTATACAACATAGTGCCGGTGGAAGAGCCCAAAATAATGAGTTTTCGGAGCACTATTAAAATTCAATTCAAGCCAAGCAGAATCAGCGTTCTATTTTGGTCACAGTTGACCATAACTGACGGTATTTTTATTACTGCGTTTCTGTTCCGACGAATTTTCTGTAACTTCACTTGATTTGAGATCACTACAACTGGAATCGATTCCTGAAATTTCAGCCCAAAAAACCGGCAAAATTTTTTTCTAGTACGACCGGAATATGAAATTAGGGCCTCACAAAAATTTAGATTGTGACTTCTAAAAATGTTTTCAAGAAGATCGGTTCCCAGTAGCATATTTATACATCAGTAAAGTAGGATTTGAAAAAATAATTATAACAATAGAGGAAAAGACACAAAAGTTATAGCCGTTAGTTTGACGACGCAGATTTGCGCTCTAGACAAAGTTGGGTGCATTTTGAATTTCGAATGAGTCACCTTAAATCGCTGCCACAGCCTTTCGTCGTCACATACGCATATCGTTTTGGTATTTCCTAATAGGAATACAAAAGCTGACAGGGCTTAGAAATATCTACCAGTAAGGAACGTAACATGTATAAAACGAGCATGTTAGTTGTACATATATGTTCCGTCTATTAATGACACTATAACAGCATAAGTGGTAAGACTGAAAAGCTTTTCTGGACAGTGCTACAGTCTAGAAAATTGCCTTGTTGAGTATCCAAAAATGTCATTAAATAGGAAAAGAATTGAAGAAGAATGGGACATTTCATTTCGCGAAAAGCATTTTATTTTGAGCGAATAAACCACGTTTCAAGCGCTAAAATGAAAGGAATCCTTGATGATTCAACTCAATTTTTCCTTACTTGTCTTCATGACGTAATAGCCTCCGAGCGGACAGGAATTCCCCATGTTTTGAACTCGCCGAAATTGTGCGAAGATATGCTTCGCTCAAGGACGATTTTCAGGTCTAAATTTACAAAAAAAAACATGGCTAAACAGTCGGAATTTGAGCTCATCATGCATCAAGAGCCTGTCTAATTGTGGGACTATGCACAAGGCTGGAATTTTCTTGGGATTTAGTCTCGAAATTCGAATGCTGCGTGTCAAAAAACTGAGCAAATTGGTGAAAACCGGCCACGAAACAAATTCCTCCATGTAAATTGCAAGGATTCAATATCTAAGTATTTATAGTTTTGTAAGTTATTTTTACGGAAATTCGGAATTTCTCTAGCTCATTTTCGAAAAAGATAGTGGTTTTGGTCATTTAGACCCCGTCCACACTACACCGTTTTCAAACGAAAACGGATACTTTTTGCTCCGGATACGGCTATCGTCCACACTACAACGCCGAAAACGATCACCGAAACGGTGAAAACAATACGAAAACGATAGGTGTGGACGCAAATCTTTTTGAAAACGGAGCAAAAAGTATCCGTTTTCGTTTGAAAACGGTGTATGGACGAGGTCTTAGTTTTGTTGGCTTCTATTTTGTACACATGTTTGCCGTTTGAAGCTTTCACCCTGACAAAACGTTTGCCCTTTTCCCCTTGTTTATTCTACGTAAAACTAGTTTAAATTCATTTAATGAAGTTGTCAATAATATTTGTTTGTGAAGTTTATATTTTGATCCAGCTGACTTCATTTTCAATGTTTTCAGATTTTTACAGTGTTTAGCTAGCACGCTTTGTTTTTATTCGTGCGTAGTAGAGCTGCCTTTTCACATGCGAAATCCGTTGGCTATGTTATAAAAGTAGTGGACAATATTTAGCTGTACGTCCATCCACCTCTGGATGCATTTGGATAGTTGGGAGAACACTCGGGTAGCTAGATCTCTTACGCTACCTTCGTATTCATTCCTTAAATAACCAGATGTATGTAGGAGATTATCTGGAACAAATAATTATTGCTGGGAGGCCGCTAGGCTTTCAAGCACACTAATTTTGTGAGAAGAAATGTTTCCTCGTCAAACCAGCACTGTTTTTTTTTCTCAACCCAACGCACGTTTATATCTGTTCATCCTGACACAGCCTCCATTCCATGATGGTCGAAGGAGCGAGGGGGTCTGGCTAACGGCTAACGCCTCGATCATCTCTTACGCTACCTTCGTGCTCTCCCAACTATCCGCGTGCATCCAGAAGTGGATGGACGCACGCGAAATATTGTCCATTCCTTTCAAATCTGGCAAAATAGGGCCGTGGGACACTTTTTCGAGCTGAACATCTAAAACCATATATTGGACATCCAAAGGATTCCGAAAATGTATGTCTCGTTACTATAGTTCCGGCGGGTGCACGTGAACCCCCTCTACCGACTAGACTACTAGACTACATCTGATGACCTTCCCCAGTCGTTTATCCAATAGACCATTACATTTATGGACGACGCTTTTCTATATTCATTATTTCGCCTCGTTGTTTATTTTAGTACAATGTACTACTACTACTGCGGCGGCCTCAGCCGAACCTCGCATCTCGAGCTCCAGTCGCTCCTGTTGAGCATACAGGAGCCAAGCTCAGTGGTATTGGCCGCACCGGTATCGCTCCGGAGAGTGTCAACCATAGTTCTCGCTGGTCGGCCGGGGCGGCGGTTGCCGTGCGTTGGCTCCCACAAGACGAGATGATTGCTGTGAGCTCTTCGTGGCGGTAACAATGTCCGGCGAGGCCAAGTCTGCGGCAGGCCACCCTGTCAGATATTCTAGGCAGATCACCGTAGAGGACGTGGTTCGGGATGTGGTCACTCCAACAGACGTTAAGGACGGCCCTTCACATTCGTGTGTAGCAGCCATCTAGGGATCTCTCTCGAGAGAGGTGGTTAATGCCCAGCATTCACTCCCGTACAAGAGAATGGACTGAATGGTTGCACGAAAGAATTTGATTTTTAGTTCGCGCGTCAGGTTGGACTTCCAGACGGAGGACATGTCATTGAGCGCTTTCCAAGCGAGTGCCTTCCGGATCTTGATATCATGGCTGGAGGAGTTTACCCACGAACCCAGGTACTTAAAATCATCGACTTCCTCCAGAGGGGCACCGTCACTCGTCGTCAGTGGGAGGAACGGGATGTTAAAAGACATGACTTTGGTCTTCTTGTTGTTGATCGAAAGCCCTATCCTGGAGCACTCCTCTTCGACTAGGGACAAGAGATGCTGCGCCTGGCAGACATCATCAGAAAAGAGAACGATGTCGTCTGCGTAATCCAGATCAGTGAGGACTTTGGCGGGAAATCTGCGTGATCTGCGTGGTGCGAGTGTGAAACCAAGCTCCTGCTCCCTGCCATTGATCTCTTTCCGGAGAGCGTAGTCCAGCACAATTACAAACAGGAATGGAGCCAGCGTGTCACCCTGGAGTACGCCTGTCGTAATTTCGAACTCATCTGACTCTCCGTCAGGGGTGATCACCCGAGCGCGTGTGTTGGAATACATCGCCTTTATTGCACTCAGCAGCCTGGGTGGAACATCATAGGCCTTAAGGATCTTGAACATTGACTCGCGATTTATCGAGTCAAAGGCTTTCCGAAAGTCTAGGAATGTCAAGACAGCGGGTAGGTTGTTCTTACGCACTTCCTCTAGTATGCGACGAAGGGCCAGAATATGGCTGACAGTAGATCGATTTTCGCGGAACCCATTCTGATTACTCCGGAGGTGGGGGTCAATAGGTCCACGAAGACGATTGAGGATCAACCGGTTGTACATCTTGGAGACGACACACGCAAGACTTATTCCGCGGTAGTTCTCACTGCACGAGAGGTTGCCAGATTTTGGCAGCGGTATAATGTCAGAGAGTGACCACTTGCCAATACAAGATCATCCAGGTCGCATAGCTTATAGACTTCTGCTGGTATGTTATCCGGGCCAGTGCCTTTCCCACACTTTAGGGCTTTCTTAACCTGCACGTATTCCTCCATAGTAAAAGGACCATCATCAATACACAGAACCTGCAGGATTGCTGGAATATCATCGTTGGAATCTGTACTACATGCGGGGCTACCAAGAAGGTCCTTAAAGTGATTGAACAACTTAGAAACACGTTCCTCGGGACTAGCACCTGCTATCCTGTCCCCTGCAGTCTTCCTGCGCCCGCTGATGGCATTTACTACTTTCCAGGCCTCGCTATGGTGACCACTCGAATGTGCCCTCTCTACACGTGCCAGCATTTCCTCAAGTTCAGCAGCCTTAAGGCGGTTGTATGTGCTGTAGAGGGAGCGCCTTAGTACAATATAATCACGAACTATTTTCAAGTTCATTCTGTTTTTGTGAGTAAATCAAATTTCGAGTAAGTCTTGCCAAGAGTTTCAAAAAGGTTCTTGATATTAGCCGCATCATCGTAAATGTCACAGCAGTATTATTTACAAGCTTTTCTCAAGCCAATATAGCGAGTGGAAAGTGAAGATTGTGTGGTGCGTGAATTTAGATTATTGAGTGTGCACGACTTAGT